>JAJEJO010000845.1:491618-600494 GCA_020662805.1 Glaucomys volans
GTTTGGTGTCCTGTAGGCCTCTTGTAATTGATTTTCCATCTCATTCATCATATTTGGGAAATTTTCTGATATTATTTCATTGAACAGATTGTTCATACCCTTGGTTTGTATCTCTGTGCCTTCCTCAATCCCAATAACTCTTAAATTTGGTCTTTTCATGATGTCCCATATTTCTTGGAGGTTTCGTTCATGATTCCTAACCATCTTCTCTGTTTGTTCGACTTTGTTTTCAAGATTAAATATTTTGTCTTCATTGTCTGAGGTTCTGTCTTCCAAGTGATCTATTCTGTTAATTATGCTTTCTATTGATTTTTTAACTTGGTTGATTGTTTCCTTCATTTCCTTATTTCCTTCAAGGATTTCTGTTTGTTTTTTTCTCAGAACTTCTATCTCTTTATTGAAATGATTTTTTGCTTCCTGAAATTGCTCTATTAGCTGGTTATTCATAGCCTGAATCTGCACTCTCCTCACCTCATTCTCTTCTCGAATCATTTTAATTATGAACATTCTGAACTCCATTTCTGTCATTCCTTCTACCATGCTGTCTTTGGGATCTCTTGATGTATCATCTAGGTTTGTTTGGGACACTTTCTTCCCGTGTTTTCTCATGCTGCTCATGTATCTTCCCCTCTAGTAGTGCAAATCAGAGGGATTGCAATTTCCCTGTAACGACTTAGGGCGTCCCTGCAGATTTCCAGTAACTCACCAGATGTTTGAGAGGTGCTTGATCAAGTGGTGACCCAAGATAGCTGCTGTCTCACAACCTCCAGGTTGGGAATGATCAATGCTTCTGGGCAGAGGCAACCAGGAGATGCAGCACCGTGGCCCTGGAGCCACAGCGCCATGTCCCTGCGGTAAGGGCTGAGCTTAGGTCTGAGGGCTCAGACAGCCAAAGATGGCGTCTCTCTGCCAGGGAAGCTGTAGAATGGCACCAACAGGCCCAAATTCCCCACTGGAGCCGGCAAGCAGCTCCGCTCCCAGCCAGATCTCACCTGGAGCTGCAGCGCCTTGTCCCCGCGGGAAGGGGTGGGCTTAGGTCCGAGGGCTCAGATAGCTGAGGATGGCGCCTCTCCGCCAGGGAAGCTGTAAACTGGCGCCGCTGGACCCGGCAAGCAGCTTCGGTCCCGGCTAAATCTCACCCGGAGCCGCAGCGCCGTGTCCCAGATGGAAGGGGTGGGCTTAGGTCCGAGGGCTCAGATAGCTGAAGATGGCGCCTCTCCGCCAGGGAAGCTGTAGAATGGCGCCGCTGGAGCCAGCAAGCAGCTCCGCTCCCGGCTAAATCTCACCTGGAGCCACAGCGCTGTGTCCCCGAGGGAAGGGGTGGGCTTAGGTCTGAGGGCTCAGATAGCTGAGGATGGCGTCTCTCCGCCATGGAAGCTGTAGAATGGCGCCTCTGGACCCGGCAAGCAGCTCCGCTCCCGGCTCTTTTCTATCCCTTTGTATCCCTTTAATTTCTTTCCTTTGCCTGACTGCTCTGGCTAGACTTTCAAGAATTATATTGAAGTGGTGAGAGTGGACTTTCATGTCTTATTCCTGATTTTAGAAGAAATGCTTTCAGTTTTTCTCCATTCAATAGGATGTTAACTTAGGGTTTGTTATAGATAGCCTTCATCATATTGAGGTAGGTTCCTTTTATCCCTAGTTTCACTAGAGTTTTAAGATGAATGGATGCTGGATTTTATCAAAGGCCTTCTCTGCATGTATCAAGATGATAATATGATGCTTGTTCTTAATTCTATTTAAGTGGTAAATTATATTTATTTGTGTGTATGCTGAACCAACCTTGCATCCCTGGAATGAAACCCACTTGATCATGGTGTATTATCTTCTTGACATGCTTTTGAATGCAGTTTGCTAATATTTTATTAAGGATTTTTGCATCTATGTTCATCAGGGATATTGGTCTGTAGTTTTCTTTCCTTGATGTGTCTTTGTCTAGTTTTGGTATCAGGTTTATACAGGCTTCATAGAATGTATTTGGGAATGATTACTCCTTTTCAATTTCATGGAGAAAGACTGGGGTTGGTTCTTCTTTAAAGGTCAGATAGAACTCAGCTGACAATCCATTTGTTCTTTGGCTATTCTTTGTTGGAAAGCATTTAATTCTGTTTCACTATTATTTCTTGATATTGGTCAGTTTAGATTTTCTATATATTTCTAGTTCAATTTGGGCAGGTCATATGTACCTAGAAATTTGTCAATGTCTTCTAGATTTTCCAGCTTATTGGAGTGTAAGTTTTCAAAATAGTTTCCAATAATCCTCTGGATTTCAGAAGTGTCTGTGGTGATTTCTCCTTTTTCATCTACAATTACATTTATTTGGTTCTTCTCTCCCTTTCTTTTGGTTACTATGGTTAAATGTTAGCATTCTCATTCATCTTTTTGAATAAATAGTCCATTGCATTGACCCTGTGCATTTTTTTTATTCTTGATTTCATTGGTTTTAGTTCTGATCTTCATTATTTCCTACCTTCTACTGGTTTTGTGATTTATTTGTTCTTCCTTTTGGAAACCCTTGAAGTGGAGCATAAGCTTATTTTGGGTTTTGTTTTTGAAAACGTTTAGAAATGCCATAATTTATTCTGTTGTATAAAAAAGTCATCCTTATGTAACTAAATGCCTTCTTAGAAGAAGGAATATACTATTTTAGATCACAAATAACCAGTAAACACACAACTGTTGTCAAGTAAATAAACCAATACTGGTGTTTTCCACCAGTGGTGAGGCTAAACCTGCTCAGGATCTATTTTCAAAATAGTACAGTACTTGAACACAAAAATTGAGGTATTTGGTTCTTTTAGAAGTAGATACTGACATTTGTGAAGGCAGGAAAATATATATGGTATATTCTCATACATATATGTCATTAGAAATGGTAATACTAGTAGGTATGTCTTGTATCAAGTTTCTAGAAAAAACTGGGGCAAGCAAAAACCAGTTCATACATGAGTCCTTTCTCTTCTGCCCCATTTTGTCAGAGGGACCTGATGTACCCATTATATGTTGGTTTGGAGAGTGCTGAGATCAACAAATGTCTTGATGCAGTCACCATCGTGACTGCTTAAAACCCAGGGGAACTCAGGTGAAATTAAATAAATAAGGATCAGTACCCAGAAAGGCCATCTCTGGCTACTGCCTCTCTCTTCTGGCAGAAGAGCCTGTGGTCCTGGTGGGATAGAAGCTCCTCGCCTCCAGGGCCTTTCATCAGTTGGGGGAGGTGTTGATGGGGCTCTGAAGGTTGCTGAGGGCATTGTTTGTGGAGTGGGCAGGGATGGAGACATGGAAGTTGAAGATGGTGGTGGTGGAGGTGCCTCAGTCCAGCACAGGTATGGCAGGGCTCCCAGCCTCATCTGAGCAGTGTGGGGCTAGCACTTGGGACTCAAACTGTAGTAGTTGGCCCACAAAGCTGAAATTGGGGAAGATGATGCTTCGCCTCTGCTTCACAAACTCACAGGTCTTGTCCAGCTTCAGCCAGTTAGTTCTCATGCAGTAAGTGAGGCAGATGGTGCCTGACCAGGAAAAGCCCACCTGGCAGTGGAAAAACACCCTTCCCTCGCATTCTTGATGGAATCTATGAAGTTGATGACTTCATTGAACCAGGAGCTGATATCCGCCTTGTGGTTATCATCCACAGGGATCCTCTTGTACTGGTTGTGGTCCTTGAAATAGGACAATTGGCTGAGATGTTGTTCAGGGCAGTGATGCCCAAAGTATCCAGCAAGTCCTTTTGGGAAGCATGGTAGGCACTCCCCAGGTACAAGGAAGGCAGGATCTCCACTGGGCGACCCTGATGGTAAAGGGGGGTGCTGCAGGAAATGTTTCCGGATTCTGTGCTGTCAGGGACACTAATACTCAGGGGAAGGCTGAGCCCCATTGGGGTTTGACTGTTTGCTACACAACTCTGGCAGGAAGCTGAAAAACTTCATATCCTCCTAGCAAGGGGTGCTAGTGGGACTCCGGGCCTCATTTGCCCATAGATCCCCTCATTGGCCCTCTAATTGGCCTGTGGCACTCAGTTAATCCTTTGCACTCTGGAATCTCTTTTTTCAATGTCAGAGCTCAATGCTATAAATTTTCCTCTTAGAACTGCTTTCACACTGTACTCAAGATTTCCATATGATCAATCTCTGTTCTCATTTGTTTCTAAGAATTTCTTGGTTTCCTCTTTTATTCTATGATCAATTCTACACTTAAAGAGTAAGTTCAATCTCCATATATTTTAAGGTTTCTATTTTTTTTCATGCTGCTCATTTCTAGTTTCATTCCATTATGATCTGGTAGGATGCATAAGATTATATTTTTTTGTATTTATTGTATTTTCATTGTGACCTAGAAAATGGTGTATTTTGAAAAATTCTCCATGATCAACTGAAAATAAGGTAAATTCAGTTGTTTGGGGGTGAAACATTCTATAGAGGTATATTAGGTCCATTTGGTTTATAGTATTATTTATATCAGTAATAACTGAATTTATGTTTGTATGACCTGTCTGTTGGTGATAAGGACATGTTGAAATCACCCAGCATTACAGTATTGTAGTTTCTCCGGGATTTAATGTCAAAAAATTTTTTTTTAACTGTAATTAAGTGCACTGATATTTTGGGCATATATGTTTACTATTGCTATATTTTCTTGTTGTATTGTGACCTTTGTCAGGATGCAGTGGCCTTCTGTGTTTTTTAAAATTAAATTTTGTCAGAAATGAGAATAGCTAATTCCACTTGTTTTTGTTCACCATTTATGTGGAATATTTTTTCCTAATTTTTAGCTTTAGCCTGTGGGTGTCTTTGCCTATGATATGAGACTCTTGCAAACAGAATATAGTTGGATCTTCTTTTGTGATCCATTCTACTAATCAATATCTTTTACTTGGGTAGTTGAGACTATTTACATTCAGTGGTATTATGGATATGTGTTTGCATTTTCCTACCATTTTTATTTGTTTGCTATATTTAATTGTCTTGATTTTTATTTAGTTGGTTACTCTTTTAGTGTTCTTCATATATTTGGGAGCTTTGGGGTTTGTTTTTGGGTTCCTTTGTGCAGCTTCTCTTTGAATATTCTTTTTAGTACCGACTCTTTGTTCATGAGTTCTTTTAGCTTATTCTTGTCATGGAAGTTTCTATTTGTTCATCATTTTGAAAGATCACTTTACTGTATGTAGCAATCTTGGCTGGCAATTGTTTTATTTTAGAACTTGGAATATCTATTTCCAAGGCCTCTATCAGTTTAGGGTCTGAGCTGAGAAGTCAGAGCCTTATTGAATTGACTCTAAATGTGACCTGACATTTTTCCTTTCACAGCTTTTAGTATTCTTTCTTTAATTTTTATGTTAGGCATTTTGATTATGATGTGTTGTGAGTGTTTCTCTTCTGATATTTTCTTTTTTTGGTCCTGTGTGCATCTTGTATGTTGATGTCTGATCTCATTTCTGATATGAGGAAAGTTTTCTGTTACTATTTCATTGAAAATGTTTTGAGTCCTTTAATCTGTATCTTCATGTTATTTTCTATCCCAGTGACTCTCAAATTTGTTCTTTTGATGCTATCCCAGACGTCTTGTATATTATAGTTATGGTCTTTTATTTTTTCTTTTGTTGCACACTGAGTATTCAAGTTCATATGCCCTGTATTTAAGGCCTGAAGTTCTGTCCTCCAGGCTTGAAATTCTGTTGTATATGTAAGCTATTCCACTGGTGGTACTTGGAAGTGAATTTTAATTTGATTCATTGTGTCTTTCATTACCAGGAGTTTTGATTGGTTTCTTATCAATATCTCTATTTATTTATTTAAATGGTCTTTCATTTCCTATATTTGGTCTCTTAATTCATTCCTTAGGTTGTCTTTAATTGGTTCAGATTTTTAATATTTTTTTATAATATTTCTCTGGACTTTCATCTACTTTTATGACCGTTGGAGGATTGTGAATTTGGGGATGAATTTTTTGACCTATTGTCTCATGTTTTTGGAGGGTATGGACTTGAAAATCATTGAGATGGATTCCCCTTCCTCTTTAATATGTGTGTCATTTTGTGTGTAATTATATTTTTTTTTCTGGGACTTCCCTCTCTTTTTGATACATGAATAGATGTCCAGGGATGTGAGGACTCCCTCTGGTAGTTCCTACTTGGGGCCTGATTATTAGTTTTATTCCTTTTCCTCCTCAATTCTATGTGATAAAATAATGTTGAGGCTCAGGTAGGGATAGAACCTTCACAGCTATGAATATGAATGATTGCGTACCACCCTGGAGTGCAGATGCTCCCATGGGGCTGCTATATATATTTTCTCCACAGCTTTTATGGTCTGCCAACAACAAAGGGAGGTTTCTCCCCTTGATATCCAGAGTCTGTATGCCTAGGTACTATTCTCTGTGTACCTATTTCAGTTTCTCTGGTTCAGGCATACACTGAAAATCATTGTAGGTGACTGTGAGTGACTTCCTTTATGAGTTTCTGGTCTCCTGTCTCTCTGCTGCTCAGCACTGGTAGATTGTTCATATAACTGCAAATGTTTTGTGCACATGAGAAGGTTTTACATGCCAGCAATCACAGTTCCCACTGAAATATCCACCCCTGGGACAAGTGATTTGGGGGCGTTTTTCAATGAACTGCTTCCCCCACCATCTCTGTGTCCATTAAGCTCAGTCTTCCTCTCTAATCCATGGGTTCCCCAAAGTCATTTATTCATTTATTTGTTTATCCACTATACATACTGTCTTTTTTGCCTGGCTGCATTCCTCCTTCCCTTGTGTCACACTGGCTACCTCCACTGGGGGTCAAGTTGGTTCACCTCCACTGTATTATTTCTCACATTATGCTCAAAGTTTCTGACTTTCTCTGTCTTTATGGTTTCTTTTACAGTCCAGTATTACCTTTTGTTGAGTTCCCTTAGTTACATGTTGCTGAGGAGAAATCTTTTAGCTTTGTAAGTTTGGTGTTAAAGAAATACTGGGAACCAACTTCAGTTATCTCAGATTTTTGTCTTCTGAGGGAAAAAGTAGGTAGCTAGTGACCAGAGACTTCTGCAAATAGCTAGGGAAACTGGCACTGTCAAAGTCCTGGAAGCATGGCCACCTTCTGCCAGAGCAGATGGCAGACTGAAGGAATGCCCTGAAAAGATACAGAAAAACAACTAAAAATAGTTCCTGGAAAGGAGTTTCAGAATGTTGTGGGGATGTTTACTATACCCCAGCATCAGTTTATGATGCCTTTTACTTTTTCTTGTCTTTCACTGTCTGGACACTCTCTAATTGACTCTTTGTAAGGCTGTTTCTTTACTTTCAAGTTTTTGACAGACATAAAATTGTATATATCTATAAGGAATTATGTGATATTCTGATTCTTATAAAATTGGGTAATGACAGGGCAATCAACATATTCTTTACACTAAACTTTTATTATTTCTTCATAGTAAGGACACTCAAAATTCTCTCTTCTGTTTTGAGATATAACAACATATTATTTTAAATTATTTGATGATTATGGAACACCAAAATTTATTTCCCCTCTCTAACTGTAGCATTCTACCTATTGACCAACCTGTTACCACCTCCTCTTCCCTCCACTCTCCACAGCCTCTCATAACCAACATTATACTTTCAACTTCTATGAAATCAACGTGTTTTTTTTTTTTTTTGGTGTCACATATGAATTAGGTCAGGCAGTGTTTATCTTTTCAGTACCTTACTTATGTAATTTAACATAATGTTCTCTAGATTCATTCACGTTTTCACAAATGACAGGATTTTTATGACTAAACACTATTCCATTATGTATATATAATGCATTTTCTTTATCCATTTGTCTTTTGGTTGACATTTATGTTAATTTTATATCCTGGCTATTGGTAATAGTGCTGCAATAAACATGGGAGTATAGGTATCTTTTGGACATGTTGATTTCATTTCCAATAGGTGTGTACCCGGGAGAGGGAATCCTGAATCTTGTATGTTTTTTTAAAATTTTGGGGGGAACCTCCACACTGTTTTCCAAAATGGCTGTCCTAATTCACATTCCTACTGACAGTATGCAGAGGTTCCCTTCCTCTAAATCCTTGCCTGCATTTGCTATTTCTTGTCTTTGTTGACAATAACAATTCTAGTGCGGCTAAGGTAAAACCCTACTGTGGCTAGGATTTCAATTTTCCTGATGGAGAGTGATTATTAACTTTTTTTGTTCCTTTATGTCTTAGTTTAAATAATTACCTCCTCAATGCACTTTCCTTGATGACCTCCCAGGTGAGTTCACCTGGTATTTTCTACCCTGTTTTAAAGTCATGTATAGCACTCACTAAAATATTAATTACTGTTTATTTTTGTTTGTTTGTAGTTTCTCATTTCTTTTTCTCTTAATAGAATGTAAAACTCATGAAGGCCTTCCATGTATTTTTTTCCTGTGTGGTTATTTATTTATGAATAGATAAATCTAAGACCCACCTTTACATCATTTGAAAGTTCATAATGGTATAGTCACCTGGCAGATTTCAACTGATAAAACAACTGATGGACACTGAATAAAATGATAGTGTAAAATTCTAAACTATTTTAAAAAGGAAGAGCAGTACTGATCAGGATTATAAAATATATGATACTTTTAAAAATGTTAATAAAAATAAACTTATGTATTTAAAATTACTTGAAAATCAAAACAGGAATAAGCCTGATGCTCAGAATAGAGGAAAAGGTCAATAATATAATATTGATATATGACAATAAAAGTATGGCTTTTTTCTTCTGCCTTCTTTATTGTAAATATTCTCCTCTGGATTAAAAATGTTATAATAGAAACACTGGAAAACAGAGATCCAACTTTTGGCAACAGCCCACAAGAGAATACCAAGATCCTCTATCTGAATTAATTTTGTTTAGCTCTATGTATTTTAATAAGACTCCAAAAGAAATCTAGAGTACTTCTACTTGCAAGTAAATGGAGCAGATGTGCCTTTTCTATCCTTCCTACTAAGTACAACTGAACACATTAGGCATTATATCTAAGACAAACATGAGAAGGCCCTGATATTCTGGAGAGAAGAAAGTGGAATGTCTTAGCCTCCCAACCTGGGAAACAACACACTGGTGACTCCTCTGGGGTTTCTCCCTGCCTCACAGATCTTAGTCTTGAAGTGGCAATGTGGAAATGCTTCTTGGACAAAAATAAAATCAAACACCTCATCAAAAGTCTCCTCTCCTAAGCCAAAGGACTGGGAAGGACCAGTATAACTTGAAAGAATTCTTGAGAGAATTATCACTCTTTGCAATTCAGACACTACAGACATAAGTATGGCTTACTTGCCACCCAAGCTAACAATGGCCAAGTGGGGCTAAAACTTCCCCTTGTCAAAAGGCTGAAACATGGTGTCCCAACCTCCTAACACTGTGGTGTCAGGACAGGCTGAATAGAAAGTTGGGACTTTTATCTCTCTGAGGTGGTGAGGGTCAGTAGAGACTACCTGGTGACACTGAACACTATACCTTTACCCACACACCCATAAATAATATGGAATTCCACTGTCTTCCTTGAATGGTACCACAAGAGCCCTAGTAGAGAATTAGGACTTTTCTCAGCATTTAACAATTACGAAGTCACCCCCTTGTCATGGACGCTACAAAAGAGGTTGTTTTACAGCATGTTCTATTTCAGTCATGATGATATCAGTGGAGCCCTATTGGGGAGCTAGGATTTCTACCTCTTCTCAACAGTAAAGGGAAGTTCCACTCTCTATGTTCATGTCAATGGACTCTTAGTGAAGTACCTAAAATTCCATTTCTCATGGTAACAACAATATAATGCCCACACCGGGTTTTTTTTTTTTTTTTTTCCAGACCAATGTTATAGAAAGAAAGAGAAAATAGAAGTTTTAGATAAGATCCAGGGTGTCATAACATAATATGAAAATGTTCTCCAGGTTTCCATTGACATTTACTCATCATGCCAAGAATCAGAGAAAACCCAAATTGAAGGAAAAGACCATCAGTGGACACCAACATTGAGATGACAGAGATAAGCAGACTTAGCAGGCTTCGAGAGCAATCATAAAAATGCTATAAGTAAATTTAAAAAGTGGAAAGTCTGGACAAGCAAAGAAATAGAAAGTCTCTTATAAGAGAAGGTATAAAAACAAAAAAGTGGAAAATTTAGACTTAAATAAAAATAAAAATTACTTTTCCTAACTTGTGCTTGTGATGGGAAATGCAACTGTGAATGTCAGTTTTTTAAAATTCAGCAACTTTTGCCAAACCCTTTTATTAATCACCATAATTTAAGTGTTAGATTATCTTGGATTTTCTCCCCACACCATTTGGCATTCTCCTTAAAAGTTATGTATATGTAATTAATATTTTAATTAATGCAATAAAACATTTAATAAAGAGAAAATACAATAATTGGAATAAAATTTTCAGTGAGTGACCTCAATAGCATTATGAGGGACTGCAACAAAAGAGCCCATGTTTATGTCCCTAGAGTTTCAGAAGAAGAGCAAAGAAAATGAGACTGATATAATGACTGAAAAGAATGGTTGAAAACTTCCAAATATGGAAAAAAACCCACACAGCTACAAATTCAAGAAATTGAGAGAACCCCAATAGCATGAACTCAAAGAAATCAGCATCAGGAAGCATCATATTGTACCCCATATATACATTTGCCAATTAAAAATGAAATAAATTTTTAAAGAGACATGTGATAATTAAAATTCTAAAACCTGAAGACAAAGAAGAAATCTTAAAAGGAAAGAGAAAAAAATAACCCTTATCTATCTATAGAAAGAAACAAATTCAACCAATAGCAAATGTCTCATCAGAAATCATGGAGGCCAGAAAGATGTGGCCCAACATTTTTCAAGAGCAAGAAGAAATTTCAATACCAAATTAAAAATTCAGTGAAAATATTCTTTAGAATTAGGTGGGGAATCAAGACATTCTTAGATGAAGGAAAATTACGAGAATGTTTGCCAACAAACATATGCTAAATGAATATTTAAAGGAAATCCTCAAGACTGAAAATGCCAAAGAAAGGAACATTAACATTGATTTAAAAAACAATGGAAACAGTATCAATACATAAGTAGATTTCCTTTTTCAAGTTGAATTTATTTGATATACTGATGTGGATCTAAATGGACATAGAAGAAATATTTGATGATTATATTATTAAAAGGGAAAGGTGCATTGATATATGCTTTCTACACTCTACACCAGCAAAATATCAACATTATAAACTGATATATGTGTAATGGAATTCTAAAAAAAATCAAGCAGGCAAACAGAAAAAAGAAGAAAGAAAACAGCAGAGAATATACAAATAAAAAAGAAAAGAAAATGGCAGACATTAGTCCCAATATATCAATGATTCCATTAACATAGAGCCACTAATATATACATATTGTCAAAATGGATTAACTGATAGGAACTAACATGTTCTGCCTTCAAGATACACACTTTATATTCAAACATGCACATATATTGAAAGTAGGAGGATGGGAAAAGATATGTAATATAGAGAGTAATCATAAGGAAGCCAGAATTTTTTACTCTAAGAATGCTATATAAATGCAACTATATTGTACAATAATTTGTGGAATTTGCTTATCTCTCGCCTTTTTTTTTCTTTCTTCTTTTCTTTCTTTTTTTCAGTGCTGGGATGGTATCCAAGGCCCCATGCGTGGTAGGTACGTACTCTACTACCTATACCCACAGCTTCTAGATTTGCCCTTTCACTGAGCCAAAGTGGATATGAACCTTCGTCCAAGTTGTTGCATCAATGGTTTGGGTGTTTTTAATTGCTGAAAAACTGAAGTTTACATCATTTCCATATTGAATGGTCAATCTCTTCCCCAGAATTCTGCTTTTTATACATTGTATATCTCTATTTTTTTGTTTGTTTTTATGCTTGAGAATTAACGATTTTCAGGAAATCAGGTTTTGGAATTTCCCTGTCAGGATTTTATTCTTTGGGAATTATTAGTTTTTACATTTGGGGGATCACTCTTATGATTTCAATATTTGGAATTCTGATTGGTTCTAATGAGGCACCTACTTCAGGAGATGTTCAAGGGTATGTAAAAAGAACATATTAGAATACATGATCCCACAAGATGCCTCTAATTCTAAGATCATGCGATAATGAGAAAATGTGATTTAACATTTCATTTCAGTTATGTTGTTTATACAGGATCATTACCTGATGAACATGGTCTGTAAGATGCTCAGACAGCAGACTGACTAGGTGTTTGATGACAAAGAACAAACTTGCTATGCGAACAGAGCAAACATGAAAAGTCATAATGAGAAAGTACTGCATACGCCACCGACGTGGAATATGAGAAACAATCAAATGTGTTCCTTGGAGATTATTATAAGCAAATACTTTCAAGTCTTGGTCAAATAAATGGCCCTGTTCTTTTAGAGATGATGATAAATATAGATGTTCTGTTCCTATCATTGATGACTCAGTAAATAAAATCCCAAGATACTTTTCAAAAGTACTGTGTGACATCCAGGATATTATAGGCTTGTGCCTCCTAGTGATGTGTGGAAAATTGGATGAAATGCACCAAGTGTTCTGATGATAAAAGATACCATGTACCCTAAATGATGAGTGATGATCGTAATGGTGCAGAATGGTCTCAGGAACAGAGGTACTATTGTTACCTGGAAAAAGAGGCTTCCTCCTTTCAAACACAATAACATTGCCACTTCTTCATGAAGGACTTTAAATTGCCTCATATAAATCTGGTTCTCATGCAGTTGAAAACTTTCTAGGCTTAATATACTATCCAAAGAGAATTTAGTCCACTCTTTGCCTCTTCAAAATTAATAGGATATTTTCTTGCATGTTTTGCCAGTAAAATGTCCATATCCTCATGCATAGAAATTTAGCTTATTACATGACTTAGCTTGATCTGATTCACTTTCAGATTCATGTGTATTCATCAACTACTTTCATGGAAGAACAATATAGATCCAAAGTAGGGATAGAACTATCAACATTTTAATTTTATATTTTTTAGCACATTCTGTCTTTTGAATGTTCATTTGTTTTATCCATGTGATACTTAAAACATTATAAAAGCAGGAGTTCATTTGGTAGATCCAGCAATGGATGTTGCCAACGTGTATAAATGCATTTCTGTTCTGCTTGATAATGTAAGCAATTGGCCATAAGGGGTGACTCACCAGGCTTTTTAAATTCAGGATGGGATGCATTAGTAGAATTACTGTGAAAAATGATTCAGCTTGAACATCTGGATCACCTTCAAAAATACTGTTCTTGGGTATATTTATTCAGGTGGAGGCTTTTGTGATACAGTGCTTCACTGCTTCCCCCTTTGATTTGGGGACCCACATCAACCTTCACTTCTTTTGGGAAAACTGTGTTATGTAGGGTGAGAAGATGCTGCAGTATTTGCAGCTAAAGTCATGAAGGCCTAATTGGTTTTTTAAATTCAAAAGAATCCTCATTAATAGTAAATTTCACACAGTAAAGTATAATCATAAACTTAGCAAATCTATAATGAGTATAAAGTATTTCTCAAGTCTTGTACTGTAAATGTAGGTATTTAGCACATAAGAATAGAAGTCCTGTAAGAATTTTACTTCTATTTAATTTCAATGAGTTGTACTTGATTGATGCTCAAGGACTCATGTAGGTTTACTGCTCCATTTGGTGATGTTCCAATAGTACAGAGAACATTCACTTTCTTTAACACTTAACTCTTGGAACTGAACACATTTTTTAAAGAGGAAGCACTGTGAGGCCAAATGGTCATATTTAATCTTCATTCATAAGCCTTAAAATAAATAAGATTAAATATTTTGCAAGTACATATTGGAGGCTATGTTAACTTTTCCTCTTGCTTCATCTCAAAATAGTTCGATGTGTTGGCCAAGTGCAGAGAAGAAACTGAAGTGTGTTCAGTTCAATATCACCTCCAAAAGACACTGAATCACATTTGCAGATTGAAAGTGTCTATTTTCCGGGAAACTTATTCAGAAAGGAATTTTAATGTTGTTTGAATATAGAAAAATATTAACATGGCATTTAATATTTATTAATAAAGACAAAATTTATTGTACATTGGGATTACCGAATTTTCCAAATTTTCCATCCTTTATTTAAGGAAAGAGTTGGT
Source organism: Glaucomys volans (assembly GCA_020662805.1). Classification (NCBI taxonomy): domain Eukaryota; kingdom Metazoa; phylum Chordata; class Mammalia; order Rodentia; family Sciuridae; genus Glaucomys; species Glaucomys volans. The sequence continues at coordinate 505,751 of JAJEJO010000845.1, forward strand.
CAGAGATTGATGTGAATGGACAAAATGTGTTTCCTTACATATTGAACCTTGGCCACATTCCACATTAAACTTTCCCAATCTTTACTGGACTTCAAGAAAATATATAAACATAAAGAAGACACGCAGCAAGAGTGAGAAAATATTTGGAGCAGAGGCAATAGAAAAGTTGAAGAGGAGAGACAGACTGAATATACAACTGGGCAATGATTAGATCATATATAAAAATAGAACTTTGACCCACAAGTTAAAGCAATCTGCTTGGAAAATCCACTTTCTTATCTAAAATGAAGAGCCCTGGAAGCCAGCCAGAGCCAGATTTCTATCTCTAACAATCTAGGGAACTAGACAATAATTTCTATAACATTCTATTAAAAATGGGATTTGATCTGTCCTAAATTTTTTGTCTCTACTTCCAACTTAGGCCCAGTGGGAGAAGTTCAAGTATGCACCTCCTAACCTATAGCATGGGGTATCCTGTTTCCAGTGAACTCATCTCCAGCTTCCCCATGCCAACAGCCTCCAATCAGGACTTACCCAATGGTTTCCCTTTTCCTTATTGCATGCCAAATACAAGTGATGGCAGGAGACTCTCTTGGTTTAGCAAGTGCTGAAAAATAATCTTTGCTTTTCTCATTTGGTTGGTTTTCATTAATTCCCATGGGAGAAGCAAAGAAAAATAAGACAAAAAGAAAAGATTAAAAAACAATAACAACAGAGGACACCACCTTGTCTTATTCTACACATAACAATTGCCACATATGCTTAACATCTCAGAAATGAGGACGTGGATATAAGGCTGCTAAGTTCAATTTCTTTTTGTTACATCCTACTAAGGCTTCATAATAATTCCTAGAACTAAGTCTTAATAGAATGCATAATCCATGCAGTCCTAAGGAGAAATGATCATTTCTCTAGAAGTTCATGCTCATGGTATCCAAATTTTGAGCAAAGGATTCTTAGTAAAAAATATTTGAGTATATATTAACATTTCAAAATAATTTTTTTGGTCAAGATTGATTTTAACTTCTCCTAAAACATGGTATCTATTGCTACTTTAACTTTTTATGAGGTTTTTGGAAAAAAAGAGTAACCCTACTGGAAAAAAGAGAAATCTCTGTAATGGAAAGATTCTCTTCTCTATATTTGGCCTCTAGTGAATAGAAAGACTTGTTTGAAGTTAATAATAGCACACAAATTATATTTTAATACATTTTTTTTTCTCCCAGAGAAGAAATAGAGATCATTTTGAAATGGAGAAAATAAACTTTAAAATGTCTATTTGGCAGTCAAATTCCTGTTTTGAAAGGATACTCCTATTTGACAGTAGAATGCACAAAAACCAAAGACTTTTGAAATTAAGAAACTTCTTTTTAATTTGGCTACCTAGGGTCTTGGTGTATTCTCTACTCTGCATAGAAAATAGCTACAACACAAGAAAAGATGGATCAAAGTTAATATAGATTATTTTAATTAATACTATTTCAACAGAGTTAAACAAACATGTCCAAGAAGGATAAAGTCTGAGAAACACAAGATAAAGTAGTCAATTTAATTTTTGAGATGAGTAAAAGGAGACCTAGAAGGCATAAAGAATAAATGTATCCAAGTTCACAAATGCATCCAAGTACTGTCAGAAGTAGGCTTTTCAGCTCCTGCACTTTGTCCCACAGATCTATATAGAAAAGGGGACCACAGCAAGCTAGAACAGATCTGCATGAGAGGAACAGAAAAGCATTTGCAGTTCCATAATGGGAAAGACATATTAGGCTTCTCCGTCTGTAAAACAGAGACAGAGACAGAGAATGGGCAGAGATAGAACCTGTGGACTGAAATCTAAACTTTGTGCCCTGGAATTATGGAGTTGTTTGTACACGTAGATACAGACTATTTGATAAATTATCAGTTACTATCAAAGGGGTGTGAAACACAGGTCTCTGACTCGGTTCTACGTTTCAAGGGTGATATTCTAGTTCTGCAGCTTGTTGTGATTTAGGTCTTCAAATAACTTTACTACTGTGTAAAGAGATAGTCCACAAAATAGAGGCCCAGCATCTAAAAACAGAGATTTGTTTGAGATTCCAGAATCCAGCAGAAATCCTATTATTAAAGTTAGACTTCAAACTTGGCAAAGGTCTAGCAGTCCACTGGAAGAGGGACTTAATTGGGTCATCTGTCACCTAATCCTTAAATTATTTTAGGTGAAGAGCACATTGGTCTCACCCAGTGCATCAGCCAGGACTGTGCTTGAATAAGGATCAAATAGATCTAACTATTCTAATACAAGAAGCTGATAAGACTGGAAACCTCCCTCCAGGTGCAAATTCTCCCAGGAATAGCCTTCCCATATCTTAAGGGAACAATCTCAAACAAATCATATCCCTTGATAACCCCAGAAGCTACCTAATTTTCTGCTCTTCTCATTTTCCTTTTTCATAGATGATGAAAACTAAGGACTGAGAGGGTGATAACTTGTCCTGTTAGACAATTGGATTAACCTGTCAGAGGGCTAGCAATGGAAGAGACAAGGGTGAACCAAGATAGTCTGCCTCCCAAGTCCAAGTTCTTAACTGCAAGGATCTATTCCTCCCTTTCAATTTAAACATGATTTTATAAATGACAGTACGAAATAAAGTTTTTGGGTTTTTTTATAATATTCTTAATCTCAGAAAGACTGAATAACATGCTCAGTGTCACAAAGCCATTCATTTGTAGATCTGGTATTCAACTTTGGGATTTCTTCTATTTTGCTTGCATGGATAAATATAAGATTTCCTTTCTTCCATATATTCTAGCTCCTTAATTCAACTTCCAAGACAATATCAATACTTTGTTACAATGTCAATATCTTTACTTCTAACATAACTTTTATGCACACTAAGTATTCAGTAAATATTTATAGAAAATATTACTTTGAAATGTGAGAAATGACCACAGCTAGAATAAGTTGGACAAAAGAATAAATGAAGTAGTAACAGAGCATCAGTAGAAATCCCATACCGATATAAAGTAAAATATAAATAAACTAATGGGGCAGAATAAGTAAATATTTCATGCAAAATTCCAACTAAAAATTACATATATATAGATGTACATGTGTATGTATTTTTCCATTCAATGAGGTGATATATAACTTGGGCTATTCATCGTGACCTCTTTCATATGTAAAGAGTAAATAAAGTAATTTTACAGTAGGAAATGTGACAAAGACTTACATAGCCAGATCAAGATCAAAATCACAATTAATAACAGTAAGTCATATTGATAGTATTATTCTTGATATGATGTAATAAAATCATGAATTTACCTCTGTGGTCATCTTAAACAAAACACATAATTCCATGAGAAAAACATAAGACAAATCCCAATTGAGGGACATTCTGAAAAAATAACTGACCTCAAAATAGTCAGGGATCATCAAAAACACAGGAAAAAGGGAGATGATGTGTCAGCCTAGACTAAGGAGATATAATTACTAAATGTAATTAGTGTTCTGGAGGGCATTCTGGAACAGAAAAAGATGTTATATAGAAACTGAGGATATCTGAATAAAGTATGTTCTTTAATAATATCATTTATTTTATATCATTGTATATTGTATTCATTTAATACGATTTATATTAGTGTTTACTAAAATGTTCATTATTATTTCATTATTTGAGACAAACACAAACTAATAATGTAAGATGTAAAGAGGGGAATTGAATATGAGTTATATGGAAAAACATTGTACTATCATTACAATTTTTCTGTTAATTTATTTTTATAAAATAAGAAGTTCATTTTTAAAAAGGATCTAAGGAGGTCATACTTCTAAATGGACTGATTTTCGTGATATCACTTTTCAAATAACAGACGTCTTACTCCCATGACCAGAAGCTCCCACTAGTTCACTGCTGTTATATCCATTCTTTCCTTTTACTACAGGTTTGATACACCTGGATACAGAATGTAAGTAGAGCAGTGAGAATGAATTAAAAATAGTGAAGTGTTAGCTTCAATGAAACTTCGTACACTAGAAGGTTTTAGGAGTTTTCAGGCTTCTTTTAAATGCTATTATGTCTTTCCAACTCTAACTCTAAATATATTCTTCATTGCCAGTTACTTAAGAGAACTTTAGGATGTTGTTTAAAGAAAGGTGAAGTTAAGAAGGATCAAGGATAACCAGGGGGTAAGAGAGGAGACAAGTAAGGTCTTCAAAAGAGAAGAGATTCTCCTAGGCCACTTTCCCTTTAGCCAGGTTCAGGGAAAGTCACATAATTAGCACACACACAGAAGAAATGGGGACTCAGAGTCATCCTTCAACACCTGGCTTGGCTGACAAAGTGTCATTTTTGGTCAACCCTAGAATGACCCCTTCATGTATACTGACCACACCTGTGTGAAATAGGAAATGCCTGGAAACTAGAGCTGCACAGAGTAATGGCTGTGGTAAAAAGGTTCTCCACATCCACTCAGCAGGAGCCTCCCTCTTCTTGTGGGTACCATTTAAAGGCATGAAAATTGGGTTATAGAACTTCAGTCATGGTCCTGTCTCAGCTTTAGCCAAGCACATATTTTTTTCACATCCTCTTCTCATAATAGCCAAATTAAAGATCTGTAGAAACTTCCTAGCTTTATATCTTTGTTCCTCCACCCCAACCTTTGCTTGAAGGCAACACTGCACTTCAGTAGTATGATTTTCATCTTCACATTATATGAGGAATTTTCGCAGGTCTACCAACTATCCAAATGCTTTGGGTATCATCGGTAAGAAAGAGGATAATACTGACCATCTGTGACCTGAAGTGTCCCAGTGGTACATAGAAAGATCTTCTTGTGTATTTCATTTACAAATTAATGACAATAACATCCCTATTTGATTTATTTAAATCAGTTGCATTTCTATATAATATGTATATGCATTTCAATATAATATGTCATGTTGACTCACATTCTAATACACCTGACTCACACTGGATGGTGTTTATTTCTGAGACCCCACCATAGTTTGCCTTTTGGATTCCCTTCAACTTTCCTGGAGAAATTCAAGTATCTATAAGAGAAAGTGCACTGGCTGGATATTGTGTTGATAGATGCACAAAATTACTGATTTTACTTACTCTGAAACGTATCTCAAACATATTGTTTTCTCTGTTTATGACTAGAGGATAACCTCTCTCTTTTCCACCTCAGGAGTATATTAAGATTCAAATGAAGTAATGTAAAAAAAACTTGAAATCACGAAATGTCAGATCACTGGAGAAGACCAGAAAAGTAATCCACACAGGTTTACTGTTTGTCTAAGTTTTACAAACACAATAATACTGGGGTTCATTTTGACCCAATTATACATGCATGTAATATAAATTCCTCCATTTTGATCCCTAGTACTTCCATCCTTTAATTTTTACAGTAACCCTTTGAGGAAAGGAGGTTTGGATACACTGAATAATATCAGAAATTGGTAGAACAAGCATTTCAATCTTACGCTGTTTAAATCCCAAGACCCTGTTATCTGTTACATAAAGATGAGATCCAGTGTCATTAAAAAAAAAGAAAAAAAAACCTATACATCTGGCTAAGTCTTTTCAACACTCTGTCTTTTCTGAATGTCCTGATAAAAAGAGAGGTATAATGGACAAAATCGGTTCTTCTATAATTTCTGATTAAACAGCAAAGTGTAAATTATACTAGCTGGAGAAAATTAAAAAAAAAAACAAACAATCAGTGGTTCTCCTCATTGCTGTTTGTGTGACATCAAGGAACTCAGAATAATTTTTATGAGTACCTTCTATCTACAATGAGCTAAAGTTGGAATTGGAAATGAACAGATATTTAAAAGGCACTGCTCCTGACCTTAAGGAGAAGAATGTGCAACGAATTATTTCATATTATTTGTCTGTTATAGAAGTGCATCATCAGAACAAAGATGTGAATCTGCAGCATGTGAGTTGGTGTTTGCAAATGTAGAAGCTGGTCAAGTGAAACAAGAGCTGAGAAGTTCCAAGTAGAGGTAGGACAATACTCACTAAAAATTGGAATGTGTTTGGAGTTCAGTGACGCTTCTCTCTGGAACCTATTTTCCTCACCTGTAAAATAAGGAGAGAAAACACCATTGTCTCTAAATTCCTAGTCTACTTCAGATTCTGCTTTCTCTTTTGACTACTGTTTCTAATACCCCCACAATTGGTATAAGAGAATCAATCACAGGAATTAACTCACTATTCTGCAAAACATAACATAATCAAACTTTAATATGGATAATTTATTGACAGGCTTATCCTCTTAGAGCTATGAGCTTTTGGAAAATGTTAAAAATAGCCTACCTGAAGGCTCAGACTTCCCTTACCCAGGTGAGATTGCATCCTTTTGTATATTTAATTTTCACAGGTGTTAAAACAACTGGTGCTGTTTTTTCACCAAGATTAAAAGGGTTAGGTGCCGGACATGATGCATTACTAGGGAATGTCATCTAAAATGAACAGGACTCCTGCCCTAAGAGCAAGGATCACTGTTGGCCATCAGGGAAATAGCACTGACATTTAGTCACCTCACTACACTTTAAGGTGAAAGATCACTTTAGGCAAGTGGCAGGCAACTTGTAAGTACTTATTTTAAGAGATTGCTCCCAGAGGTCCTAATGGATACCTTCGATAAATGTTGGCCAAACAGTTAATCAATTCCACAACCAAAAATATTTCCCCATTTGATTTATTTATAATCCGAAGGGAAAAATATATGTAGGAACTAGTGGTTAATGAGGAGGGAATATTTCTCTGTTAATTACAGGGTTAATTAATTACAACCCCTAGCCAGGGGTTGAAAGCTTAACTAAATACAAGGTCAACTTTTTAAAAGATTCCTTCCTCACTTCACAGGAGCAGTTGTGAATTTCATAGATAGATTGATTCCTGTAAGTACTTGTGTGAGGGGCCTTTGTTTAGCAGGTTGTATAACTGAGGGTTTTATTAACCTTTTTTAGAACATAAAGGGACTTTTAAAGTGAAATGCTATTTACTCATTCCCTTCATCCATTTTACCATGAAATATTTATAAAATACTAATTTTGCATGTGATTTTTGGTAGTATATCTATTTTTTCATTTGTACTAAGGTGTAAATTATGATCTCAAATATGATGTGGGGCATAGGGAGCAAATCTAGATACATGATACACAGTTTTTTTTTTTTTAGCAATTCACCTATCATAAATTTCATTTTGGGACTTAGACCATGTACTCCCTGAAAGTGGAATTGTAGGGGACTTGGTTGGAATGACAACAAAAATATATCAAAAGGTTGTTATACCTAGCAATCTTAAATGAAGAATAAAATACCCTCCATCAAAGGCGCTCTTCTCTGGGATTTCCAGGCTATAAACATACAGTGAGGTTCAGGCCTACTGTTATCATAGATCTCAATCAGGATGTTAATCAGCTTACTTTACTAAAGAATCCTGGTTCTCTAATTGGAAATAAGTGATACTTTAACCTCTAGAATGGCTATATTTCAGATGTTAGGAAATCTCATTTTCCTAGAAACTTGCTCTTTAATTCCTCTCAAATCACTGAAAAGAGCCTTGCTTACTACTGCAGGGATGGTCAGTCATGCCTTCTGATGGCTGCATTGTGTGCCTAAGCTATAGACCCTCCTGTTGATTCATTGCTAGTTTGCCAACTCTCTTCTGAACCTAAATCCATTTGGTATTCAGCAGAACCCAGGCCAAGGTTATTCCTCAGCCATGGGTCCTGAACACATGGTGAATTCAGGGCAGGGTTTTCCATAGTACGATCCTTGGACAATCTATGTAGAACTCAGCTGAGTCATAGTTAAAACATTAGATTCTTAGACCCTGTCCAAACCTCCTGGAGACAGTCCTACAAATAGGAGTAAATAGTTTATCTTTCCAAGTGGTTCTTATGTGCATAATGTTTGGGAATTCATAACATAGATCAGTAATGGAAGACAGTAAGAAATATGAAAAATATGGAGTATGAAATTGCCTAGTGTGATGTACCTGTTCCTCTTCAAATGAAATGAAAAGACAATCCACTGTGTTTTCTTGAACAAAAATGTCAAGTTGATAAGGAGCCAATGTTGTGGTAAAGGGTCACAATAAAGCTACAGCCTTATTAAGAATTCTTAAGAAATTCTCAGTGCACCATGTATATGAAGTCCTATAGTTGGACTTCTTATTGTACAAACAGAGGGATATTTTGTTATACAAGTATAGCTGCCCATAATTCCAGTATCCAATTTTTTAAAAAGCATGTTGATTTTTCTGGTAAAGAGAAAAATGAATCATATTTTTAGTAGCCTACATTTGTGAAGATTCTATGTAGACATATTCTTTCATGATATCTCCTTTATTCCAATTTGTATATCATAGTTTGTGTTCACCTTCTTATATTAAGGTATTTCAGTATCATGCAATGATTTTGACTCATTTGTCATTTCTAGACGTAAGTACCAGAGCAATTGCAATCATTTCTCCTGCAGGGTTGCTGATTTGTTTCCTGCTGCCTAGAATGTAGGACATTTTGTTTCACCTTCATGAAGCACATAGACATGGAAGCACATCAAGGCCTCAACACTTTTGCTACTAGGTATTTGCCATATCCTCATAAAACCATTTATTCCAGATGATTTTCTTTCTGCATCCTTATTATTTTTGACCCTATCAATCTGGTCATTTTTATTTTACCTCCTACATAGCCCAAGGTAATAAGTATCAGCAGGTATCATGAGTCATGCTAAGTGTTTTCCCCAAAGGAAGAGAATATGATTGAGATTTTTTAAAAAGGGAGGGTACTTTGTTTAAAACAGTGGACAAAAATCAGTCACACTTTACAATATATCTGATGTCTCTTGTCAAGGGAGAGGAAATTAGAACAATGACTTGTGGTGACATCTTTGTAGAAATATGTTCCAGTAGAAGAATGCTTAGTCTATGCCATTCTGGTGATGAAATGCTAGAGACTAAGTCAATTGTTGAGGTCAGCTGGTGATAAATTTTTAATAACCAACCACCCACCATCCATCCATTTATTAATTTAATCTGTGCCAGTCACTATGATACTCAGGGTTTACAAGTAATAGATGAGAAATAGCTCTGAATACCTAAAACTATTCTTTTGGGGAAAGTAAAATTTTGCTAAATCTTACCACTTAGCAAATATCTTAATTTATAAATTCTCAAGGCGATAAAATAAAAATAATTCTCTTACTTCCCCTATATACTTTCCATACTCCTTTCTACACCATTGCTCCAACCAAGGATTTCAACAAACTTCTCAGGCAATGAATAGAGAATTCTGACCCCTGGGCACCAGTTGTTGGTATCTCTAGGCATTGATACTATCTCACATTCTCAATGTGTTCCCATACTTCCTCCATGGGGTGTTTTTCAACTTAAAACTTCTCTGCTTTCAACATTCATGAACACAAACCTAAGCAGCGGAAAGACAGAGGGCATAACAGCCAACCTGGCATTACATCATAGTGGCCAAAACATATACTCTAGAGCTGGACTTCATAGGTTTGAAGTATGGCTCTGTCATTTACTAGCTCTGTGATTTCTAGCAGGCCACTTAACCCTCTGTGCCTTTTATTTATTTATAAATTGGGGATAGTATTAGGAACTATCATAGGTAGCTGTGTCAACTGAAAAAAATACCTATGTATATTTGTATAAAAAGCATGTGTGTGAAGCATGGTTAATGCTCAAATTGTTGCTCTTGTGATGACTTAGCCAAGCAGATTTCTAGGTCTTCATTAGGGATATTTGTTAGGATATAAAGCCATGGAAAATACTGTAAGCAAAACAAACACATGAAAAAAATTAAAGCAGTATGTTATGGAACCCAGAAAGAGAAATACAATTAGTTTTCAGAGCATTTCTTAGCCAGATGTCAGAAAACTCTCAGGATTCCCTAGGTAGATATTCTCTCTCTTACTTTCTTGGGAGTTACATGATTACTTTTCCCTTGTCAAATCAACTGTGGAAATCACAATTTCTACTTCTCCACTTAGTAGGGAACATACTGTATGAAAGCACCCAGAAAAAACCACTCTGGATGCAGGAACTCATGCAAGAGATGTTATTAAATGGACAGGCAGAGTACCTGCCTGCTGGTGAATGAGGGGTAGAGGGAGAGAGAGAAAGTGAGAGAGTGAGCGAGAGTGAGAAAGAGAGAGAAAAAGAGAGAAGAGAGAGAGAAAAAGAGAGTGAGAGTAAGAGTGAGAGAGAGAGAGAGAGAAAGTAAGAATAAGAGAGAGAGAGAGAGAGAGAGAGAGAGAGGCAGATGACCAGAGTGTCCACTCTCAGGGCTCAGGGAGAGAGAGAGAAAATGGCAGGGGAGCTATTCTTAAGTAGTTTGAATTGCTTGGGCTAAGATCATCGGGCCAATTGCTGACCAGGAGGTTCAGGGGTTAATGATCTGGACCAATGACTGACAAGGAAGTCTGTGGACTGATGAGCTGGGCTGTAAGATGGGAGAGGGAGGAATACTGGTGGCAACAAAATGGCCTGATGCCAACACTATATAGGAAGAGACCGGAGAGGACATGTACCTTTAGAATTTTGTGCACTCGTGTTAGCTTGAGCAGATGAAAAAAATCCCATTATGCCTTGGCGGGTGACTGGTATATGTCTCCAACCGTCCATAGATAAATTCCAAATAATAAAGAAAAAGCAAGAGGCCAGTGATAAGATGCATCTTCGGTGATATCCTAAAAATATACATTATATGTATATGTGTGTGTGTATATATATGTATGTATATGTATATATTGTATATCTTGTCTCACCCTCACTAATTTTGAGCACATTTTTCCACATAGATAATGATAACTCAAAATGTTTAGTGTGTTTATTCTTGAAGTCATTTCCTAGCTCTCTTTTTGCAATAACAATACTAGAAGAAGACTTTTCCTAAATAAAGCATTGGGCAATAGGCTAGATAAAAATTGTATTTTTATATATTATAATTTGATGCAACAGATTTTCTTATTGGATAAATGACTTTTAGACTCTACATATGTTTACAAACCAGAATAAAAGAAAAATCAAAACACTAAAAAAAAAAAAAAAAGGAAAACAACAGAAAAAAATCAATCCTACAAAGATTAGAACCCTTGGAATTTGAAAGTATATACAGAGAATGAAATTCATGGTACTCATTAGTGTTTATGAATCTTACATATTCTTTGTTTATAATCATTCAAAATGTAGCACATTCCCCTTAGCTAACATTTAAGCTCAAACAAGAGCAACTGTGTGTTATTGTAAACATTTTAATAGCATGCTAATACAAGAACAGCTAGATGATTGAATTATTACTAGCTATTATGAGCACTTAACCTGGAAAAATGGAATATAAATGCTGTGTTTCCATCCATAGTGGGTATTTCAACTATTCTATATTAACTAGTTCTCGCATCAGGAGATGTAGGAGGGTTCCACTTTTCCACCCCTTGAAACTCTGCAGGTTGGTAGGACTGTGTAGCCTACACAATGTGAGGAAAAGTACTGCATACTGCATGTCACTTTCTGTAAAGCATTTCATTTCCAGTGTTCAACTCTCTGGTCCACCCAGAGGTCTTGATTGCACCTGCTGATGCAGAGGTGCCATGAACCAGAGAAGCCTCAGATGCTGAGCTTCCCCATGGACTCTGGGTCACTCTTACTAGGTATAAATTGAAGTTTGGGGATTGTTACTATAACATGACCATAGGGTAGATTTCATCTGCTATACATTTCAGAAATCAGTAGACTCTTGGACCTACATTAGGGATCTTCTTAGATTTTGAACTTGTGGGGAAAGGAGAGACAGAATAGAAAGAGTTTCATAGCAAGTTCTTACATCATCTTTCATGACTTAAGAAACAGTGTAGAACATCTTCCTCTCACATATACTAGATGATGTAAAGACTCAGAAAGAGGAACTGGCTTGATCAAGTTCAAACATTTTGTCATTGGCATAATCAGTCAATGTTTTACATATTATTCCATAGGGAAATAATATGAGAAATAAAGAAGAAAAGCTGCCCATGGTTGTTTGCAATTTTAATGCAGTAAGATTTTGGTAAAATTGCCATCAAAAATGTAATAATCCTGAACTCAAACTCAAAGTTTCACCCTATCATTCCACTTTGATAGAAGAAATGAGACCTCATGCAGCACTGCTAATGCATATTCCAAGATGGAATTTACCCTTCCACCAAGAGAGACATGGAGATTCAAACTCCCTGTTTTTTTGCTATATATATATATATATGTATATATATATATAATAATATATACACATTTATATATATATTGCAATATATGTTGCAAATAATATATGTATTGCAAAAAAGAATAAGAAACTTTTATTCTTATTCTTATAAGAAAAGAAATAATAGTGATTAAAAATAAAGAAAAGAAAACTATATAGCAGAGATATGACTAAAGTGTGAGTCACTTGATTGACAATTAGGGGCAGTGTAGCTAAAAGACATTAATTCTTTTAAAAAAATTGTTTTAGTTGCCAATGGACCTTTATTTTTTATTTATTTATATGTGGTGCTAGAATCTAACCCAGTGCCTAATTCATGCTAGGCAAATACTCTATCACTGAGCTGTAACCCCAGCCCAAAGACAATAATTCTATTACCAAGCTGAGGAAGTTTGGACAAGTTATTTAACTTCATCAGATGCAGTGTCTTCATTGTAATAATTGACTGAATTCTAAATTTCCTTGCCATTTTACTTTAGAAAATGTTAAATCTTTCTCTTGTTCACTTTCAGTGATTTCCTTGATTTTTCAATCCTAAAACCTTATCTGTAAGTAATGAGGTGAAACTGTCATGAATTTGGGAAAAAAAGAGTTAAGTGGAATTAAACTAGTCAATTCTTTTTTTTTCCTAAGGTTACCCAGGCTGAACATGAACTCCTGACCTCAAGTGATCATCCCATTTCAACTTTCTGATTGACTGGGACTATAGGTGTATCCCACTGTTTCAGGCTCAGATACTTAATTCTTAAGCATTTTTATCACACATTCTCCAGCATACATTTTGTTTACTCACATAATCCTTCATGCCAATTGTCATCACTTACTGTTTGGGGAGCAGTTCTTTTTCTTCTGTCTTCTGCATTCTCATTTTTTCTTTTCTGGGTTAGATTCTACCGGCCTTAGGAGCTCTCTACATTTTCCATCTCTTTTGTCATATCTTTTAATTGTGCCACATGGAAACACTATGGTACTTTAAGCAGGGACATTTCCTTATGATTTAACATTTTCCCACTAGTGTTCCCTCCATCTCTTAGTTTTGATAATTGGCTTTCTCCAATAGCATTACTTCTTCTGAATTCCTTACCTATAAAGTCTTCTTTATTATCTCTCTTGACAACTTCGAATAAAACTGATGGAATAAGATTTTTTAAAACCCCTCATACGTTATGAATAATCCTACACTGTGTTTTAATTCAATAATTTTTTTGCCTTTGAGGTTTATGCCGTTTGCTTTGGCATCTCAAAGTGGCTATGTTCATCTATCTATACCCTGGTCATATCTCCATCTTCCTCAATGAATATAATCCTTTGCATATCAGTTTTTCTCTACTCTACTTTTTTCCCAATGTCTTGCCCTTTATATTTCTTCTATTTCAGTCACCTAATAGTGAGGATATCCAATAGACCTCATTATCATTCAGTCTGAGATCTGATATGCTTCTTTTTGCCTGAAAACTTTCTTATCAGGTGCTTACCCCAATCCTTTAATCTTGTGGACATGTGTTTCACTGTCTTCATAACTTCTAATCCCTAACACTCTCCCAGTACTTGTAGTCCACCAACTCTGTCTGAATCCACTTGCTTTACAAGGAAACATAAAACCCTTGGCCAGACAATTCAGTGACATTTCATTCACATCTTAGAATCCTTTGCTGCCACTCCCAGCCTTCTGCCAAGTCTGCTTTATAGATCCCCAACCTTGGATAACCCCATCAAGTGTTGTCTCTACTCTTTCAACTGGGCTGTCATCAGTAGCCAAAGAAAGTCACAAAACTAAGATAATTGGTTCCACTGCAATTTCATGCTAAGTAAACACAGTTAGGTCTTCCCTGCTGCTCAGCAATCCTTTATCTTTTGCAGTAGTTCACCCTTATGGGATGGGTGATATGATCCAGGACCACTAGATGCCTGAAACTAAAGACAGTACTGAACTTTATTATACTTTCAGAATCAAAAACCTCTGACTTGGATTCTACTTTTTTCCACATCTCAAAATACATGTTATTCCTGTCTCACTCTCCATCTGCCCTAGCATCACAATCGTCCCTCACCTTTGCCAGTATTTTCTCCTGTATTCCTGAACATAACCCCTCTCTTTAGGACCACCTCCCATAGATTAATTATGTCCTTCAATATTTTTAAACTTTTCCTAAGTACAAAATCCTTTCTTTCTCTGGGTAGCTTAGAAGGACCAATTTCTACAATTTTAGAGAAACAATTTCTACTTTTATATGCGAGTAAAATTATAGTTTGTTTTTGCCTCTGCCTGGCATACAAGGCTTTGCTCTTTTATATTTACATTAACTTTGGCTGTCTTCCCTGCTATTGTTGTAAATCTATGACAATAATTTAATATCAAAGTTAGCCATAATGAATTTTTGAGCTAAATTGACTAGAGTTCATAACCATAGGTGATTAGGTGCAAATATATAGAACATTTATGGCCAGCAGGCGGGTAAGGGCAGGAACAGCAATTGACTGAAGGCATCACAGGATGGGTCACCAACCACCTAAGCCACACCGGCCAAACTTTGCAGAGTCATGTATTGTATTTCTACCCATATAACAGTATGGATGTAAGGCAGTAGAGTTTCTACCCTGTAGATTTATAGTGTCCCCAAAGGTTTCCATTATCTTACCATTTAGGGGGATACAAATAATAACAACAACCAATGCAAACAATATATAGCATTAAACCAAATAGCTCCTGCTAAGATGTCTACAATGTTGTCACAATAAATAGAAATGATATGATCAGTTATTCTTACAATAAAAACAGAAAGTTTGCAAACAGTAAGTTTACAATTTTGAATGGTGGATGGAGAGTACAGAAGGGATGTAGGATATGATGATTATGAGGGAGGAGGAGAGAGGATAAAAGTAAAAAATTAAAGGAAGAGTGAAAGAGGGAACAATAGAGATTGGCTGTTAGAAGAAGAAAGGAGAGAAAGAGATTCAAAGAAACAGATAAGTGAGAGAAAAAAATATATAACATGAAAATTTTAAAAAAATTAAAAAGAATATGAAGCAAAACTGAAATATACGAATCAAACTCTCTAGTCCCCAAAAAGTAATGCATGGAAGATCTCTATGAAAAGTTAAAGAATTGTTTCTGTTGGAATTTGAAAGAGTCTCAGCAACTAGGCAGGGTTGTCTGGACTATGATGGTTGCACCACCCTTAGGGTGAGCCCTAGGGTGAGAGAGGATATACTGTAGGTGGAGCTCCTGGAGTGCGTGTTTAGGTTTAGGTAGGCTCCAGGTTCTTTGCTGAATGCCAGGTGGTCTGGAGACTCTGAATCAGACATCTCCAGGGCCCAGCCATTGCCAGTCCACACTGGAAGACTGCACCCCAGAGATCACACCTTGGTTCCACTCCTGTGGTGGGGGGATCCAGTTATTAGTCCACTACATCACCTGTGGACCCTAAGTTTCCAGGTCTCAGTTTCACTTTCCAAATTCCGTCCCCGCCCCCTGCCACCCTTTTGAATTCCAGGCCAGGTGTGCCTTTGGCAGCTGGTCCTGCAAGCAGCTGGATTTGAGGGGGAGAGCCAGTGGGGTTTCCATGACCAATATTCCCCTCTGTAAACCTCTCTCCACATTTGCTTTTCTCCTGGTCACTTAGGCACACTCTATGTCACACAGTGTGGGTTTGCCAGGCCTATATTTTTGACCAGACTTGGGTTTGCCAGGAGTTGGCTCCCTCAGCTGCTGGTCTCTGCAACATAGCTGCAGAATGGTTGCTTCCTCTGTCCTCTGCAAGCCGCCTGGGAAGACGCAGTTTCTTTCCCATACAAAGCTATTGTGCAGCATGTCTTTCAGTTTAGTTGGGCGGTGTCGTTGATATATAAACTCCCCATACCCAGATATCCCTCATTCCTCCTAAAAATGAGGGTTGCTTTAATTACCTTATCCTTCCTCTGTGCTTGCAGAGGGATTGCTGTGGCTGCTGTCTTCAGCCGCAGCAGTGACTGTGGCACTGGTACTGAAGATTTCTTCCTTATTTTATTATACCCAATCTCCTGAGTCCCCGATCTGCTTTGAGTGTCCAGTATTAAATTCCAGAAAAGTCCCCCCCAACCCTGCCTTTTTTTTTTTTTTTTTTTCAGTTCAACCACCTTGCTGAGAAGCTGCCTATTAGCTTTCTTGGTTTCCCATCATGGAGCGGCCAGGAAAGCAACCTGCTCTATTCCACCATCTCGAAGCCTCTCGTCCTGGAGAGTACATGTATTATAGATTAGTAGCCAAGGAAGACAGAATGGTCTCTGGTGTAGTAGCAACAATTTTGGGGCAATAAGAAATCAGCTCCAAGTGGAATTGCCTGAAATGGAGCAGCGACTAAGTATGTGGATGGCATGAGCAAGATAACTGGTGTTCACTGTCCCATTTTGGGTATGAATTCATTGAAGTCAAGGCCAATGTGTTTCCTAGATTTCTATTTTCATGAACTAGTAAAATCTCAGTCAGTATTTATCCTGTATTTCTTTGATTTAGGACATACAATACAAAAGAGTTCAGTGAATAGTCAGCAAAGTGAATTGAAATATAGAGAGACAATCTACAAAATCAAATATTAGGACTTAACAAGTCTTTGCAGTTTGACTAGCAGGGAGCAGCAACTCAGTAACTACCCATATGCTTCATGTTGGCAGCAAGTTTATTGCAGAAGGAAAAACATGACACACACTGCACCTCACTAGTGGGGCATGTCCTCATAGCTGAGGCTGCAGGTGAACCCCTCAGTGCATGAGGTGGAGGAGGCACATATTGGAAAATGAAATTGCAGATGACAGAAAAAGTTTTAGGACTCCCTTTGTAAAGGGAGTGGTTAAAGTGTCTCATGGAGGTCCTGTGGTGAGGAGTGACTTCTAATTTGTAGTGTAAAACTGTGGTCCTGAAGAAAAGGAGTTCATCAGTGAAATCACATGATCAGTTCTGGTTGTAATGCTTCCTGACCATTTGACATAGCAAAATTCTTGGGTCTTCACCCAAATAAGATGCCATCTTGGGGCACAGTGAGCAGTGTGTGAAGCTGGAGAAGTGGGTTCATGCCCTGCTCAGTCTCTACGTAGATGATTGGCTTTCGTCCCTCACTGACCCATACAGTGTGGTGCGTGAGAGTGAAATATGAAGCAAAGTGGGTGGTTTGGTCAATAGCAGAGGTTTGGCTAGTGACTTTTATTTTCTAAAAAATATATAGAAGATAGGCATTGTTTTTAGCCTTTACTGCATTTTTATAGTCTTAGCAATGTATGATCGATATTTGATAAGTTTTATTTGAAGTGCAGAATATGATCAGTTTTGACACATGTTGTTTTAGTCAGCTTCGACTAAAGGATGCAACCAGCACAACTGGAGAGGAGGAGAAGTTTATTTGGGGCTCACAGTTTCAGAGGTCTCAGTCCATCGACAGCAGGCACCATTCCTTAGGGCTTGAGGTGAGGCAGAACATCATCATGGTGGAAGAGTGTGGCAGAGGGAAGCAGCTCACATGATGATTGGAAAGCAGAGAGAGAGAGAGAGAGAGAGAGAGAGATCTCCCCTTGACAGATACAAATATGTACTCCAAAGCCACACCCCCAGGGACCCATCTCCTAAAGCCTTCAGCTGCCCTCAGCTACCTCTCGATTGATCCCATAAGGTGATTAGTTCACTGATTGGGTTAAGGCTTTCATAACCCAATCATTTCTCCTCTGAACCTTCTTGCATTGTTTCACACATGTGTTTTTGGAGGACACCTCACATCAAAACCATAACACATGTACATTATAATTAAAATGATGGAAATTTTTATCACCCCCTAAAATTTTCCTATGCCTCTGTGCCTCTTTATAATCTCTTTCCTCTTCCTGCTACCCACTTCCATCCCCTATTCCAGGCAATAACTGATGCGCTCTCTGCCTTTTAGAATAGTATTTTTTTCCCTAGGAATATTATTCAATGGGAACTATAAAGTATGAGCTCTTTGCAATCTGGCTTCTTCCACTCAGCACACTCATTTTGAGACAAATTCATGTTGTGTGTATCAATATTTTGTTCCTTTGTTCCTTTTACATTGGTGAGTGATATTTCATTGTACGGATATCAAATTGCTTATCCATTCATACATCTATGAACATATTGTTTCCATGTTTCTTTCTTATTATGAAATAAAACCATGGACATGTTTGTACAAGTCTTTGTTTGAATATATATTTTCTTTTCCTCAAATATCTAGAAGTAGTGTGTCTTGGTTTTGTATTATGTCTTTTTTTAACTTTAAGAAACTTTCAAACATTTTTCAGATGATGCCATTTTACATTCCCAGTAGCAATTGATAGGAGTTCAGTTGCCCCACATTCTCACAAATGATTTTTAAGATCTTTTTAATTTTAGCCATTTCAGTGGTAAGTAGTAATATTTCATGTGATAACAGCTTGTATTTTTCTAGTGATTAATTATATTGAACATATTTTCTTGTACTTGTTCACCACCCATATATCTTTCTGAAGTATTTATTCTAAATTCTTTTGCACAAGGTTTAGATTGGGTTGTTTGTCTTCTGAATCAGTTGAAAGAATTCTTTATCTGTTTTAGATTCAAGACCTTTGTCAGATATATGTTTTGCAGATATCTTCTCTATGTATGTGACTTGTCATTTCAACTTTGTAGCAGTTCCTTTGAAGAGACAAAGCTTAATTTTGATGAAATACAAATTTTTAATTTTTGCATTTATAGTTTACATAGTCCTATTAAAAAATTTACATTAATATAAATTACCAATCCTAAAGTCACTAAGATTTTCTCCTTTTTTTTTTTTTTTGGTAGAAGTTCAGGATTTCAAAATTTTACATTTAAGCCTATGATCAACTTCTACTTAATTTTTAAAAAAAAATTTGGAATTACATTTAACTGAAATATAAGACAATACAGCTGAAAAAGCAAGAAATGAAGAGAATGATAACACGTTCGGGGTCCTTCATTTATAAAACGGTAATATGTTACCTACATGATGGCAAAAGCTGGAAATTTAATTTTTTTTTTTTACAGATCCTAAATACCAAATGCATAGGACAATTTGGCAACTACTATAATAGATGAAAAATATTTTTATATTACACTTTGTTAAATAACATCTTTTTTGTGTATTTGAAAAAAATTTTAGTGTTTGGTTCAACTTGTAGAACCTTCAAAAATCTGATTTTTTTTATTCTACTTATTTTTTGTTCAATCTGTGAGTTAAGGATTAAGGTTTTCTCTTACATATGGTAGGTAGTAATGACAGCACCATTTGTTGAAGGATATTCCCCCCAAATTGTTTTAGCCTCTTAGTAAAAAATTGACAATATAAATACCTTTTTGATTTTATCTATTGAGTTCCATTGATCCCATCTACCATGATCCCAATACCAAGCGATATTCAAAAACTTTTGTAATAACCTAGAATTCAGTTAATATGAACCTTTTTCAAGGTTGTCTATAGTTGTTTCTACTGTCAAAAGAATATTCTACAAGTGTACATTATATTTTTTAACATAATTCCGAGGGAATAATTGACATGGTTTTTGTTAAGAATGACATTGATTCTAACATTGTTTTTTATTCTGATCTGTCAGTTCAGAACACAAAGTTTTCATGGCTCATAAAATACATTTCCTGCTCGAACAGTCTAACCTTTGAAGTTATGTTTCACAAGATTTGGTTTGTAATATTATATCAGGGGATCCAAAACGTCTTATAATCATTCATTGTACAGATAGGATGTGATAATATATGTAATTCTCATGTGTATAATTTAATTAATATTATAATAATATTTCTTACATTTATTAAGTGACTATACTTACCAAGTACTTTTCATGAGTTATTTCATTGGAACTCAAAGCAGTTTTTACAGAGACCTCACAAGTACTATTAGTATTGTATTTATTGCAATTATTACTCACAGTTTTTGAGGTTTTAGAGCATGATTGGTTGGCCCCATCACTATAGATCTGTTGTGAGGCAGTACATCATGGTAGAAGAGTGCAGTGGAGCAAAACTACTTACCTCAAGGCCAGAAAGCAAAAGACCATGAGGAAGAGGATGGAGTCCCACTATACCTCCAGGGGCTTGCACCCAATGATCCCACTTTTTTTTTTTTAAATTGCATTTGTAGATGGACACAATACATTTATTTTATTTATTTAGTTTGTAAGTGGTGCTGAGAATCGAACCCAATACCTTACACATGCTAGGCAAGCACTGTGCCATTGAGCCACAACCCCAGCTCCAGGGCCCACTTCTTAAAAGTTCCTCCAACCCCCAATAATATCACTTTGGGGACAAAGAAGATACAGAGACTTTCAGGAGAATTACAGGATATGTATTTAAGTGCCTGGTTGGTTGTACATCCTGAGACATCACACAAATAATTCAAAACAAACAGGCTTAAATATGAACAAAACATTTTTCACTCAAGTATGCTCTTCCTCCTATATTTTCAATTTTATTGGAATAATTTCTCAATTTTTATTGAGAATACAATTTTATTGAGTCACTCAGAAGTCGAAGACAGAAACTAAGAGGCCCCTCTGTTGTCTTTCTTTTATAGCTTCTAGAGTAAGTTAATTCCTTATCTCCATCACCCTTGCTTTTGCCTTCAGAAGGACCTTTATCATCTATTTTCAGAAATATTGATTGCATTCTAATTCATTTTCCTTAACTCCAGTCTTACCTGCATTTACCCATCAGTATAAATGATCACATCATTTTCTTCACCAAATTTTTCTCTGGTATCTTTCCATTAGCATACAATCTTTTATCAGGTTCTCTTCCAAGTTCACATTTTTTAATTGTTGTAATCCCTGAGCTTTCTCTATGCATCACTCACTGCTGCCATTCCAACAAACGCATTTCGTTGGACATATAATTTTCTTTCATGCCATGTGTGTTTGTTTTTCCTCTTCTCTCTAATGGAGTGTCCTCCCTACTCTTTATTTTCATGTAAAAGCTCAAACTTCCTGTGTCTATGATGCTTTTACGTGTTTTCCCAGACAGAGTTGGTGTTACTTCTTCTGGGTTCTATGGCACTTGATGTAAGATTTTATTTATTTCTATGTAGGTGTCATATGAAAAATGTGTGGTCCTTTTAGGAAAAGTGCCAGATTCTATTTCACTTCTTTATTTTATTGTTTCTGTAAAATGATAGCTGCCTCAGAGGGAGTACTAAATATGTGTGTATGCACACACACAAACACACACACATGCACACATACACACGTAGACATCTTTGAAACCTGCACTGAACAGATAATAAAATCAAAGCCTTAAAAAATCTAACCTATAAGGGGGGTCACTGGAAAGATAAATGGTAACAGTGGGTGATGCTCTGGACCCTGAGATCAGAGGACCTTCTTCATCATAAGGGATGTAGTGTTGTGCACCTGTTCTTTGGAGCTTGAACTTAATCCGTACATCAATTTTTACCTCATCCAATCGTAGTTCCAACAGGTTTCAGTCATTTCTACCCCATTTCTCAGATCATTCTTTTTTCCTTTTTTTTTCTGTTAGGGCAGAGAATTGCATGTCTGAAAGTCTTAGGACTGAAATTCCTGTTAAGAAGAAAAATCAGAACAGCAAATTCTAGTTCTTGGTTGTCAAATAATAATTACATAATTTTAAGGGCTCACTTCTATTTCAATAGTAAGAAGCTATTTGGAAAACCGTATTGGAGTCCTTACTATTCCCCAAAAGAAAGGTGATGGTGGAGATAAGAGACACAATAATCTGCTTGAGGAACTCTATTAGTATATTTTTGGAGAAAGTAATTGACCATTGGCTGGAGTGACATTTTAATCACATTTTCTCTTCCATCCACTTATATTTTTTAAATTCAGGCTGCTGCTCACTGAATTGGAACACTGTACTGCCTAATCTTGCCGCTTTACTGAAGTACACCCAACAATTAAATATTTTCAGTGCATATAACTTTTTAAAAGTGTAATTAAATGATGCTTAGCCTTTGGCACGATTAATATTTTCTTCACTTTTAAAAATGTAGATAATCCAAGGTACTAAAAGTAGTTGCTTTCATGGGACCAAATAACAAAAGCAAAAGGGGGAGGTTCAAACAAGGTGGTGCTAATGGTAGAGGCAGGGAGATGTTAAATAAAGAGAGATATTATGTGAAGCTTATGACAATTGCCAGCATTTTATTTACTTTTGGTTTGCATAAACTTTAAATTTTCATAGACTTGGCATTTTTCACTAAAAGTAATGTAAAACAATATCTCCAGAGTTTTGGGGTGGGGGTCCAAAAATTCAATGTAAAAATAATGAGACATCAATAATAGCACTTGGTGAGAGCTGCTGAGGAATAGACATATCAAATAAGTAATAGGAAATAAGGAAACAGAAAGTCAAGGTCATCACCACAGGGATATTAGGAATTCCGCCTGTGACAGAGAGCTTTTTTCATTCCACTATAAACTGTTTTTTTTGTGACCAACCAATCTATCAATTGGATCTGCTCCCTGTGCTGGGTGTTATGGAGATCCATAAAACCAAGTTAGGTAGTATGAACCTACTAAGGGGTTAGGGCTATTCTAGTCAGGCACAAAAGATGGAGTAAAAATATCAGCTGTTTACCTGTCCCTCTGGAGAACTCTAGAAAAGAAACCTGATAGAGGTATTAACAGCAAATCTGTGGGAACCAGGTCAGAAGCTTGGTCCTAGATGGCTATGTGAGATTAAAGATCTTCAGAAAAAATATTTAGCACTGAAAAGAGCCAAAAACAGAGGAACAGTGAGCACTTCTGTTTTTCTCTTAGTGTAATTCTGTGTAGATGTTACCTACTAATGATTAAAATATGGATGTTAATGTAGTTGTTATAATCTAATTTATTGGATAACATCAAATAAGGTAATATCTATTTTTCAATTTTCAAAATATTAAAACTAAATTGTGTCTCCACTTGACAGTTTGGCAGAATTTTCTGTGAATCTATGGAGGTCTATTCTGTTTCAGTGCATCATGGCAGGAGAATAGAAGATATATTGACCTCTGTAGAAGACTTCCACTGCTTCTTCTTATACTCTTGCCAGTCAGTAAAATATTGGTCCAACCAATATTAGTCCATGTTCCACTGACATGTTGGTGTTTCTGTTCCAAACACCTGCAGAAGCCTCTGTGGTTTTTCAAAATGATGAAGATCCATGCCTCACTGATGTTCTTTAGTTAGCTTCTTTGCTCTAAGCTCAAACTTTGCATATTCCTTGATCTTATTCAGCCTATGTCAGAAACTTTGATTATAATCTTTTCCCCTATATCATTGCATATCTATGAAGCATACATTTATATAACAATGAGGTTTCACCCTTTTGGTACTTTCTTGCTCAAAATCAAGTCCAAGGTAACTAATGATCTCCAATTAGACAACTTTTAATGACATCTTTTCTTAAAAATAGGACTATAATGTTTAAACGCTAGGTCACTTAGCTATAATTTATTGAATTCTCACGATGTACTAATCTTGATATGTATAACATCTCATTTAATATGTTGTCCCCCATCTGTAGACAGAGATTATGTGAGTGCAAAAATAACTTTCGAAATAAAACTGCAATTTCCAATCCCAGTTCCTCTGACTTCAAACAGTATGATTTTTCTTCTATGTCAGAATTCTTCATTCTGATAATGAACTAAAAACTAGAAATCACTGACCTAGAGTACAGATCAAAGAAAAGACTATTTTCAAATCTAAATATTCACAGAATTTGGAATATTAAAATACTCTCTAAAAGGCAACTTTTTAAAAAAATTTTAAGAAAAAGAATAAGTACTCCGAATGGAACTGGATAACAATGGAGGAAGGGGTTGGGAGTCTACTATGAAATTCCCCCAACACATGTGTTTTTAAACTAAGCAAATATAATAAGGTTCTAAATATTTGTTGATCTTGTAAATATTGATTGGACATGCATTGTGAGCTAGACACCAAGATAGGTGTCAGGATATGAAGCCATGATCCTAGTTCTCCATAAACATTGCAGTAGCAAAACTCAGATTTTGAACCATCTTGCAAAGAGAGAAAATGTCAACTTGAGATAACCAGATAACAAGCTTGCTTGGCAGACCGTTCCCACATACCCAGACAGCTCATTATAATTGCTGCAGATTAGGAAAAAGTAGCACCCGCCTAGAATATGTTTCATAACTTCTCCTCTTACTCACTCTAAGTTTACAGCTTATTTTCTAAATTTTGAGAAAGTAGAAATAATCACAATAAAACTTTCACAATGTGTTTCCAAATCCCTTACCATCCTATGTGCTCCTCAGAGTAGAATTCATCCTTTCTATCCAAGAGCATCACTAAAGTACTTCACTCTCACCCTTGTGGAAGAAATCAGTAATTTTTAATGCTTAATTCCCACTCACACATACATTCATTGTCATTCTCTTGATATCCCTTTGAACCACTTCAGCTTTCCTCTGTTCCCCTTTATAAGAAAACTCATTGATAGAGACTGATTCTGCATTCAGTTCAGTCCCCGCAACTTCCCCTTGGATCCACTCCAATAGGGTTTTGCCAGTAACAATTAATTGAAATTCCTTTTATCAGATTCATACAAGTTCTCTCCATATTGCTCATCCCAATACTCAATTCTTAGCTATGTTACTTGCAACAACCATAGTACTTAACACAATCAACCACTCTTTCCTCTTGGACATTTTTCCTTTATATGACTTCCTGGGTATTACACTTCTTTCTTTCTTCTTTACTTATTCTGGTTCTTCTTTATCTCTTTACCTTCCAGGGAGTCTAAGGAATGAGAATTTGAATTTTTGCTTATTTCCATGTTTATCCTTTAGTGGGCTTATCTGGTAATCTGGCTCAGATAGCATCTGTATGCCTGTGACTCCCATATTCATATATGGCAACAGTTCCTCTCCTTTGAGTTCCAGACTGGAGCATCTAATTTGCCAACTCCAGTATCCCCAACATCTCCATTTGGATATGTGTGTGTCTGTGTATTTTTTTTTTAATCTGCCTTAAACCAAATCTGCCTTACCCATGGGTATCTCAATCTTAGTTAAGGACAGCTACATACATCCATTTGCTTAGAGAAATCTGTCAGGAAATCTGTTGGCAAATCTGTTGCTTCTGCTTTCTAATTTTTGAGAAAGTAGAAATAATCAGAATAAAACTTTCACAATGTGTGTCCAACACATCTTCCATTTTCATAACCCCTACTAGAAACTCCTGTCCAAAGAGCCATCTTCTCTTCCCTGAATCATAACTTTTTTCTTGTAACTTGTTTTCCTGTTATTTTTGCCTAACCTGCATGATTCTCAACAGTGGACCCGTTCTGCTACAGGTCAAATTCTGCCCTTTCTCTGCTTGGGTCCTCTAAGGGCTTCCTCCAACTCAAAAAGCTTTCAAGAGCCTATTAAGTCCCACACCATCAGCCTCGCCATTATCTCCCAAAGCTCATCTTCTGTCCTTTCCCCTTCGTCTATTCTGCTCTCACCACACTTGCGTTCTTGCTGTTTGTTCAACGTTTTAGACATGCTTGGGACCTTTGCATATGCTTTTTCCATTTCCTTGAATATTTCCTCAGATAGTTGTACATTTTGATCCCTTTTCTCCTTTATCTCATAACTTAAATGTATCATCGATGAGGTTTCTCATGGTTGTCTTATTTATAATTGTAATCTTCCAATCTCTTTAGTTTCCTTCCCTTATTTCTTTTTAGATCTTGTCATCTTCTATCATGGTACATGCTGCATTTCCCTTCCTCCCTATTTCTCTCTCTTTCTCTCCTTCTCCCTTTCTCTCTTCTGTCCCACTCCCTCCCCCTCTGACCACCTCTGATTTATCTTTCCTCTTACCAAGTTCCACTTGTGGGGAGATATTTACTTGTTCTAGTCACATGAATAGAATTAAAATATATTATGGGCCATCCATTTATTTTTCTAATGAAAGTAGCCATTATTAATTGAGAATTATAGTATGCCATGTGCTAAAGAGTTTTACTTGTATATATTCTTTAATCCTCACAAAAATGTATAGTGGTAAAACCATTCTTCACAAAGTTTATAAATGAGAAAACTAAAACAAGAAGGGACAAAAAAAAAAAATTCCTGAGTCAAACAGCACATTGACAGGGTATGCATTTGAACCCAGGTGCTTTATCCATGACACTCTAATATGATGGAGTGCACCGCTTCTACCAAACTCCTGAGTTCTGCCATTCACCTGTGTCATTGCATTCCACATGAGAACGTAGACATTTGTACCCAGATATTATTTATTTCCCCTATCGATAACAAACTGAACAAGAGGGACCCTGTCTTTGAATATGCCTTAGTGTCCAGGACAGGATCTTGCACCTGGAAGTAGCTCATTAAATGTTGGATTGTGAAATATAAAGATGAATGTGTGACAGTATGATAATTGATTGGAATTAAAATAGTAATTCTTCATTTTGGAGGTCTGATCTTGGAAAGCAGGGCAGCTCTCCAATTTCCATCCTGTTCCTTCAGTTCATCCTTGGACTCCATTGCATGCTTGGAGTTAGAAACAATATTTCTCAGAATGATGCCAAGTTTATCTTCTTCCAAATGTTTAGTATACAGTTTTTTTGCATCCTTCTCAAAAATAGAAGTTACTGATGTCAACAAAGCTGTAATTATGCAGATTAAGGACTTCATAATTAATTTATGGCAAAGCACTCTTGTAGGTTTGTTAGATATAAAAAGATGATATAAACTTGTCTTTTAATTAATTTAAAAAATCTGAATTGCCAAGAATAAAGTAGTTGTCTCTTTCTAAACACAGTCTTTCTTTAAATATTATCAATAAGGAAAACAAAAGTTTCTAAAATGTGCTTGAATTCAAAATACAGAACCCTCCTGCTTTTCTTTGGTAGGTTTCTCATTATGAGTCATGCAATAGTTTAAGTTACTTTTTTTTTTTTTTTTTTCCTGTCTCGGGCAGCTTTGAATTTATAGCTCTTAAAAACTCCTAAAAGGACACAACTAAAATTTTAATGTGCATTTCAGCTAAGTCTTTTTGAATTTTGTATTAGATTTCCCTTTAGCCTTGGGTAAAGCCATAAAAAAAATTGCCTGCTTAAAAATGTAATCATCACACAGGAACCTTCCTAAAGTCAGCATCAAATAGAATAAAATATATTTTATTAATGATACAATTCACAAAATTACCAGCCCTGCCACTCTCTGCCCTCCAGGGACGCCTCCTCCTCCCATTACACGTGCACCACCAGTCGCTGCTGTTTGTTCTGTGTAATTTAACCTTCTGATTGCCTTGAATGCTTAATGAGCTAGATTAAGTGAAATGCTGTTTAGAGAAGTGTTGACTTCTGCTGGGAAAACGGGCCAGTGAAATGCCTGTCCTGAGGCGGAGCTCAAGAAAGGACCAGCTCTGAGGGAGGAACCAGAATCAAGAAAGAACATGTGTGGTGCGGTGGCACACGCTTGTAATCCCAGCAGCTGGGGAGGCTGAGGCAGGGGCATCTCAAGTTCAAAGCCAGCCTCAGCAAAAGCCAGGTGCTAAGCAACTCAGTGAGACCCTGTCTCTACATAAAATACAAAATATGGCTGGGGTTGTGGCTCAGCAGTTGAGTGCCCCTGAGTTCAATCCCTGGTACTAAAATGAACATATAATAAATGGCCTCCTATGTCCCAAATCAAGTCAGGACTGGTAGTCCGTGCCCCTGACAAGGTTCGGTGGTTCTCTTTTTACTTAAATTTCTTCATTAGCATGTATTTATAGGACTGATACTAAATTCTGATTGATCTTTCCCCTCCTGCCTCAATTCAATAGTTTTATAAAAAACTAAGTTTTTTCCCCAACATTGTTTACATTTATTTTTAAGTGATACATAAAACCATAAAAGTTATACATATAAATGGGGTAACATGTCATATTCAATACATGTATAGTTTGCATAATGTTCAAATCAAATTGTCTATTAATCTCCTCAAATATTTATTATTTCTTTATGAAGAATACTTTTAAAATCTTTTCTTCTAGCTTACTGTGTAATACATTATTGATATCTATACATCTGGTGTGCAATGGCACACCAGAGCTTCTTGCTCCTATCTAACTCAGTAGCCATAGGTCTACCTCTCCCCATCTCTTCCTTTGGCCTACTCTTCCCAGCCTCTGGTAACCGCCAACATCAATGAGATCAACTTTTTTAGAATATGTATTTGAAAGAGAGCACGTGGGTGGTACTTGCCTTTCTGTGCTTGGTTTATTTCACTTAACATGATGATTACAAACGATCGGATTCCATTCTGTTTAATAACTGAGTCATAGTCCATTGTGTATATGGACCACCTTTTCTTTAACCATGCATCAGTAGATGGACAGGTAGGTTGTGTCCATTCCATGGTGTTTGTAAGTAGTACTGAGAATGTCTCCTCACCAAACCAATTTAATTTCCATTGTATATACACTCAAGTGCAGGATTTCTAGTTTTAATTTTTAAAGGAACCTTTAAAGTGTTCTCCTTAGTAGCTCTGTAATTTATATTCACACTCTCAGTTTTTTGGCTACTTGGCTTTTTATTGAAGTTCCATGTAAATTTTAGATTTTTTTCTAGTTCTATGAAGAATGCCATTACCATTTTCATAGGTGTTTCACTATATCAGTAAATTGCTTTGGGTAATATGGACATTTAAAAACTATTGTTTCTTCCAATCTATGAGCACAAGCAATTTTTCTATATTTGTGTGTGTGTGTGTATGTGTGTGTCCTCTTTAATTTCTTTCATCAGTGTTTCATAATTTTCATTGTAGAGCATTGTAGAGATGTTTCATCTCTCTGGTTAAATTTATTCCTAGCTATTTTTAAACTATTATAAATGGGATTGCAGTTACTTTCCTGCTTTCTATTTCACATTATTTGTTTTGGGGATATAACAATGCTACTGATTTTTGTATGATGATTTTGTATCCTGAAACTTTGCTGAATTTATTTATTAATTATAACAGTTTTTATAGTCTTCTATCTGTAAGTTCATGTCATCTGCAACAAATGATGATTTGACTTTTTCTTTTCCAAATTGGATATCCTTTTTCCTCTTGCCTGATTACTCTGATTGCATGTAGTTTTTCATAATCATGTCTAATGATTTTTATATTTCTGTGGTGTATATTGCAGTGCTTCCCTTTTCATCTCTGATTTTATTTCTTTAAGACTTCTCTCTTCTCTTAGTCTAGCTAAGGTTTTGTCTCTTTTGTTTATATTTTTGAAGAATAAGTTCTTTGTTTCTTTGAACTTTTGTATTTCTTAAAAAATCTCCATTTGTTTCTGCCCTAATCTTTACTCTCTCTCTCTTCCTGCTAATTTTGGCTTTTGTGTGTTTTTGTTTTCCAGTTCCTTGAGATGCAGCCATCGGTTGTTTATTTGAGATCTTTCTAATTTTTTTTTTTTTGATGTGTGCATTGATTGCCAAAAACTTCCCTCCTAGTATTTCTTTGCTGTTTCATTTGCTTTCATATGCTTTCAGGAGGGCCTTCACTTTCATTTGCTTTAAATAATTTTTCAATATCCTTTGTGATTTCTTTCCTTCACCCTTGGTTGTTTGGAAGTAAGATGCTTAATTTCCAACTATTTATATTGCTTCCAACATTTTTGTTGTTATTGATTTTTAGCTAATTGCATTGTGGTCTGAAAACATACTTAATATGATTTCAATATCAAATTTTTCTAATTTGTTGAAACTTGTTTTGTGACCTATCATGGGATCTGTCCTGAAAACTGTTCTATGTGCTAATGGGAAAAATGGGTTTTTGGCAGCTGTTGGATGGAATGTTTTGTAAGTAAAGTTTACTCCAATTTGGTCTAGAATAAAATTTAACTCTAATGTTCATTGATTTGTTTTATCTGAATGATCTGTCCATTTCTGAAAATGGAGTGTTAAAGACCCCAGGTAATAATATATTAAAGTTTGTCTGTCTTCCTTTTAGGTTCATTAATATTTGCTTTATATACTTCAGTGCTGATATTGAGTCAAATACATTTAGAATTGTTATTTTCTCTTGCTGAACTTTATTACGATATAATGATCTTTCCTGCCTCTTTTTACTAATTTTGATTTAAAGTCTATTTTATCTCACATAAGTATGGCCATTCCTACTTTCTTTTGGATTCCATTTGCATGAGATATCTTAATCCATCTCTTTTATTTTAGTCATTGTGTGTTCTTAAAGGTGAAATAAGTTACTTTCAAGCAACAAAAAGTTGGGTTTTATTTATTTATTTTTTACCTTTCAGTCACTCTAAGTCCTTCAAGGGGAGAATTTAATCCATGCATATTTAAGATAATGGTTCATGGTCATTATATAACTTTTCTATTACCGTCGCAGTCCCTTTCTTTCTTCCTCTCTTATAATATTTCTTTGTGGTTAAGTGAATTATTCTAATTGTATATTTTGATCCCTTGCTTATGTGTCTTCATTTATCTATTATAGATGTTTTTGTGGGCCATGTTACTATGGGGCTTACAAAAAGTGTTTTGGTTATAACAAACTATTTTGAAATGTTAGCAACTTAGCATGACTATAAAGATAAGAAGAGAAACAAATGATAAGAAGAAGCACAAAAGAAGAAAACTTTTCACTTGCAGTGCATGTTGCCCACATTTTGAAATTTTGGTATCTCGAGATAAGAAGAGAAACAAATGATAAGAAGAAGCACAAAAGAAGAAAACTTTTCACTTGCAGTGCATGTTGCCCACATTTTGAAATTTTGGTATCTCGTCATGTGTCCTAGCTCTTAACATATTAATGTTGGTATTATTATTTTTATTTGTTGAGTTATTTAGTCTTCAAACTAAAGATATCAATAGTTTATTCATCAGGAATACAATATTAGAAAATTTCTTGTAGAAACAGTCTGGTGGAGATATATTCTCTCCATTTTGTTTGTCTGGAAAAATATTTATCTCTTCTTCATTTATGAGAATAGCTTTGGTGGTTACAGTATTCTTGATTGACAGTTTATTTTTTCTCCCTTTAGAATTGTGAAAATCTCATGCTACTCTCTCCTGGCCCATAAGTTTTCTTTTGACAAGTCTGAAGTCAGTTGAACTGTGTTACCTCTATGGGTTATTTGTTTCTGTTCTCTTGCAGCCTTGAGAATTTTCTCTTTATCAATCAATCACCTTTGATAATTCAATTACAGGATATCTTTGGATAAACTTAATTGGGTTAAATTTGACAGATAGCCAAAGTCTTACTATTTGTGGAGATATGTATCCTTCTCTAAGTTTGGGAAGGTTTTTGTTATTTTTTTTTAAAGCTTTCTGTCCCTTTGGCCCTCTCAAATCCTTCTTGAAGCCAAATAACCTGAATATTTGCTGTTTTAATACTGTCTCAAAGTTCCTATAGGCTTTTTTCATTCATCTTCATTGTATTTTCTTATTCCTCTTCAAATTATACATTTTCAAATAACTTGTCTTTGAGTTCACTAATTCTTTTTTCTTTTTGATCTATTTTGCTATTTATGCCTTCTATCGCATTTTTAATTTTCATGAGTGCATTTTTCAGCTAAAGAAATACTGTTTGAGTTTTCAAAATTGCTTCAGTGTCTTTGTTAAGTTTCTGTTAGAGTATCAAAATATTTTTGTGTTTTCTTCAAGTTCATTGTTTCTTCAACTGTTTCTTAAAGCAGTTGTTTTAAATTCTCTGAGAGTTCTTTCATACTAACAACTACCCAGTCAGTTTCTGACACTTTGAGTAAGAGATGAAGTCATGGCTTCCTGAATGACTCCTGATGCTCTTTGGTGTATGATATTGACTGGGCATGAAAGGATTGGTTATTTATTTCAGTCTTCCTAAACTTGCTTTTGTTTGTGCCTGCTTTTCCAGAATTTCTAAACAGGCTATTTATTTTCTCTGAACCTGTAGTCGCATTCACTAGCTCAGCACCGGATTGTGCCCAGACCCAGATGTGTTAAAAGTCTGCTGCTGATGTTTTGTCACTATTCAGTATAAAAGGACCATCCAAGTTTAGGTTTGTCATAAAACAGTGTTATTTCTGAACAACAGAAAACAGGAAAATTCCTAGAAAGATAAGTTTGTCTGCACAAGCTACTCCCTGAGCCAGGGTAGGTCTGAATGCTTCCTCCTTAGCAGCCTGACATCAGGCACTGCAGAATTCTGATGAGCTCTGGGCAGAGTCACTATGGATGGACAAGCTCCAATGTCACACCTGTGACCCACAATGCCACTAACTTGTGTCATACCCTGAGCCCTTATCCTGCTAAGACCAGTACAACACTGGAGTAAGACAAAACTCACACCGTTGCAGGCTGCCTACTGCTGAGGTGGACTTGTGGCCAGACTATTGCAATTAGCCAAAGGTGATGTTAGCTAGAATAGACTTCTGATAGACTGGGGATGTGTGTCCCCCAGTTTTGGTTTTATCAGCAGTTTGAGGGCAAAGTCTTGTTCTTAATACCCTAAACAACCCCCAGTGAATGGGTTGCATCACACTATGCTGTCTGAAGTTTGGATTCTGTTGATGAAGGCAGTTGCTTGGCCACCTAGGCTGATGGAAGCTGGGTCACAACTGACTCACAGCTGTAAGGATGTGCACCAGGGCCCAGGAGGTAGTTGACAGTGATGCAGGCCAAGACCCAAGTTTCTTTCCTGGAATGTGGGTCTCTGGCTTGTGCTGGGGCAGTTCCAATCTGTGAACATTGACCTGATTTATTACCTCTTTGCCCTAGGTTGGGGAATGGGTATGGAGACAGTCCTTTGGCCATGAAGGCTGTCACTAAATTTGGTTACAACTAAATCTTACAGCCACAGGGCCTGCCAGAATCTTGGGACGAGGGTAGGTGTGCTCCTGAACTATTCCAAAACTGCAACTGATATGAGCCAAAACCTGAGTCTGCCCACCAGCACGCACACCTCTGCCTGATGCTGGCCTGTACATGAGTCCTTCATTGTCTGTGGGGTGTTCAGTCTCACTGCAGGGGCCCTGCCACTGGGCTCTGAGGCAAAAGTCTGCTAGCTTTCATATCCTGCTCTCAACAGGTGGAGTCTTGCTCGAGCTGTCCAAGATTGAGGACATATAGTGGGGTGGGAAAGCAGTCATTTTGCATCTGACCTTCCATATTCCAGTGGCTCAGTTCTCAGGTATTGAATTGGTTATAGGGGTCATGGGGCTTTACCTATTCTATGTTTCATGGTGGTGGTCTCTCACCTGACTTCCTTAGCTCAGGAATAGCTAAATTGGGTGCATGAAGAGCTGTATAACTTCATGTGTCTGTGGGGAGACTATTGTTGAAGGATCTTAGCTGCTATCTTGCTCTGCCTCCTCTTCCTCAAAATTCTCTCAAAGAGGAAAGTGGTGTCTCTCCTTGGGAGATGAAACTCCTAAGTTTTATTGTGAACCCAGTTGCTTCCTTCATTATGAACCAGTCCCTCACCTTTAAGAAAGCAAAGTCCTATGTGGCTTTTTTAGAAAGAGAGAGAG
The DNA here is from genome assembly GCA_020662805.1 of Glaucomys volans. NCBI lineage: Eukaryota > Metazoa > Chordata > Mammalia > Rodentia > Sciuridae > Glaucomys > Glaucomys volans. Next base: position 539,487 of record JAJEJO010000845.1, read on the forward strand.
AAAAATTATTTTGGTAAGTTTATCATCTTGTTATCAATAAAATTTGATCATGATATTTTAATATGGAATTAATAAAACACTAAATGTTTATTGAGCATTCATTAGCTGTTAAAGGTTGAATACGCTTTGTGGTAAAACCCTCAAAACTCCAAGATTTTTTAAGCAGTTGGGTCTCTGATAAGCAATGATTTAATAACTAAGAAATGCACAGTAAACATTTAAAATGTTTTTTGATTATTTCTTACCTTGACATTTAAAATGCAAAAGATAAAGTAGGGGCAATTTATATTTTTCCCAATATCTAAAGGTGAATTTTTCATTGGAATAAAATTAAAGGTCAAAATGGCATGTTGATTGTTCTGAGAATAAATTTCTACTGGTTAATTGTATTTGTCCAGAGAAAATAATTTACTTTATTACATTTAATTTCCAATGAAATTAGGTCTCCAGAGGGTATACCCCAGTGAGAAGATGAGTTCTTGGTTTTAGGTATTTTGGAGAGGAAAAAGAATTGTTCCTGTTTTAATAGAAACTTTGTATATGTATATTTGGGTGCTGCTAAGGACATAAACAGCAGTAAGCAGTAGTTCAACACTGTGTCAGTCAGCTTTTTGTAGCTGTGACCAAAATACCTGACAAGAACAACTTAGAATAAAAGCTTATTTGGGGCTCACAGTTTCTGAGGTTTTAATCCATGGTCCGCAGACTCATTTGATCTGGGCCTGAGATGAAGCAGAATGTCATGGTAGAAGGGTGTGATGGAGGAAAGTGTCTCAGATCACTGCAGCTTGGAACCACAGAAGGAGAAAGGAGCCAGAGATAAACAGGTGCACAAACCCCTGTGACCTACTTCCTCCAGCCATGCCCCATCTGCCTGAAATTACCACTCAGTAGTCCATTCACTTTATTAATACAAGTGAATGAATCCACGGATGAGGTTACAGCTATCTTAATCCAATCATTTTACCTCTGAACATTGTTGCATTGCCTGATACGTGAGCTTTCGAGAGGACATTTCTAATCCAAACCATAACACACTTTGTATCTTGTGCAATCTTCATTAATTCCATCCTACTTAGAAGCTTCTCTCAAGACCCAACTCTGCACATAGCCAGCCATCTGAAGTTTAAAAGAAGCTTTTTACAAGCACTCCATGTGCTGTAAGATTCATACTTCTTAAGAGCAAAATGCCCAAACCATGACATAATTACACCCTTGATAAAGGGGTGGGGATTGGGGGATGATGAACACCACCTCTATTCAATGCTCCCAATAAGGTGTTTTTACCATTTTCAGTTATTTTGTAAGTGTGTCATCCTTAGAGTATTAATTTGGCTGAATCATGTACTTGTGCTCTAGAAGAATTAAATAGGCTGTTTGTAAATTACTCCAGTTGGCCCCTAAGCTACTCTGAAGTACTTCAAAAGACCAGACAAAAATTAAATAGACGTCATGAGGCAAAATACAAACTAGAGATAGAATTAACTTTCTGTCCTACTACATTATGACCTCCAAATGGGTTTGTCAAAAATGTCTAATGTTTAATACCTAGAGATATGTGTTCAGCAAAACTTCATTTAATAAATGAATTGATAAGAAGAAAAATTTGACAAATGCACTTATGAGGAGGTTGTTCTGGGGTAGTATTTAAATATTTGCATTGATAATATTTGATTAATAGAAACTAAAAACCCTATGCATGTATTACAAAAAATAAGAAAGAGAACAATTATCTGTACATCATAAGTATGTCTATTTCATGGTCATGCTCTGTCTTGAGAGTAATGAGATCCAAAGTTATATTCAATCATACTTGTCAGTCATATTTGTTGAATTTATTATACCAATCAATCTTGCTCTATTGATACAAAGAAAGGTCCAGCTCCAATGCTGAGTGAAAGATGACTGCAGGTCATTAGTTGTGATGATAGGGTTGAAGTGTTTTCTAAAGAGATGAAGAAAAAGCATAATGACAGGATATCCAAGGTAGAAGTTTCACCCAGCTCCAGTTGCAGAAGTGGAATGCTTTATAACAATCATAACACTACTTTTTATTACATTAACATGCATACATGCAGGAGTACACATACTCAATTATTTGATTGTGCTTGGGAAAGACCCAAAAGCAAGCAGAACTGGAGAAGGTCCAGAGGGTGACACCTACATTCATGTCATTTCTAACCTGAGGGAACTGCTTATTCTGCAGTAGTGTTGTATAGGGCAACTAGAACTTAATCTGATAGCTGAGTATTATTGCGATGAGGCGTGAGAGGACTGAGTTTAGGGCTGTCAGAGCAAATGAAAATTGGGTTTGGGGATTCTGGAAAAAAAAATGGATCTACAGAGAGATGAGTTCCCAAATTTCATCTAAACTCTCCTCAAATATTTACTTGACCCATGAACTATGAACGTATGTGCGAGGTTCCATAGCCTAGCAATAAGCAATAGCTAGAAGGCTAAAAAGAGATTTCAGTTGATACCCTCTTCATGTAAACAAAATTTAAAGCTCAAATGTTGTCAAGTCAAAGGATCTTGGTAAATTTAGGCCTTTTAAGTTTTATGGGATTCCAGGTGGGTCATCCTTTGCAAGTAAACACTGCATGCCAGAGATTGGGACATACATAAGATGAAAGGCAAAGCTGATGCAAGGTCCCCTACCTGAAGTATAAACCAAGCTGCAAAAAGCAGATGCTCAAACAGTAATTTCAATGGCTGCTGAAATAAAAACCACTGTTCAGAGGACAATAAGTGAATTCAGAGTCTCTGCAATGTATTGTCAACAAAGACAAGTATGCAATACCATTTTGACTTATTAAGAAACTGAAATTTTGAACCATATGCAAGATAAAAACCAATCAATAGAAAATTACCTTTAAGTGACCTCAATATTGTAGTTAGCCAACAAGCATTTAAAAGCAGCTATTATAGACAAGTATGGTGGCTCACAACTGTAATGCCAGTGATTTGGAGGTATAGCTTAGTGGTAGGTCACCTTTGTGTTCAATACCCAGTACCAAAACAACAAAAACATAAAACAGCTATTATGCTGAGTATGTATTGCATGCCAATGATCCCAACATCTCAGGAAGCTAAGGCAGGAGGATTGCAAGTTTAAAGCCAGCCTCTACAATTCAGCAAGACCCTCAGCAACTTAGCGAGATCCTGTCTCAAAATAAAAATTAAAAAGAACTGGGGATGTCCAATCCTCAGTACCAAAAAAAAAATATAAATATATAAGCAAATAAATAAATAAAATTAAAGAAGCTTCCGTAACTTTATTAATGTGCCAAAGAAATGTTTGTTTATAATGACTGAACATATAAGCAAATATTCACACAAAATTAAGTACTATAATCAAGAAACAAATATGTTAAAATAAAAAAAAACTAGTGTTTGAAATCTAACAGATATCACTGAATGAACTGAGAAGACTAGAGATGAGGAAACAATATCCAGGGAACTCCAAAGCTGGTTAATATAAATATCCAATGTGAAGAAGGGAAAGAAAAAAAAATGGAAAAAAATGAAGAGAGTCAGAAATATTTGGAGGCAATACCATGTAATTTACAAAAAATATGATTTAAAAATACATCTTAAAATTAGTTGAACATTTCAAAATAATTGGGGGAGAAGAGTTTGAAGGTTTTCAATATATAGAAATAATATTTGAGGAGGTGAAAATGCTAGTTACCTGATTTGATCTTTATACATTATATGCATATGTATATACATATAGAATACTTAGGCACATAAATACAAATATGTTAATTTAAAAATTTGAAAAATAAAGGACAAAATGAAATGTATAAGCAATTCTTTTGATGGAGGGACTGATTCTAGATAGAAACTTGGATCTTCAGAAAAAATGAGGAATATGGCAATGATAGATATGTGTGTAAATAGAGATTGGTTTTCCTCTCAATTATTTTTACATAATTTAAATGGCTAAAGTAAAAAATATAAGTTTTATTTGGGGTTTTTTTATATACACATATGAAAATTATAAAAATAGGAATAAAAGTCTCTTCCATTTTATGTGAAAGTTGAACAATTACAATTCTACTGAGTCTGAAAAGTTCATGATTTGGATTGAGGTCTCAAAATCATAATCACTAAAATGTAAAATGGGAAAAAGTATAAAATTATACTATAATTAAGGTAGAATTCTAACACATATTGAATTAAGCAAGAAAAGTTAGGAAATAGGGACAGATGATCAAAAACAAATGAACAAATAAATAAAAGGGGAGAAGAAGGGAAGAGAACAAACAGAAAATGGTAGACATCACTTAATCATATCAGAAATTATACTGCAAGGAGATGGATTAAGCCTTATAATTAAAAGTAGATATTATCATAGTTGAAAAATAATTATGGATGGATTCTAATTTACCAACAATCCACAGCACACTTAAATATGAAAAAAATCAGACTTTAAAATAAAAATGAATGGAGAATACATACAATGTTAGTAATAACCATAAGAAAGTTGGAGTGGCTATATTAATATCACATAATGTAGATATAATATAAAGAATATTAGAAGAGAAGAAAAAGATGTATAATGATGAATATATCAATTCTTTAGGAAGACATAAAAAACATAAACATGCACAAGGCTTATAACGGAGTATCATTATCTATTCTGTTAACACTGACTAAAGTAAAAAGAAAAATAGAAAAATCCATTTTTTAGCATCATTTCTTTGCAATTGATGTAACGGGGCAAGGAATGAGTAAGACAAATTCTCTGGACAACACTACATCCATCTATAAACTAATAACCATTTATAAAACATTAGGCCAGAATATATGCTTTATTCAAGTTTACTTTGTTTTTAGACCCAAGTAGACTATGTTCTGGGCTCTAAAGGAGTTTCAATATGTCAAAAATACCTGGGTATTTCACTATGGCAAAAAAAGTAATTTTAACATGCAAAAGCAATCAATGTAATTTGACATATTTGTAGAAAAAGGAAGAACACATGGTCATCCCATTAGATGCCCAAAAGAAGTTAGCACCATCCAACACCTATTCCAGTAAAACTTTGGGAAGCTAGGGGTAAAGGGAAGACATTGTCTTTGCCTTTGAGTCAATACAATAGGTAAGCTAGGGAGATAAAAGGCACCTTTATTGGAAAGGAAGAAATAAATTGCCTTTAATTCTAAGATGACATGATTATCTACATAGACAATTTTTAAAGAATTCCCAGAAACTATTATAATAAATAAATTTGTCAAATCAGAAGATAAAATATCCACATATTAAAAAATTAATTTTGTTTCCATGTGCTTATTACAAACTATTAAAATTAAAATAAAACCAATAATTAAAATAGCATAAAATATACTTATAAATAAACAACACATATGGTAGGAGATTATACTAAAAGTAAAGTCTGCAAAACATCGCTGAATAAAATTAAACAGCCTTAAGTAAGTGAGGAAATATGCATATTGACAGATGGGAAGACTTCGCCATTTAATAATGTTAATTCCGACAGATTAATTTATAGAGTCAATGCCATCCTGTTTAACATTTATTAACTGTCCACTCTCCAGATTTATTAAACATCAAAGCACACTTTGCTTGAGACAAATATTGATAGTTCCCAGGACACTAGTTTGAGAAACACATTAACTCATTAAGTCTCAAATTTTCAATTCTGCAACTATTTCAATGAAATTGACACAGGTACATCAAAATAGTTTGGAAATCATAATCTAGAACTTATATATATTTATATTAATATCATATTATAATTATAATATAATTATATTCTTACTATAATTATAATAGATATTATATACTATATTTTTTCCACATTGGAACAAAATGTGTCAATATTGTGAAAATCACTGATAAATTTTTATAAGAACAGTTGCAAATAGGGATAGAGCAGAATTGGCCATAAGTGGGTAATCTGAAATAGGAAGGTAGACAGAACCAAGTGAAAGAAAAGGTAGAGCATAAAAAATAAAAACTGGATTGTGAAATGCCTACTGCAAAATCTCACATTTTAGTTCTTGACTGTGTAATATTTGATGCTAATTTCCTTGTTTATTCTAATCCTGTCTAATTGATGGTATACTTGATATCTGTGTCCTAAATATTCCCTATTATCTATGGAACTATAAGCCACACAGTGGTAGAGGTCACACCTGTTTTGTTCACCTTAATATTCCCCAGTGTCAACCACAGCAACTGCATGTAAGACACTTAGCTTGTCTCTTCGTTCCTTTGCCCATTTATTCCATTTATTTGATGAGTGCCCACCATCTGTCAAGCACTGTTCTAGGTACTGGAGATACCAGTGAGCAAAACAAAGTCCCAGTTTTTATAGAGCTTTAAAAAATGTCAAAAGAATGAGTAAAAGAAAATACCTGCTAGTAATGATGCTAATAAATGTTTATGTTTTTACATTTTTCAGACATTATTTTATTGGGGACTCATAACATTGATACAGTACAGTCAGAAGGCAGTAATGTCTCTCTTTTGTAGCTAAAGAAACTGAAGAACAGAGAGACACTGGGTTGCTTGCCAAGGGTCCCACAATGATAAGCAAGGTCATGCATCTAAGTGTCCAGTGAGGGACTCTCACTTTTGTTCTTTGTCCTTTAAAAGAAACCAGAAAACGAACAAAAATAGACAAGCCCCACAACCTAGGATTTATTAAGCCTGCCACCCACCTCTTCCAAGCGTAGAAAAAATGGGTGCTTTAAGCCCTTTCTTATTGTTCCACTGCAACAGCTGTGTCTGCTGCTGTACCGATGCCTTGTTAAAAGGAGAAAGAAGCATGGCTGCTTTGACAGAAGTTTCCTCTTGTGGCTTGCAGAGGATCAGACATTCATCATGCGCTGTTATTTATTTATCATATCTTAGACATTGACCTCAATAGCACAAATGTGAAAAAGCAGATTCCCTTTCCCTGGGGAAGGCCAAGCCTGATGAGTCAATAATTAAAATCCGTCTCAACAGCTGACACTTTTGCCTCCCCGAAAAGCCTCAAAAGGGCAGAGGAAGCAAAGAAAAGGTTCTTCTTATGAAGTCAAATGAAAGTTTGTCAATACAGGAGTTATGTGCAGACAAGGGGGAGAAAAACCTAAAGGGCATGGTGGGCCATTCGCTAATGCAAGTCAGGGATGGAGACAGTCCAATAAACAGCCAGTTTGAAGGGAGGCTGTTTAGTCATGGCAGGGTTGGGAGAGGGTCCAATCTGAATGTTGGCACCAGGGGGGATTTACAGTTTTTGACTCCACCGCTTGAGGCAGAGGTAAAAGTTGTGGAAAAGTTTCTGATGACCCATCTAAGAAATAACAAAGAATATGCAGGAAGCAGGAAGAAACCTTATTCAACTTGGAAAAGCATAGTATACATTTGTTACTGAGGAAAATCCTAAATAAGCCCTCTAGCTTTGCTTGTTCTTAATTGACTTAAAAAATCATTATTTTGGAGGTCACAGAGCTGGGCAATCCATTCTTACTCTGCTACTAGTTTTGCTGTATTGACACCTCTAGGTTATGATGATCATAGCTGCCTAGGTTACTTTCCAGGGACATGAAGGTCAGTTTTGCTGAACATGCTGACTCCTCTCTTGGTCCTGCAGGTGGGTGTCTGCAATGGGATGAGAAGGCACAGCATCTGTCTTCACACTGTGTCCAGCCCCTTGGTGTCTTAACTTTTGGGTCAGATCTACTCAGCTATCACATGGATCTGTGAACATTAAAGAAATGTTTTGTTCAAGACTGTATTATATGTTTGGCATGAACTGAAGTAGCTTAGACTTTCTGTCTCTGTCTCTCTGTCTCTCCTGATCTACAAGGCTGAAGTTGTCTCCCAGCTGCTATGACCAGGGACACTAGAACATGAAAGAAGCCAAGGGAGGTGGTACTCCAGTTCCTGGAAGATCTCCCTCTTTTCCTCCCTCTTATTAGCCTGTCCCTCTCCCCTTCTATTCCTATCTTACATCTGTGACCTCCTCAGTGTCCTGAGGTTGAGAAACTGATTTGTGAGCAAAGTTCCCCTTTCCATTGTTTGGTCAAATAAGCCTTTCTTTCTCCCCATTGGACACTGGTGTTTTCCATGGGATGAGCCTTTGAATCTAGGCTCCTTAATACATTGGTATACCAATGTATTCCATTAGATACGGAAGAGGAGAAAGGGGACGGTGTTGAAGCAAAAGGGTATCAGTATAGACCAAAAATAGCTGAAGATTGATGTTTTAGTTTTTGTTTGCTGTTTTTTTTTTATTCAAAAAATTTATTTGATTATTATCCAAGAGGACTTGTAACTGATACAGACCTAATTATCAAATTGGGTAGGGGGGCAGCTGTAGAGGAAAAGGCAAGCACTTAGAATTCTCCAAAGCCTCAGAGTCCACTGTGTGTGTTTTCAGTGCCCCTGGAGGCAAAGCTTCCCTTTCTGACTGATGCTCCATTGGAAGTGTCATCCATGATTTCGTTCCCACAGCTCCCCAGAAGCTGGAAAGTGGTGCTGAGTTCATTTACAAGTATCTTCATATGGCTTTATGTTCTTCTTCCTTGAGTTTCTAGGACAAGTTTTCAGAAAAATTCTGGTGATCTTAGAAGAGATAAAAGCATGCTTTCTTCAGCTGTTGTTTTCTTTTCTTCCTAATGCTTCATAATGTCTTGTCTGAAATTTTAAGTATTTTCTGCATCTTTTAGATAAAGAGAAGAAAGTAAAAGTTTATAAAAGGTTTCAATAAAGTTATATAAGTGAAAAAATAGTTATTGGCACTCATTACTCTCCTCATTCTGCTGGTCTTAAATATCTTCCATGTATGGGTGGGGGGGCCAGGAGGGAGAGAATAAAAACCAAACAAAATATAAAGATGCCATTTAGCTCTCCAGGTTATGCAAGAGGAGCACCTTGGGGACATACCAGACCCTGGGATTATAATGTGGAGGGTGAATGTATAAATCAGGGGCACTAAAGAGCCAGCCTCAGTAGGAGGCATGCCTGTCAGTCACATGTGTATCATGATTTTAGGGCACTTGAAAATGTCTTTGAATTCCAGATGGTTCTTCAATGTCTTGTTTTGCCTTAAGTTCTACTATTAGAATTTCTTTGTATGTGTGTGGCTGAATTGTTTTTCTATTTTGATTGAGTTTGTGCAGAATGTGGTATTTCCTGGGAGTCATAGTTGAGCCTTTACAGAAGATGAATTAGTTGGTCAGATTCATTCCTAAGAGCTTGTTTGGCCAGGGGTGAAAGTGTGGGGAAGGCATAACAGACATCAGAGATGCAGATAAAAGCAAAGACAAACTTTGAGAAAATATTGGAAAAGATTTTTAAATCCATATTATGATATCCAGCTAGGTCAGTGTGAAATGCTTATTGATGTTGTGATTTTAATCTAGCACATACTTCGAGTTTAAATCCATGGTGGAAAAATATCAAAAGCCTGGAGATAACTAAAATGATGCCTTGACTACTGAAAAATGAAAATAATAACCTGATCACTTCTTAACAGCTGTATTGGGATTTAATTCACATATAACACAATTCATTCATTTAAAGTATACAATTCAAAAGTTTTCACTTACGTATAGATTTGTGCAGCCTTCACCCTAATACATTTTGCAACTTTTACATGATCTCAAATAGAGTTAATGAAACAGAGACATCTCAAACAGATATACTGTATCACTTAGCCTTACCTTTCATCCCCCCAGTGATGTAGCCCCTGGCAACCAATAATTTACTTTCTGTTTCTATAGAGTTACCTATTCTGGACATGTCATACAAATGGAATTTAAACTGATTCTTGATGATAATTTCATTTTTCAAGAACAAATTTTGCCAAAATGTATGGACTACTTTTTGAATCAAATAACTGTAATCTTCCTTTAAAATATTATGCACAGGAACATATCTGTATATCTATATCTCATCATCAAAGATATCAATTTTCTGGAAAAGAATTTGAAACATTCCATCCTAAAAAAAATTAGTCAACATAAGAAACTTAAAAATGGACAAATGTGGTATAAAATACCTGAGGCTATCAACAACAGAAAGTTACACATACAGCTAATGGTCATTAAAATGTTTACTGTACAAGCAAATGTTGAAAATAATTCTTTAAAGAAGATAATGATGAAAAATACATCATTCATAAAATCTTAATCTAAATTCAGTTCACAACAACAAAACTGATAAAGGAGGGGCAATGGAAGAGAAAACAGGAGAAGTTAATTTCTTATCTTAGCATGAGGAAGATGGAAGAGACCATTACGTCATTGCCAAATAAGCATTAGAGAAAAAAATAGCAATGATGTTTTATAAAATCTTAAAAACCTACAGATTTAAAAGTGAATGCATAGTCCCATGTAGAGAGAGAAGAAGTCAAGGAAAAATGGTATCTTTTGAAAAGATATAAAATGGACAGCTTCCTGAATTGAATGGTCCCCATTTCCTGTTCCCAAGCCCACTTCATTTTACCTCATTTTAAATTTCTTTTCCTTCTACCGGAATGCCTAAACTAAGTCTAGACTCAATATTGAAGAAATATCCTTAAGATGTGCTCTCACACCTCTCTCAATTTTCACAATAACATTAATTACACATATCATTATTTGCTTACCCAAATAGTAGTATTTGGATAGTATGGCAGACAATGCTTCTGCCCTGTTCATAGATATATTGTTTGCAATAAACATCTTATAAAAGCCATGTTGAATGGATAGATGTATGCATACTGACATACAAAGACAGAATGAGGCAATAAGATTTTGCAACAAAATATCCACTTATCTATTACATGGATTATATAGGAGGAGATCTATTAAAACTTATGTTTTTAGAGAACATTTGTGGCATGCCCAATGCCCAGATGAAATATTACATGAAAAATACAATCCTACATGTGCATTAATAATGCATAAGGAGAGGTGAATTGATGACAGAGAAAAAGGAGAGGGGAGAAAAGGAGGAGAGTGACGTTGGAAAGAACTCTAGATAAGTGGCTATTTTAGGAAGTTAAAACATGATATTTTTACAAAATATTCTTTGGTTTTTTTTTTTAAAGTTTCTTTTAGTACATTAGGAGTGTTTTGTTTGTCCTAGAAGTAATCTCTTTTCAATTTTACCTTTAATTCTTTTTTCTTATTTATCTTTTATTGCCATTTACAGTTTTTAGATGATTATCTTTTGATTTCCACTTTAACAACTCATGAATTTTTCTTCATTTTCACTCTTTTTTCCCATAGTTTAAGTTGAATTCTTTATAAATTATGGAATTCTATGTACTATTCTAACATTCTTTAATCTTGTTTTTGACAATCATATACAATTAAATATTAAATGTTTTGCTTACCACGAACACTTTTGCTCCAAATTTCACATTATTTTTCAATTGCATAAGGATCATTCTCTGGTACTATCCTCTAGAAAGACTAATAGGAATAGTGTAAGTCCTTTCTGGTATAAACTGATTACCTGTGGCCTTAATATTTGAACAGAAGCTTTGTTGCATATAACGTCATTGGATCACTCCTCCTTTGAACTTCTTGAAAGTGCTTCTCTACTGTTGCCTCGTTGTACATATTGACTTTTAGAGGCCTGATCCCATATTATTTTCTGACATTGGTCTTTTAATGTATAACATCTGAGAATTTTTATTTTTACATTATAATAGAATTACTAGCAGGGGATATAGCTCAGTTGGTAGAGTGCCTGCCTCGCAAGCACAAGGCCCTGGGTTCAATCCCCAGCACCACAAAAAACAAAAACAAAACAGAATTACTAGGGTATGTCATGGAATTCAGAAAATTCAGAATCATTTATTCCAGTGAACCACCGATGGGTCACTTTTAGGATGTAGTAGCAGGCCTTTTTTATTTCAAGAAAGTTTTCTTTGATTACAGGTTTTTCCCCTGTAACTGAATTGTACTGAGATGTAATTTGCATAATTAGAATTCAACTACTAAAAATGGTTGAGGCATAATTTACATAAATTAAAATTCAACCATTAAAAATGAGGGTTTGATAGCTTTTGATAAATGTATATGCTTATATAACTCATGAACCAGTCACCACCAAAATCTGGATATAGGACTTTTCATACTTCAAGGAAATTCCCTTGAGCCACCTTTCAGTCAATACCTCTCCTCAAACACAACTGCACTATCCCGACACCCATTCCCTTAGCTCCTTGCGAGCACTGATTTGATTTCTATCATTATAGCTTAATTTTGACATTTTTAGAAGTACATATAAATTAAGTCATGTGATAAGAACTATATTGTGTCTGGCTTCTATTTTAACTGGTTTTTCTTTCTCAAAATGGTTTTAAAATTTATCCATAGTGTTGGATGTTTCAGTAGTTTATTCCTTTTCACTGATAAGTAGTATTCCATATTACGTATATACTACAATTTCAGAATTTACCCACTGATAGTTTCACATTTGAGCTTTAGATAAACCTTCTCTGAATATTGGTGGACAAGTCTTTGAGTGAACATGTATTTTTGTTTCTCTTGGAAAAACATGAGTGAAATTGTTGGATCATTTGGTGAGTGTGTGTATTTAACTTTATAAGAAAGTACCAAACTACTTTGTAAAGTTCTTGAAGCATTTTATGTCATCACCACAGTGTGTAAGTGCTCTGGGTCTCTACCTCCTTGCCAACACCTTGTATCTCAGTATTTTCAATTTTGTTTGTTTGTTATTTGAGTCTTTATAGTGGGTGTACAGTGATATCTGTCATTCTAATCTGAATTTCCCTGCTGAACAATGTTGAGCATCTTTTAATGTAATTATTGTCCAAACACATAGTGTTCCCCCTTTCCTTCAGTTTCTGTTCAAACTCATTGCCAGTTTTCAGAGGCCTACTTGTCTACATATAATTAAACTAAAAAAAAAATTTAACGTATTTCCTAAATGCCACTCATATTTTAGATATGTATGCATGTCATGAATATTTTTCCTTTCTGTGGCAGCCTGATAATTTTCCCAGGTGTACCTTCTGAAAAGCAAGCATTTTAAAATTTGATGGAATCCACTTCATCCATTTTTAATTTTATCTGTGTATTTTCTAGGTTGTGTCTGAGGGATTTCAGTCCTCCCTAACACAAGGTCCCAAAGAATGTCTCCTATGTTATTTTCTAGAATTTCTAGATTTTGATTTTTACAATAGGTTCATGTGTTATTTTGAATTGATTCTGTGTATGATATGAAGTGGAGTCTATACTGACAGATGGTATCTGGCTGTCCAGGCACTATTAGCTGACAGATTCATCCTTCTCTCAAGGACTTACCTTTGTGTCTTTGTAAGAAATCAATTACTCATTATAGGAGAAAAATACTGAGATGTCCTAAATTTAATTACAAGGGCAGCAAGACAAAGAGAGGAATGAAGTTAACCAGTTAAACACTATGGGCCCAAACAAAACAAAATGAAACATAAATACAGTTCTGTATTTCTAAATGTATGCTAAGATCTTGACTCAATCCCCAGGTTGCTGTACCTGTTTACAAAAGAACTTTCTAGAACTTTACCCTTTATCTATCCGGAAGCAATAACAGCTCCTCCTTATGTACTGGCCTTCTATCCCAAAACTTTGCCCACTTTACGTTATTCCATACCACTTATCTACAGTCAATGTGAATTCAGTGTAAACTACTGATGTACTCTTTTCTCAAATTTTATTATAAAAATGACCTTGGTTCTCGCTGGGTGCAGTTGTGCACATCTGTAATCCCAGTGGCTTGGGAGGCTGAGGCAGGCAGATCTCCAGTTCAAAGCCAGCCACAGCAAAAGAGAGGCGCTAAGTAATTCAGTGATACCCTGTCTCTAAATAAAATACAAAAATAGGGTTGGGGATTTGGCTCAGTGGTCAAGTGCCCCTGAATTCAATCCTGGGTATCCCCCTCACACCCCCCAAAATGATCTTGGTTCTTAAGTCCAGGGTACATAGTTCTGTCGTCTAGCCTACTGCTGGTAGTTGTAGAGCCTTATCCCAGAACCTGGTCCTTTTCCTAGTCAGCATCTGTACCAGCTCAATAAACCCTACTATCTCAGAGATCCCTTGATCTCAAGAATTTTGGTTTAATACTCAAAAATGTATGTACCTACTTCAATACTCTCTTTTATGTTCCAGTGACCTAAATATTTTTGCTTAGTATAAATCTCACTATTTCTGTTGCTCTGATATGTCTCAAAATTAAGTTTTCTAAATCCATCAGTTAACTGTTGTCCCCATCTAGTGAGTCTGAACTTTGTATTATTAGATTTTTTCAATTATGTAATTTATATTTTTCTTAAAATATTTTTTCATATTTTTGTTTACTCACTTTCATTATTTTTTCCTCTAATTCCTTGAAACTTTTCTTTTAATTCTGTAGTGTATTTATAATGTTAAAGCTTTGAAGTCTTTGTTATATCCCACAGCTGCTTCTGTACAGAATGTTTTGACTGACGTTTTTCTAGTATATAGATTATATTCCCCTTTTTCTTTTCTTTTCTCTTCTCTAAAAATTTTTCATTGGTAAGTATATGTTTTATATAATACAATGATTAAGGATTCTGTTCTTTTCCACAGAGGAGTGTTATCTTTGCATTTTCATTGTCTGTTAATTTGCTTGTACTCAGACTAAAAGAATTGTCACATTCTGAAAAGCTGATATCTCTGAAGTCTTTCTCTGAAGACTTCCACGGCAAGTTTTTAAGCCCGAGTTCCTTAGTGGTCTTTAGTATGCTCTCATATTTGGTGGTCAGCCAAGGAACTAGGCAAGTGCTACTTTCCTGCCTCCTCAGGCTGGTTGAGGCCACAGGACTTTGCTGAGCACCCCAGGGTGCCTGGTGTGGGGTTGGTCACGAGGTTCCCCTAATCTGCCTTTTCACTTTCACAGGTCACAACCCCTCATTCTGATTTCCAGTGTTGGAAAAAGCTGTCGTATGCATTTCCTCCAGGTTTCTAGTTGTCAAGATAGGAATGTAAGTCAGGACCTTGCTTTCTCCATGGTGGCCCAAAATAGAAAATTCTGGTTTATAGTTTATATATAAGTTGTATTGTATTATTTGATAATCTTCAGGGTCTTCTCTTATCTTTATGTTAGATCTTCTTTGCCCATGTTTCCCTTTGATCTCTTTCTTTCTGATTCACTTTAAATTTATCTCATTTTTTTCATTTGTTTCTTAACCTGCCCTGTTTAAATCCTCTTATTAAATTTTGACTTAAACCCATTCTCAATTATCTTTCACCTTAATCCTCATGTATGTCTTTTTCTTTAATTTCTTTGATGATTGCAATTGACTTGTTTCTTTCTTGGTATTTTATCTATTTTTGTTACTAAAAATTGAATTTATTATATAAGCACTGTCTCCAAATGCTTGTTTCAGGATATTTTATTCAGTTTGAGTGTTGTGTTATAGTTTTTCTTTCTGATTTAAATAGTTTTTTGGGGAGGGGTTCATCAGATATATTGTTTATCATTTTCTCTTTTTATCTTATAGCAGATTTATATGGAAGTAGGCTAATTTCATTCTATCCACTTCATAGTGTTCTCATTTCAAAAACACATTCTTTTCTGTTAATGTAAGGAAGTTACTTTTTTAAAATGACTTTTATGTTGGTGGTGAGGGTGGGAGGAAATAATTCATGTGTCTTGTTGGTTCTTTTCATTTCTTCACGAGCCCTACTTTTTGTCTTAATTCCTTTGAATAGTCACTCCCCACACACACCAATGAAAAATAGGAACCCCTTATGATTAAGAGAGGGTAGAGGTAAACTCCAGGGTGGAGGGAATGAGGTGGGCAAGCTAACACTCAGTCATAGGGAGTCAACAGACATACCAGAAAATTTGGACTTAAATCGTGAACTAGTCCTCAAATTAAGGGATTAAGGCACTGCACCTGGAGGCAGGAGTCTGAGAAGCCAACTCAGCCAGGCTATGAGGGAGCAGAAATACCAAGAAGACAAGGTCACTCCAGTCAAACCCACTGAGACAGGACAATAGTTTGTCCTGTGCTAAAAATAATATTAGGGACTTGGCCAGAGGATAAGGGACAAATTCCAGATGGCAATGGGCGAAGGTAGGTGTAGGATAGTCACTGCAGTGGCCTACGGCTACCTTCACCTTATTAGCACGGAGCGTGCAGGTGCTGCCAAAACCCCACCTCTACGTGTGACGAAAAAGGCTGGACTTCCAACCTCAGACCTGTATATTTTCACGTCCTTTCACTGCAGCTGGTACTTTTCAGCTGTCAGTTTTCAGACCTGGACTCCATGTTAGAATTTTCTTTCTGTGGTTTCCTTGTGTGCGCCCCCTTCTCTTCTCCATGCAACCTCTGCAGTCTTTGCCCTGTTCTTGACATAAAATATCCTGGAGTGATAGTGAGAAGGTTAAGAGTAGCTGCTTTTGCATTTCACGTTGATTTCTTTACGGACAGATGAATAAAAGCTGATAGTGTTATCTGTTTTCTAATAATGCTGAAACTGTGTGTGTTGTGTGGCTTTATCTCTACTTCTTTGTTTATCTGCATGTTGTTCTGCAGGCTATGTGGACAATTTCTGATTTAGACAGCTACTTTTGTATTAGGGACAACAGGCACTGTTTTCTTTGTGCATTTAAAATACTCTACAATAAATATTTATAAATTTTATACTAAAAAATTAATCAAATATTTCTCAAATTTTACCAAGGCTCTGATTAAATTATCTCAAGTCATTTTAGCTTTGTGAATAAGGTAAATAAGTAAATCCTAGCTGACAATGTAGGAAGATAAATTTGAAGCCTTTTAAATAATCACTCATAGAAAATATAGAACTTTATAACATGTCAAGTATGAGAGAAGTTTAAAGTTGAAGATCAAAGGGTTTTGTTTTTCTTCCACTGGCCCTGTTTTATCTGATGTTTTAATCAATAACTGGGTAAAGGCTTAAAAGGCATTTGTTTCAGATTTTTAAATGATAAAACTTAGAAAAGGTACCAATAGTTTTGATTGCAGAAAGAACATTCAAAAAGAATTTTAGGAAAATAGAAAAATGGATTACAACCCACCAAACTAATTTAGCACTAGGTATTTAGATTACTTTAGATAAAAGAAAAAAATCAATTGAATGAATTTAAAATATGATGACCCTCGCTTTTAGAAATTCATGTGAAAAAGAGCTGACATTTCTAGTTAACCGTGAGCATAACATAAATCAACAGTATGATAGGTCTGCGTAAAAAAGCTAATGCTTTATTAACTTTTGCTGTTAGGCCATTGTGGACTGAGCACATATCAAGTGCATTTTAGTTTGAATTTCACCAGAATAACCAAAATTTGAACCATGCCATTTAAAAACTAATTAATGTAATTCACTGTTTAGTTAAGAAAAAAAATTTTCTTATCTTATCCAAAAAGAAACAGATTAATTTAGTGTTAATTCCAGAGGGGAGGCTTAGGACTAATGGTTGGAGATTATTAGGATACCTGGTTTATGTTTGGTATAAGCAAACAATGATAAATATCTCAAAAAACAACAACTCAATCTCAATAAACATTTTACTGTGAAATCTGTAAACTCCTATCACTCAGGTTTTCCAGCAATGACTGTTTATGTGTATCTGCCTTGTGTGGGAGGTTGCACATAGATGACTTCTAGAGCTTTTTTTGACTTTAAAAATATTGAAGTTTCTATTTGCATAAGACAGGGGGTAAAATGAAATACATGTATTTGGTAGTTTACATATGATCAAAGGGATAAAATTGGTTAGGAATCACTACCCTGCTCTGTCCTCTCCAATCACGTAAACATCTACCATCAGATTTATTAGACATGGAGAAGGTCAATCATAAAATCAATGGGAGAACATATTTCAATTCTGTTTCAACCTGGAAGCTATTGCATATGCAAAGCCCTTCCCCCCAGAACAACACATACCAGAATGCTCAGGAGAATTAACACACAACAGTGTAAACCTGGATAGAAGGGAGATGCCATGTCTTGGTATTAGAAATTACAAATCACCTGTAGAGGGGATTTTCTGAGGATCTCTTGGAAACAGCAGGAGCATCCTGAAATTCCATAAATTACCAACAGAGATAACCAGAGTCATACAAATAAAGTTGCGAAGGGGTTTTGCTTAGTATGAACTTTCAGTAAGTAGAGAGAAATTGAAAATGTTGTGCATTTGACTGTCAAAAACTGTGAAGCATCTGAGATTTCACCTTACTTTCAAGATAGTAAATTATCCTGCCACAGACTCATGGATGTTGCCAGGAGACACAATGACACCTGGGCTGGAGACAAAAGGCAGTTAATTACTCATAGCACCAGCTGTAGCCAGCACACCAGTCTTTACTTGCACTAGAACCCCTATCCCCAGTTCCCATCAGGTGATGTGAAGAGGCCAGGTGACATCTGTTCATGCAATGGACTGATCTACAGGAGAGAGACCTGAGCTTGGAAAACCAGAATCCTTTTTATCTGAGTATAAACTAAGCAAACCTGCTCTTTGCTCCTGAGGAAGACACTACTTCTGTTTTTCAAGGCTACTTGCTACAGAATCTTCTTGCAAATATAACTCAGAACAAAAGCAGATTATGCCTCTGCTTCAAGATATTCAGAAACAAGAGAGAACTATTGTGAATTATCTCTCAACACTGGGATTTCATGGAAGATGCAATGAAGTCACTATTCCACTGAAAACCAAGGACAAAGAAGAGTGACCCAGAATGACAAAGGAAAGAAGAGCCTGACCAGACAAAGGTTATTCTTGATCTCATTTGGTTAGGATGTTACCGATTCCTAGGAAGAAGGAATGAGGCTTTATAACCAAAACCGTGTGACATTGCTTTAATTATTTCTATCTCAATTTTCACTGTTTCTCGTTTTCTTACACATGTGATCCAATAAAGTCGTCCTATCATGGTTATAAGATTTATTCATTAATCATTTTGCCTCCTATCTATTCTAAAGTTCAAATGTCCCCTATGTATTTATGGAAATCAATCTTAACCAGGTAGACAATTGCCACCAAATTCTCATGCCAAAGAATAGGCAGAATTGGTAAGAACACTATGATTCTTAAATTTTATTGAGTAAGAGGACCCTTTTTAAGTTTTTCTGTATACATATAGTATCATTTTTCTTCTATACATATTCTTATTTTTTGGCCAATCAGTTGATTGATTGATAACCAATTCTAGGCATTATTTCACAAAATTCTGTTTGAATGTTGTAAGGTAGATCCCATAAATCTACTTTTTAAAATGAGCAATCTAGGTGCTTTTCATGCAGTTGTGTTTGAGTAATTTAAAAACTAGTGCTGTAGGCAAGTTCACCTTATCAAATTTTAGTAGGCTGTGTGTTTCAAAGCACACTGAAATGGCAATGACAGGGCTCCCGGGCTGCAAAGCTGCCCAGCCGGCCTAATGGCACTGGAGTGTTGGAGCAGGGGAGTGGCCAACCTGATGGGTTGGAGCTCCAGCAAGCACCGCCCATGCCATTGTGTAGCCCACCATAAAGGCCCTGGGGGCCTGAGGCATGGCACACCGGTGTCCAGGTGAGACAGCACCCAGGAGAGACAAGACCTGCCAACCTGTCATCCTTTGGTGGCCAGGCCTGGGCACAGTATGGATGCCTGCTACAGAAGCCTGCTACACCCAGCACTGCAGTCCCAACGGAAGTCCTCATTCTTCCACTTCCTGACCTGCCACAAGAAAATGGAAGTGGGGCAGACTTGAATGAAAGTTGGGACTCAAGAATTGACCAATAGTGCTAGTATGTTTCCAAGCCCTAATTAGCATAAGTTTGGACCAATAGCAGTGAATCAAGTTCTATATTAAACTCTTAGACTAGCACAATCAAATGGAGAAAACCCCTTATGGGGTACCTCCTAGCATTACAAGAGTTCTGTTCCTGATCTTCAATTAATCCTGCTGTTAGGTTCACTCAACCTGGTCTAAATGGAGTTCCTTCTTCGAATTCATGAGACAAGAACCCAGAAAGAAGAAATTAATGCTGAGCTGCTAGGATCTGCTGCGATATTGGAGGGCATAGCCACCATTAAGAGCTCCAACACTTCTTGGCTGCAGAGGCCTGCAGCTTGTGCAGACCCCACCTGCCAGCAGAAACAGTGAATTGAGTTTCATCTCAGAACTCCAGTTTCAGTATGGTAAAAAGTGAATGAAAGGGTATTAATGTATTATGATTAGAAAACACTTTTAAACATTAACAGGCTAGATGTGTATGCATTAGAAATAAAAATGGGAACAGAATCCAGAAGCCTTCCAATTTACATATGACAGTGAGCCCTTGTTTGATGATAATAGAGAATATTAAGGCAAAGTTCATAATAATTAGTGTAGTCCTTGACCTAATGTAAGTCATTTGACATAGGTAATGTTTTCATCTTTGAAACTGTCATTGGGCAGTTAGAAGATATTTTACTATTCTTTTTCCCCAAAATGTCCTTTGCAAAATTACTGATCAGTTTGTACAAATTGCAATCAAATGTGGTACAAGTTTGTCCTTCATTTTGCAATCAGGAATTGGACTGAAGTGTTGATTGATATCACTGCCCTTCTACCTGAAGAACTCAAAGCCCTGCTATTGGAGAATTCCATGATGCCAATTATGCTTTATTATCAACATTTCAGTGTAGGGTACTGTGGCGCCAAGATTTAGAGTTCTGGTAGTCCACAAAAGTAACAGAGTGTCATGAATGCTCCTCTAGGATTCTCCCTCTCATGCCTGGTTAGAGGGAATAATCATGTGGATTTCCTCACTAGCAATGCTTTTGTTTTTTACTGTCATTTGCTTCTGCTTTATAGTAGGAAATGGTATTAAAAGTGGTACAATGAAAGTATATCACAATATTTCCTTGTTGATATTTTATATTTGAATGTAAGTTAATTAGGAAAATGGGTTTCATTTTACCAAAAGAAAGAAAACTATGCTGAATGCTTAGAAAGATATCTTAAAAGTAATTACTTTATTTACATTATCTCTTTTCCCAGCATTTTATTACAAAAAGTTTTAAACATAGAGAAACATTGAAGTGTACAATAAATACTCATATATTCACCACCTAGGTGTCATAATTTACTATATTCGTTTCCTCTTAGGACTATCCATTTACCTGTCCCATTGTTTAGCTACTAATCTAAACTTATTAGTGCATTTTAAAATAGGTATACTGTAAACAAATAGTGAACTCTTTATTGCTTGCTGAAGCATTTAAGTACTTCTAAATACTTAGGCATGTTCATGATTTACTGATGTTCAATATGTCTTTATAGCTTTTAAAGTAAAATTCTATATAATGAAATTCAAAAAGTTTTAGTGTACTATTTAATTGGTGGGACAGTTGCATATATCTCTGAAAGTCAAATCCCTTTAAAGATATCAATCCTCTTCATTACCCTGGCATGTTTTTTCTTGTCTTTTCCTTGCCAGCATCTACATACATGCACTTGGATGCACCCCTGATCTGATTTTTTTCTGCTGTAGATTAGATAGCCTGTTTTAGAACGTTATATAAAAAGAATCATACGTGGTGCATGCCTGTAATCCCAGCAGCTCAGGAGGCTGAGGTAGGAGGATCGAGAGTTCAAGCCAGCCTTAGCAAAATGGAGGCACTAAGCAACTCAGTGAGACTGTCTCTAAATACAATACAAAATAGGGCTGGGGATGTGGTTTAGTGGTTGAATGCCCCTGATTTCAATCCTCAGTAACCTTCTCCCCCCCCAAAAAAAATCATCCCTTATGTATCCACTTGCAAAAGATGTCTTTCTTTCTGCCTAATGTTTCTGAGGTTAACTTATGTTGGTGTATATTAATCTTTGTTCCTTTCTATGGATGAATAGCATCCAATTGTGTAAATGTAGCAAAGTTTATCCATCCATTCTTTTATTTGTGGACAGATGAGAGATTTCTAGATTGGTACATTCTGAATGAAACTATTATGAATGTAGTTATACAAATATCTTTTGGATCTGTGTTTTAAATTTTCTTGTGTAAAAATCAATTGTGAGCCAGGTGCAGTGGCACAAGCCTGTAATTCCAGCATCTCAGGAGGCTGAGGCAGAAGGATCACAAATTCAAAGCCAGCCTCAGCAATTTAGTGAAGCCCTAAGCAACTTAGGGAGACCCTGTATCACAATGAAAACATAAAAGGGGGGATGGGATGTAGCTCAGTGGTTAATCACTTCTGGGTTCAATCACCTGTACAGGAAAAAAAAAAAAAAAAAAGAAAATCAATACTTTCAAATATTTGTCTTTGCTGTGCTAGTGATAATGTGGTTTGAAATCTTTTTGTGATGCTGGACTATAGGCAGAGAGCCAGAGTTCCTAGTAAGCCAGAAAATCATGAAGATAAGTGATACTCTATAACAAACTGTTTTACTAAGTTATGCTTTTCAGTGGGTTAGATGTATTAAGTCTACTTTTGACTCATGATGTTTTCAGTGTACAATGATTTTACCAGGATGTCACCCCACTGTAAGTCAAGGAGCATCTGAATTCATGAACCTATTTAAATAATTGAAACAAAGAAAACTCCAGATCCTGATCAAGAAAAAATTAATATGACCAATGTTTTAATAGATGCAAAAAATAAAAAGTTGAATAAAACTCAAAATTCGTTTATGATAAAAACTCCTAGCAAACTGTGAATTAAAGAAAACTTTCTGTTGAAAAATCTACAGGCAAATTCTTCTCTTTGTTTATTTTTTGCAGTACTGAGAATCAACTCAAAGACTTATTCATGCTAGGCAAGTACTCTACCACTGGGCCACATCTCCAGCCCATCTCCTATTATGAAGTCTTAGTAGTATTAGAGTGAATATTTTCTCCTTAACAATAGAAGTAAAGTAAGGAGGTAGGCTCAAAGCAACACTATTTTACATTAATTTTGGAGATTATAGTTAGTGCAGTGTTGCCAAGTACAAGAAATTAATGTAATACAAAGAGAAAAGGAAATAATAAAACATGTAAATTTATAGACAATATGCATGTCTACATGAAAAAATCCCATGTATGCACCAAAACCTGCTTGAACCAATCAATGAGTTTGAAAATTTGCAGAATACTAGGTTAATTACAAAAATCATTTGCATATTTATATATTAGCAATAAAAACTGGAAATTAAAAAGTATTCTTTACATTACTGCTTAACTCCTACGAAAACTGAGATAAATCTATTAAAATAGGGCAAGATTTGTATTCTGAAAATTGCCAAACATTGCTGAGGAGAATTAGGTGAGGTCTAATTAAATGGAGAGGGGTTCTATTTTAATAGATTGGAATATTTAGTACTGTTACACTGTCAACCCTCCACAAATTCATTTATAGACTTACACAATTTCAGTAATTATTTTAGAAAGTAACAATATGATTATAAAATTTACAAGAAAAAACAATTAAATAAAACCTAAATAAACCAAACAACTTATTTTAAAAAGCAGAAAAAAAAATGAGGACTCACACACTGTTTGCTGTCAAGGTTTACCAGTAAGCTAATATTGATTTGCTATTAGTGAAAACAAAGGGCATAGATTAATGGAACACAGTCAATTCAGAAGTTAACCCAAGCCCATATTATCACTGAGCTTTGGGAAAAGTTCTATGGGGGAAAGAATTTTGAGATGACATGCAATTATTCAATTTTCTCTAAAGGAATCATAATCTAAACATTAAATTTAACATTACAACTTTTCTAGCTGTTTGCATAGCATGCATAAGACCCCAGTTTCAATCTATAGCAACACACACACACACACACACACACACACACACATCTAAAAGAAAATATTGGAGAAAATTTTAGTTACCTTGGCTTACAAAATTTCTTAAATAAAATAGAAATGTCATGAATCATAAAAATGTCAATACTCTCAATTCATCTAAATTAAAAAACGTTTTTTTCAAGATACAATAAAAATAAAAATAAATCATATATTGGAAGAAAATAATTGCAAAATTCCTATCTGCCATATCAGGCTGTTGTTCCAAATACAAAAATAGCTCTCAAAATTCAAAGATAATAAACTAACAGCCCCGTGACAAATGAGCAAGGAATTTTTAAAAACATCTTAGTACAACAAATATACAGAAAATAAACAAGAACTTGAAAATTGTTTAACATCAGTAAAAAGTACAGAAATACATACTTGAACACAATATGAAATCCACTCCTTTCCTATTGGCATCATTATTTAAAAGCTTAGTAATTCCAAATGTTGTTAGGAAATGAAGAAACTGGAACTCTTACATATTCTTTCTGGGTATAAAAAAATGGGACAGAGATTGTGGGAAATGTCAGTTTCTTATAAAGTTAATCAATACCTAATTTGTTACCCATCAATCCCAAGAGAAATGATGATCTATGTCTGCACAAAATCTTGTATATGAATGTCTACAGCAGCATTATTAATAATTGCCCCAAACCAGAAATAACCCAAATATCTATCAGCTTGAGATTGGATAAAAAGTCTAGGTGGAAATATTTGGGATAAAGAAAATATTCTTCATTGAATGTAGTGGTTATTAGTTAATGATGTGTTTGTCAAAATTCATGAAATTGTACAACTAGAAGAGTAAATTCTTACATAAATAAATTCTATATCAATGGGATAGACTTTTTAAAAGATGAGGGAATGGAGAAAATTATTGCACTGGTAAAATCTGTCCGATGCAACTATTTTGGAATTCTGGAATAAAATTGAAGAATTTCAAATTCCAGGGAAAGGACTGGGTGATAATTGAAGTTCATTCAAATTAATATTGCTCTTGGTCATTAGCCCCTACTTATTTCCATCTCACTTAATGAAAGGCCATTGTGCACATGATCCTGAAAGTTTGAAAGCAATTTTCAGGAATTATGGTAAACAATAACAAGACCTCTCCAAACATTTGAGATGTTTGTTTTGATGTGGGTTACTGCTTCTTACATTGGAAGTTTAAACACAGAAATGGCAGCCACCATTACATTCTCCTTCATGTTACAAGCCCTTCTTCCTTTGGAATAAATAACTACCAGTGAATTCAAAAGATTTGTGCATTTTTAACTACTCTTCATTTTTCCCTATTTTTCCTCTTTTAGGATCCAGACATTCAGAACAACTGAATATAAGGGATAAATTAGAATGTCACTACACATGCTCAGAGAAAGACACAGGCTGAAAAAGACCAAAGAGCACTTGGTTTGAACTTAAGTTTATAATTCAGGATGATCTTTCACTTGGAGACAATCTACAATAATTGAGATGGGGTGCAAAAAAAAAAAAAAAAAACAAACCCGGGGTAAAGGAGAAAACTTATTTTCAGAGTTACCACAATATAAAAAAAAATGTGTATTTTTCAACAATAACAACAACAACAAAAATCACAGGGCATAAAAGTAACAAGAGAGTCTCTTCCATTCAAAGGAAAAAAGAATTATTTAATAACCTCCCTGAGAAAAATCTGGTGGCATATCTATTAGCAAAGACTTTAAAAATGACTGATTTAGAAATGCTCAAAAAACTAAAGGAAGATATTAATAAAGTCATGAAACTGATGTATGAATCAAAAGGAAATAGAACACATAAAAAAAGATCTAAAAGAAAATTCCAGAGCTGGAAATTACCATGACTAAAGTGACAAATTCAACAGAGGCAATCAAAGAAAAATTTGAACAGACATAAGAAAGAATAAGTAACTTGAACATAAGACAGTTGAAATTATTAAGTCTGAGGAATAAAATGAAACAGTTTGAACAAAATGTGGCAGAGTTCAAGGGACCTGTGAGACATCAGCAATCAAACCAACCTACATACTATGTGAGTTACAAAAGAAGAAGAGAAAGAAAGGGAGAGAGACATTATTTGAGGAAAAAGCTGTAAACTTCACGAATTTCAGAAAAATTGAATATAAACATTCAAGAAGCTCAAAGAACTATAATAGGATTAACTCAAACTGGGAAACATTGTAATTAAACTGGTAAAAATCACATAGAGAGACTTGAAGGTAGTAAGAGAAAAGTGACCCATCACAAAAAAGAGATTCTCAATAAGATTGTCATCAGATTTCTTATTAGAAAATTTAGTGGTCATAAGGCAGTAGACTGTCTATTTGAAGTAGTAAAAGAAAAATAAATCCTGTCAACCAAGAATCCTATATACAGTAAAACTCTCCTTAAAAGGGGAGGGAGAAATTAAAATACCAGAAAACAAAAGCTGAAGGAAATTGCTGCCAATAAACCTGTCCTGAAAGAAATCCAAAAGGGAATCTTGGGTACTTTAAAGGAAAGGACATTAGACAGTAACTCAAACATATATGAAAAATAAAGTCTCAGTAAATGTAAACAGGGGAGCAATTATAAAACATAGTTTCATTTTAAAAGTGATTAATAAACTGTTCTCTATGTAACTTAAGAATCTTATATATTAAAAATTAGTCTAAAAGTTACTATCATTTTAACTTTGGTTTATCATTCTAAATTTTGTCTTTACATAATTTAAGAGACTAATATATTCTCAATATTATTAGTATATGTTGGACACATATTAAATGTAATTTTGTGACATCAGTAACTGAAAGGAGGGGGACAAAACTGTACAGGAGCAGAGTGTTGTACGTTTTTGAAATTAAGCTGGTAGAAATTCCAATTAGAGAATTATAACTTTAGTTTGTTAAATGCAACTTCCATAGTGACCACAAAGAAAAGAGTTTTAGAATAATCACAAAAAGAATAAAAGTGGAATTCATGTGGATCACTAAAATAATCATTTAAACGTAAAAGAAGACGGCAGTACAGAAAATGAGGGATCAATAAAAGGCATAAGATATAAAATCCAAATAGAAAAGTGATATAAGTAGCAAGCCAATAGGAAAGTGGCAGAAGTAGTTCTAAGTTACCAGGAACTACTTCACATATAAATGGATTAATCTCTTTAATCAAAAGACAAAGTTGGGCAGAACAACATAATCCAATCATATCCTATCTACAAGACACTCACTTTAGATCTACAAACACAGAGTGAAACTTAAAGGATGGAAAAGACTATTTCATGCAAAGAGTAGCCAGTAGCCTAACAATTTAATAATAGAAACTAACAATTTAATGACCAGCAGTGATGGTTGTGGTTTAGATGTGAGGTGTCCCCCCAAAGCTCATGTGCAAGATAATGCAAGAAAGCTCAGGGTGAAATGATGTTATGAAAGATGTTATGAAAGCCTTAGCCTAATCAGTGCATTAATCTGCTGATAGGGATTAATTGGGCAGTACCTGTAGACAGGTAGGGTGTGGCTGGAGGAGGTGTGGCTGGAGGAGGTGGGTCATTCGGAGGCTTGATTGAGGTAGAGACTCTCTTTCCTGGTGGCCATGTCCTGAGTTGCTCTCCTCCACTGCACTCTTCTGCCATGATATTCTGCCACACCCTGGGCCTAGAGCCAAGGATCTAGCTGTCTCTGGACTGACACCTCTGAAACTGAGAATGCCAAACAAATGTTTCCTCCTCTAAAATTGTTCTTGTCAGGTTTCCAGGTCACAGCAGCAAAAAACCTGACTAAAACAGTGATGTACCACTTATTTCATGTCAAGCATTATTGAAAACATTATGCATGTGTAGACAGAGATATTGATGTAGATATATGGAAGCACTGTACCTTACCAACTTAAGAGGTAGCAACGATTCTTGTGTCTCTTAGAAAGAAGGAATCTGAGGCACAGAGAAGCAAAGAAACTTGCTCAGTGATACAGTCTGGCCTCAGATTTTATTCACTTACAAGATAGGTCTAACCTCAGTTTTGATCAGGAAATTGAGACTTGCTCTGAGGTCCAGGACCTTGGTGAATATCACAGAGCTGTAAGTGTTAGAGCACTATGTATCCCAAAACAAAGCTCTTTCCAAGATCTGCATTGCCATGCATCTAAGAACAAGCGCAGCACTGATGGAACCCTAGCTTACAATACCTGAATAGACTACAGTTTTGCTGGAGTAACACTGAAACTAGAAACCCTGAGTATGAGGCCTAACTTTGCTCCTTACAATCTGCAAGTGCTTCAATGTATTACTTGATCTCTATGCATCTTCAACTTTTTATCTGAATAATGTCTCTACTTGTAGTTATTGTGAGGATTAAATATTTTACAGTAGTGTCTTGCACACAGTAAGCAATTGTGTGTGTTAATATTTTAATTTTAAGCTATGCAGTTTCAATACTCATAGTTAATTATTCCATTAATGCAATACACTTCCAGTAAATTCTTATTGAATCTTCACATAGACAGTCCCTGATTCGTGATAGTTAAAATGATTAAAATTTTTCTACCTTATGATGGTGTGCATTCAGTAAAAACTATACTTCATATTTTGAATTTCTATCTTTTTCTGGGCTAACAATATGGAAGATACTGTTAGGGACAGCAGCAGCAAGCTGCAACTCCCAGTCAGTCATTTGACCCTGAGAGCAAACAACTGGTGCTCTACAGTGTACTGTGTTGCCAAGTCATGCTGTTCTGTAGGTTAGGTATATAAAATACATTTTCCACTTCTTCCATTTTCAGCTTATGATGTATTTATCATGAGATTAGGAGCAGATATAGTTACAGTGCCTTGTGCTAGGACACATGAAATACAGAAACAAATTATGCAGAACTATGAATAAACAAAAACATACCTGTCTAAAATGGTGCCATTGTTTCCAGATTGGAAAGAACCATTTGAATCACCAATTCTTACCTCTCCCTTTCCCCATTTTAATGAACTCTCACTGCCTGACTGGATAAGTAAACCCTAAGTGCCACCATCAGGGTTGTAACTTTCACATTGCCCAATCCATGGGAAATATTTAATAATATTTAGTTAATATTTAATAATAATAATGTTTAATAATGTTTAGTGAGGAGATTTGATAAGAGCATTGGGAAGGTTGAGTGATATGTGTGCCACAGGAAGTTTTCACATCCCAGCTGGACATTGCAGGATGAACACCCCTAAATCAATGCTGATGGCTAAGTCTGTGTGCACATGGGGGATGCTGATGTTAGCAAGGAAATGCTAGACAGGAAAGGAGCCCCTCATTATTTCTATAAAACTGCCTGAGCAGAGGGTGTGAAGGATGCATTATAAGCCAGTAAAGGATTTTCCTTTGTTGACTATTCATAGGCAACTGCTTGTCATCTGGCTTCTGACAAGAGAATATAGTTTTCCAAAGTGGAATCATTTTCCTAGGTAAATGTATCTTGTGCTCTATTCTGCTTCGATGAAATTGATGTATTTGGTGTTGGATGCGTTCCACATGAAGATTTATCATTTAATTATAACTAAGAACACTGACTGAATCCCAGCTGCTTCTGGAAATTACTTACTCAAAATGCAGGATTCTCAATAAAAGACGAGGAGCTTATATCTGATCCACAGACTCAACATTTTGATTCTCTAAAAGTGACAAATGTTTCAGGCTTCAAGAAAGAGAGAATCTCTAATTATGAGGTATATGATATAATCAAAATTAGAGAAGGGCAAGCATCCGCTGCTCTGAAAGGTATTTTGGTGTTTTGAAAAGAGATCAGATGAGTTAATTCCTCACCCTATGCGCCTAGCGTAGGCCCCTCTGCCTCTATCAGTTTTGACTTACAGCATCCTGGAAAACATGTCTCTCAATGCTATGTGGCTAACCGCACCACTTAATTACTCTGTTTACAGTGAAAGGAAACAGAGAATTTTGCTTCTGGGCTTTTCATCTTTTGCTTTCATAACCTCAAAACAGCATTAAAAGGATGGAGCTTTCAGGCAGCCTGTTTCATTAAGGAAATTAATTCAATGGTACAGAGAGGTTTTTGGACTTTCTCCATTTGTTGTTATGATGGATTCCTTAGGTTTGGATTGAAGCACTGGAGGCAGTTTATGCAGAGAGGAATTCAGTTCTGTTTTACAGTGCAGATTTTTGATCAGTGGTTCTCCATCTTGACTATACATTAGAGTTTGGGGAGGATCTCTTGAAAAATACCAATGCTTTTGTCCCCACTTCCAAAATTTTGATTAAATCAATTTGGGATATATATATATATGTAGTCTGAGGACCAGTATTTTTTGAAGACTCCTGAGATGATTCAGATTGTGTTAGCTTATATTACCATAATGAAATATCTGAGATAATCAACTTATAAGGGGAAAAATTTTATTATGCCTTACTGATCCGAGATTCCAGTAAAAGATCAGGTGTCCTTAATTGCTTTGGGCCTCTGGTGAGGGTGCTGGAAAACAAAATGGCAGGGAGTGCATGGTGAGCAACCTGTTGCCTCATGACCAGGAAGCAGAAAGGTAAGAGAAAGAGGCTGTGGTCTTCCAATTCCATTCAAGGATACACCCCAACAGTTACCTCAATGCCTCCCAGTATGTCCCACAACCCAAAGATTCTACCACCTCCCAGTATCCATCTGGAGATCCAGCCTTTAATGTGGAACTCTGGAGGAGAGTCAATATTGAAAGTGTAGCACATATGTACAGATATTGAAAATCACTGCCCAATGTAAGACTCCCCAAGCTAATATTGAGCCACCAACTAGAAGAATCTTAAATGGTAGATTGACTGTGGTAGAGGCTAAATCTTCTGGGCTTCAGCTCCAACAAGATACCAACAGCTATAGTTCTAGCTTCTGTGATTGACCCCAAACTTGAGGCTCTAGTAATATCTTCACTTCATTTCTCTTTATGAGAAAGAAGAAGGAAAGAGTGGCTTGAACATGGTAATCTCTGGGCTCCTTCATCTGTTTCTATTGTTTCAGCTCTCCCAGAACCCAGTTAAATTGTGTGTGTGATACTGAGGATGGAACCCAGGGATGCTTTACCTCTAAGTTACATCCCTAGCTATAGTTATTTTTTATTTTGAGACAGGGTCTCACTAAGTTTCTGAGGCTGGCTTTGAAACTGTAATCCTCCTGTCTTAGCCTCTCAAATTCCTGGGATTATAGGTGTGCACCACTTGGCTTGCTTGGAGATATTTCTGATGGATTTTCCATCTTTAGAAAATTCCCACCTCAAATATCACATTCCTTGCAAGCTGCATTCCGTTTCTCTGTTCCCCTTAAAGCTTTCCAATACTTGGTCTGTTTCTTCTCCTCATATTTTACTTTAATCTTTCCTGATTGGACTTTTATCTCCACCAACCTAACTAAGCTGCTCCTCTCATAGGACCAATTATGAAATGTAATAGACAATTCTTAGTCATTTTGTTACTTGACTTCTCAGCAGCATTTGACCCAGTTAATGATTCTCTCTTTTTTAAAGGTTTTTATTGCTTGGTTTGTGAAATAACATCCTCTTTAGGGTTTTTTTCCTTTTCTATTCATCATCGCATCTTAATCCCTTTTCCTGTTCATCTTTACTTTTTGAACTAGTAGACTCAGCATGTTAAGGAGCTCAGCCCTTGTTCTAACAAAGATGCCACCAGAGACTGAGAGTTGGGAGGAACATTCTGTCTATGTATTCCTATTGCCCTTCAATATTTGCTCATTTTCTGTCCTTTTCCAAACCCAGCAGAAGCCAACTCATCTTAGGGCTTGGGGAATGCATCTGGCTGTACCAGACCTTGCAGAGCCAGGGAGGTTCCAGGGGAGGACAGAAGTAGGTCTGATGCGGGGAATGGTATCATTTCTTCATTTACTTATATGAACTATCAGTGGAGAGAGACAAATTGATATAGAACAAAGAGAATTAGAAACAGTGGCTTTGTAACAACTAAAAGTGTCTTCATCACTCCCAAACCTACCTTTCTCCACTTCAGTTAAAGGGTGCCACTATACCCCCGGTTTCCCAGACCCCAGATACCAGAGTCTTCTTTCCCCCAAATCTGCCATCCATCTGATTCATGAGCAAGTACTCTTGGTCCTGCATGATGAAGGGACTTAAATCCAGTCACATCTCACTGTCTCCTTTTGTGTGTAGCCCCATCACCTTGCCAGCGTATTCTAGAAGCTTCTTGTAAGGGCTCTGTTTTCATCATTTTGCCCTGCAATCACTTGCCTACTTAGATGCCAGCATCTTCTTTTAAAATATTTACAGGTTTTGTTACCCCCTTGTTCAAAATTCTTAATCTCAGACCTCACAGCTCATGCTCATGCAGAGTATGCCTTGCTCAACTTTCTGGACTAAGAATGAATGGTCCAGAAAGGGCTAGTTTCCAAAGAGGGAAACGGGGTGTGACAGGGTCAGGAAATCATGGAACCAAGCCCCTAGGATCATGAGGGAAGGCTGTATGCCTCTTGATCAGTGTTCTCATTATTCCCTCAAACCATTTCTTTGGAAACTAGCCCTGACCCCATTCTTAGACACTCAGAGTCTGATAAGAACATTTAATTTACCCATTACTCACACCAAAGTGACTCTAACTCAGGTCCAGTGTCCAGAAGAAAATAGGCACCATGCCCTCCCCTGGTCTCTCTCCTTGTCTCTAACTATATTTCTTGAGGTACTTAGACATGTACTGTTGACAGAAGAAAGAATTCTGGGCACAGAGAAGAGGATGTTTTGTCTGAGAACATGGCATCTACATCCCAGAAGAGCAAAAACCAACTTATCGCATGCCAGCCAAATACATCTTAAGAAATACAACTTATACAAAGGTAAATTTTTTTTTAATGTGAAAATGATGAGATACCTGAGGTTGGCTTTAAAAAAATCTAGTGGAGGTTGGGAGAATGATGGGAGAAAAGAGATGAAACAAGATTGGCAAACAATTGCTAATTTGATGTGAACCTACCCATGGTACTCTTTCTAGGTGTTTGTGCTTGAATTTTTCAACAATTAAAAGCCCCACAGAAATAAACATTTAAAAGAAAGGAGCTATAGGTTTAGCATCAACAGAATACCAAACATCTTACAGTTTAGTTAGTAATTCAGAGTTGTCCTGTGTTCTAATGAAAACTCCCAGTAAACACATAGACTGTCGTTCAAAGAATAAACCTTCTCTTCCCCCTTTTTTTTGACAAGTAATTTTCCCTTGGGAGACAAGTTTGCAGTTCTAACTGAAATGACACCAAAGAGTATCCAATCCATCTTTCTTGGTGATCCGTTCAAAACTGAGCTTCTACCTCTATCCAGACTTTCTGAGATGGGTTTTTCAACACTGAAGAAGGGACTCCTAGGGAATGTGGCAGAACAGGCCCATACAGGACCAATTTGTCAAAGTCCTAGTGCCAACAGTGCCTTTTCTGCCACCATGTTCTGATGCCAAATGGTACCAGCAGGAGGGCATCCACAGCAATTGCTGCATGTGGTGATGCTCAGGGGACCTTCTATGAGAAGAGTGTGTGGGGCACATTCCCATCATTCGTGGTCTTAGATTTTAGTAGCCAATGTTTGTACAAGGCTGGGAGAAAAATGACTTCTTCCCTAAGTGCATTGTATCAGGTTTCCTGGTCCCTTCTTTCACATATTCTTTTCTTAGTAGCATGTGCTACTGGCCACCTGCCCAAGCACTATCCTATTAGACTTGACCTTTGGCTTTTCTGGAATGGTTATTGTCTGCTTTCACCCAGCGTGTACCTAGAATATCTAATCAATTTGGGGGCAAAAAATTCATGCAGTCAGGCTAAGCTTTTTTTTTTTTTTTTTTTGGCTGTCCTGTTAGAATTTTTTTCTGATAATTTGAAAAGACTCCTCTCTTGAGTTTTCTTTCTTCCCGCTGATGTTTCTGACCTTAAACAGGGGAGAGCATTGCAATCAACACTTGAAACTCTTTGTTCTTTGGACTCCAGAGTGGCGGCTCCTGGAGTAACCTTGTTAATCAGCAGCAAACTTAGTGTCACAGGTGAGTTTCCAGCAAGTCTATCTACTCAAAGGCAGAAAGATGAAGTGTCTAAACCTTGGGGAAATCTTCCCACAGAGGAACCAAGGGCTCAGACTTCAGCAAGCTAATCATTCCATTCTGGAACAGGTCAGGTTAGCCTGAGGCAAAGTTGTGAGGTAGTTGGCATCTATGTGCCTCTGTGCATCACCTCAATTTTTTTTCCTTCCTGCTCTCTTTTTCTTGCTATTTTATTATCTATTTCCTTGCCATGTGCCCAGTATTTCTTTGCTGCTCCAATTTCTCCATACTTAGGAATTAATTTATTCTAAGGTTTTATAGACTTTAATTTTAGTTTCTTACTTCTCACAGGAGAATTGGAGAGAGAAGAGGGAGTATAACCCAAGGTTTGAACGGTGCAGTTTGGGTACTGAGGGAGAGCTCTCTGGAAAGGGTAGGCTCTTCCCTTTGGAGAATTTCATGAGACTCTTCACACAGAGAAAGTACAATGAGGGGCTGATCTCTGAGACCTGACTTCCTGTCTTTACTTTGTCAATAAATTAGCTTGGTGATTAGGGAGAAACTACTTACCTCTCTAGACCTCTGTCTTCCTTTGTATAAAATGAAAGAGTTGGGCGGGTGCTACCAGGTCCCAGAGCCTAGCATTACAGCTGCATACCGGGTTCTAAATGGAGGAGGAGAAACCACTTCCAGATTTGCCCTTTAATGATAATAAGTCACACCTCCAACACAATGGTCTGCTTAGGTGTCTGTGTAGGTCAGCCATCAACCACTTGACCAATGTGTTTTCAAATTCCATTTGCTAGGATGGAAGTTAATGTGGACACTGGGCTACTTTTCTCAGATAGTTCAAGTTCTTATAAAATAATAGAGAAAGGGCAAAGGGAGTTTGGAACTGAAAGAAGTCATCTGTACTTCATATTGGTGCTTTGTTCTGAATTTGTGTGAAGGGCAGGGCAGGTCTATTATAACCAGGACAACTGAATTCTAGGACAAAAAACATTCATATAAAGTATAAAATAGTAAGGAATGTACAATACAAAGTAGTAGGGAAGGGCCATATCTACAGCTTGCCATCTATAAAACATCTGCTTTAAAGTTTCAGACCTTTCACTGAGAAAATCAATGGGTATTTCCATGAGGCATATTTTAGGAAAATTGGAGTTTTCTGGAATTTTGGAGTAAATACAAAAGTAATGCCATTGGAAATCATAAATGCTAAAATACATTCTTTTCTACACATGCTATATTCATATTCATTAATTTACTGACTCAGTTAATAAGTCTTTATTTTAAGGAGTGTTATGTGGCAACTCCTGCGTGAGTTTCAGTAAATATAAAGATGAAGAAAATACAGTCTTTGCTATCAAGAGTCTTCAGTATAGTTAAAAAGAAGGATAAGTAAATGTAATTGCATCAACATTATATTATTATAGTCTCTTTGAAATAATGTATGGTACTTCAAAACAGAAGGACAGGGAAAAAGGAAGTCTGACTAGGTACAGGAGAAAAGGGCTAGGAGTGACTTTATTGAAGTGGTTTAAGCATACTAAAGTTCTCTTTTGAACCCACAGAGGTAGAGAACAGTGTGGAAATCTATCCTTGCCCTCCCCCTGTCCCCAATAAACTAAGATATTTCTTTTGCTTAGAGCACAGTTTCAATATGGGAGAATATCAGGGAGAAGACTGAAAATGTGGTAGAATTTGATTTGTGATGGAATTGGAATGCAGCTTTTATATTTTAGCTATAGAGTTCCTGAAAGGAAAGATCAGTTAATGTTTGCCAGCTGTATAAATCTCAAAACCAATGGGTCATACACAGAAGAAATGGTACCTAGTGATGGACATACTCTTGAGCCTGGAAAAGGGATCTTGGGCACATCCTTCATGATTTTTAAAATTAACCAGAAATTTTTAATTGTTTTAAAATTTAAACCTAGAATTCTGTGAAAAGGTGATTACTCTGTAAAGTAACTTGACAAAGACTCAGCTGCTTTCCTTAAGATCATTTCAGAGGGCAAAGATATAGACATAAAAAGAGGACAGGAAATTACAACATTAAAGGGTTTAAGTGGTGTGATGACTAGTCTACCATTATATCTTCAGGGTGAAAGTTCACCATGATTTATAATAGTAGGGCCAGGATCTGTGGAAAAGGTGGGTCTCAAACTTAACCCAGAACAAGAGATGAACTTCAACTTCAGTATTTCGTCTGGTAGATTAGTAGGCATAAAAACTTGAAAGTGGTATTTAGTATGGTATTTATTGTTAACTAATGGTTAATCATTTATTTTATATTAATTAAGTGAAGTCATTTATAAATCAGATTACTTTAGTCTTTTCCCAATGTTGTCTTTCTTTTCCAGGATTCCATCAAGGGTAGGACACATTATTTAGTAATCATATCTCTTTATCTCTTTTGATTATGAGAGTTCCTCATATTTTCCTTATCTATTCCTTGAGATTTTTGAGAATAATTGACCAGGTATTTTGTAGAATGTCTCTTCACTGAGATTTGTTTGATACTTTCACTGGGATATGTAGCAGTATAAAGGGCTACTGAGCAATATTTCCATCACATCCTATCAAAATATGCATAAGCAACATGATATGTCACTGCCCATGTCAAGCTTGACCACCTGGCTGATCACCATTAAATTCCACATCTCTTCTGCATTTTCAGAATTGTATTCCTTGGAAGGAAGTCACTATACACAACCCAAATGTAAGGAGAAGGATATACCCCATCTTCTTGAGGGAAGAGTATCTACATAAATTATTTGAATGATTCTACCTCATTTGTGTATTTATTGAATTATTTATTTATATGAGTATGCATACATGAGTATTTTGTTATAATGGAATATTTTATTGTTCAAATTGTTCTGTGTTTGGCAATAGAGGGCACTTTTAGTTGGCTATAGTATCCCTTGCACACCTCTTTACTATTCTGTTTTACTTGTTTGTTTTTAGCAATTCCTTACTCTTGGGCACTTCAGGATTCCCTAAGTACATCATATCTATTTCTAAATTAGTTCTAGATTCAGCCATTTGTCATTGTTGACTTTCTTTTATTGTGGAATGGCATTGGAAACCAAGGACTGTGTACTAGGTCTGCTCTTTGCTACTGGTGTCCTGGTCTTGAGGATATCTCAGCCAAGAGAGAAAGGGGATATGTGTGCATACACACACACACACACACACACACACACTCACACCTGCAAATGCGTAAGTTCTATATCTATATTAAGCCAACCAGGAGTACATACTGGTGTCTCCAACTCTAATTCATTACCACATGGATTACTATAATCTTCCTTTGCTTATTTGTCTGTAACTTCTTACCAAATGGTGAGAAATCTGGCTCCTCTTTTTCAACATATATTTATTTAATAGTTCAATTCTGGCATACATGTAGGATTATTAAAATTATTGATCCATATCCTGTGGGATAACTTTACTTACTATGTTTAGCTCCTACTGACTTTGTTTTATAGATTCCTCTCATTTCCCAAGCTACTTAGTCAGCATTTTTTCCTCATTTCATATACTGAGGTTGTTCCATACATTTGTAATATAGTTAGATTTTTTTTTGTCACAGTCTACATTTCTTCCTGGAATTCTCCCAACCTTCTAAACCTTGCTTATTTAATTAGCATACATTAAGCTCTGTGAAGTTCTATAGGTTTTGACAAATGTGTAGTGTCATTTCTTCACCATCACATTGTTATACAGAATAGTTTCACTACCCTAAAAAAATATATCTCCTTTGCTTCACCTATTCAACCCTTCTCTTTTTCCCCCAAATGCCTGGAACCACTGATTTTTAATTTTTTTTTGTCTTTTTATTTATTTTCTTTTTCTTTTTCCAACATGTCAGGTAATTGGAATCACATAGCATATAGCCTTTTCAGACTGACCTTATTCACTTGTGTTTTCAAGGTTTGGAAACTAATTTCCTCTTATTGCTGAATAATATGCAATATAAAGAGATAACAGTTTGCTTATGTTCATGTATGGAAGCATGTTTTGGTTGCTTTTAGGTTTTAGTAAATACAAATAAAGCTGGTTGCTAGGTGCAGTGGCACATGCCTGTAATCCCAGCATCTCAGGAAACTGAGGCAGAAGGATCACAAAGTTCAAGGTCAGCCCTAGCAATTTAGTGAGACCCTAAGTAACTTAGCATGACTCTGTCACAAATGAAAAAAATATTTAAAAAGTCTGGAGATGTGGCTCAGTGGTAAAGTACCCCTGGGTTCAATCCTTGGTACCCAAATAAATATATAAATAAATAAAAGAATAAAGTTGGTCTAATATGAAGACCTCCACACAGGTTTTTGTGTGGAGATAAGTTTTCATATCAGTTGGGCAAAAACCTAGGGGCATGACTGCTATATCTTATGATAAGGCTATAGTTTGCTTTTTAAGAAATTGTCTAAGTGTCTTCCAAAATCACTGCATAGTTTTACATTTTCCAGTTTCTCTTGCTCCATATTTTATGCAGAAATTGATATTGCCCTTTTTTGTGTTTTGGATTTTAGCCATTCTAATAGGGGTTGGTGGTATCACATTTTATTTTAATCTTCAGTTCCCTTACAGATAATAATGATGAATATCTTTTCAGGTTTATTTTCCATCTGTGTATCTTCTTTTGTGATGTGCCTGCTTAGGACTTTTGCCCATTTTTTAATTGGATTGTTTGTTTCCTTTCTGTTGAGTTTTAAGAGTTCTTTGCATATTTTGGACACAAATCCATTGTTTTTATTTTGTAAATGTTGAATTGTAGTCTGTGACTGTGTTTCCATTTTCTTAGCATTGTCTTTTATGTACCAGATTTTTTAAAAAAAGATTTAATGAAGTCTGACTCTTGTTTTGGATCTTGCTTTTGGTGTTAAATCTCAAAACTCATCAATAATCCCAAGATTCTCATGATTTTATATTTATTTTGGTGATTAGATAGCATTACATTTCACATTTCAGTCTATGATCCATTTTGAGTCAAATTTTATGACATAAGAAAACTTTTTCTATACTTTTCCTCCCTCCCTTCCATCCTCCCTCCCTTTCTTACTTTTTTCTTCTTTCTTTCTTTCTTTCTTTCTTTCTTTCTTTCTTTCTTTCTTTCTTTCTTTCTTTCTTTCTTTCTTCTCTCCCGCTCTCCTTCCTTCCTTCCTTCCTTCCTTCCTTCCTTCCTTCCTTCCTTCCTTCCTTCCTTCCTTCCTTCCTTCTTTCCTTCCCCTTCCTTCCCTCCTCCCTCCTTCTCTCTCTCTTTCTTTCTTTCTTTCTTTCTTTCTTTCTTTCTTTCTTTCTTTCTTTCTTTCTCCCCCCCCCCTTTTCACATGGGCCTCTAATACTTCTAGCATCATGGTTGAAAAGACTGTCCTTTCTCCATTACATTGCTCATGCTCCTTTGTTAACATTAGCTGACTACATTTGAGTGAACCTCTACTCTGTTCCATTGATCTATCTGTATTCTTTCACAGAAACCACACTATGTTGATGACTATAGTTTTTCAGTGTTGAAATCACAGTGCTGTGAATAATACAACTTTAATTCTTCATCAGTTTTGATTCGATTATTCTAGTTCTTCTGTGTTTCATATTAACTTTAAAATCAGTTTATGTTATCAACAAAATACCCTGCATTTTGATTGGAATTGCATTAAATCTATCAACTTGTGAAAAATTGACATCAGTTACCGTGTAGATGAGGTATCCCCCCAAAAACTCATATGGGAGTCAATGTAAGAAAGCTCAGAAGTAAAATGATTGGGTTATTGGAGTCTTAACATAATCAGTGCATTGATCCCCTGAGAGGGATTAGCTGGACAGTAACTGCAGGCAGGTAGGATGTGGAGGAGGTGGGGGGTGGTGGGTGCCTGGGGGTGTGCCTTTGGGTTATATATTTTGTCCTTGTTGAATGGAACACCTACTTTCTCTCTCTCCTCTCCCCTTCCTGGTGACATATCCTGAGCATCTTTTCTCCACCACACTTTTCTCTCATGATATCCTGCCTCACAATTGGGCCCTGAGGAATGGAGTCAGCCATCTATGGACTGAGACCTCTGAATCCAGGAGCCCTCAAGAAAACTTTATCTCCTCTAACTGATCTTGACAGATCTTTTGGTTACAGCAGTGAAAAATCTGACTTAAAAAAATATCCTAATACTGAATATTCTAACTCATGAACACACAATATCTCTCCATTTATTCAGATAATCTTTGGGTTTTTTCCAACAGTTTTGTAGATATGTACATACAAATTTTACACAAGTATGTAAATTTTGGCTTTATAAATTCTGTTTCTTAGTGATATACAGTAAAGCAATTGATTTTAATATATTAACATTCTATCATACAACCTTGCTATGCTTGTCCATTAGTTATAGGAGTATTCTTGTAAATTATTTAGGATTTCTTTTGCATTTATAAACTTGTCATCTGGGATCAATGACAGTTTTATTTCTTCTCCATAAACTATGTCTCTTTTCTTTTCTTTTCTTATTTAGTTGAATTAACTAGGGCTTTAAATATTACATTGAATCAGAAAGGTGAGGGAGGACATCATTTTCTTGTTATTGATCTTAATGTGTAAAGTTATCCAGCACCTCATCATACCTGTTTTAATGCTAGGTGTAGGTTTGTTGTGAATGTTCTTTACCAAGTTGAGTGAGTTCCCCTCCATTCCTAGTTTTTGGAAATAGTTTTAAAAGGTTTTTAATTTTTTTGATTGGCATATAACTACATATTTATAGGATCCAGTGATATTTCATATATGTGCAGATTATGTAATGATCAATGAAGGGTAATTGTATATCTTCTTTTGAGAATTATTTGTTTTGATCATTTGCCAATTTTAAACTGAATGTTGATGACGATGATGATGACGACTGTTGAGTTTCTTACATAGTCTGGATATTACTCCATGGTAGAATCACTAGTTCATTTCAAATACTTGCTCCCATTTTATAGGATGTCCCCTCACTCTGTTGGTTGTTTCCTTTGCTGTACAGAGTATTTTAATTTGATATAATCTTATTTTTCTATTTTTGCTTTTTTTGGCTGGGTTTTGGGAGTTCTAACTAGGAAATACATGCCCAAGTCAATGTCATGAAGCATTTCCTCTATATTTTCTTATAATGTTTCATAGTTTCATGTTTACAATTTAAGTCTTTTATCCATTTTGAGTTGAATTTTGTACATGGTGAGAAATAGGAGTCTAGAAAAATTCTTCTCAATGTAGATGTTTATTTCCCCCAATTTCATTTATTGGAGAGACTTACTTCAATGTATGTTCTTGGTGCCTTTGTTGAAAATCACTTGTATAGTTTTACTTCCTTCATTGCAATTTAGATACCCTTTCTTAATCTTGTCTTATTGCTCTGGCTAGGACTTCTAGTGCTATGCTTTTGAGAGTTTTTGTCATGAATTGGTGTGATGGTAAGTGAGGGAGAGAAAGTATTCTCTAATCTTATGATTTAATCTTAGTCTTTAAATGGATTTACATCCTGAGGATGTAATCTTCTGAATATTCTCTATTGACACAGCTTTATTCCTCTCTTAGGTGATAAAGGAAAGCTTAAGTGCCAGTGCCAAAATTCATGTCTTCATATTATAAAAGTTTGCAAAAGTCTTTTCCCCTGGAGAATAGTTGTGGAGATCATCTTTGGAATTATACTTCCCATAATTACTTTTTATATCATGCTGCAAGAAGTTTTCTCTTGGATCATAACCATGAGAAACTAAATAAGCTTTCAGAAGTAAACCACACAAAAGTTTTGGGGCTTCCTCAGAACTACAGTTCCCAGGAGTTTCTTACATTAAACATTCTTACCAGAATTTGGCTGCAGACCTTTTCCTTCAGTAACAGAGCTTGGCTATGGGTCTCTTAATGTGCCTATGTATCCAGACTTGGGACTAGAAGTTTGTCATGCAAATTTAACTTTCTGATGAGTCTGAGAATAGTCATTGCTTTTTTTTTGTTTGTTCAGTTTTTAATTGTATAAAAGATAGGAGTGACAACATACTCCATTTCCCAAGAAAGTTTCAGTTAGCATTGGAAGCAGGGGAGCATTTATCTCACTGCAAATAGGGTAAAATTCAGTTGAATTGAGAATATGCTGTATGAAAGAGGAATAGATTATGTAAATGAATTGTCAACACTTTCTCTTTATGAAACTCTTTCATTTAAAAATGTGATAAGGTAAGGTAGCATTTTCTGGATAGAGTGTTTGAGAACATGGGAATACTTGTTTCAGATATTGATTGAATACCTCCTTTATGTGAAGTACTATGAGAGGTACTGAAGATATAAATATAGGTATGGTAGATATTCTCATTTTGCATTTTGAGCTTAAAGTTTAAGTAGGGATACCCAATGGTGATGTACTTCATACTATGATCCTGAGGATAATCCTTCAGGAAAAAAAAAAAAAAGGGGGTTAAGTAAAGCCTAGAATTAAGGGAGAGAACTGGAAAACAAAGAATTCCTGAATGGATAGGGCATGGAATTTATTCTAGCTGGACTCACAACAGAAAATAAATGATACCTTTAAAATGCATAATTGAAGATAATTTAAGGAAAGAACTATGTGTGAGGATATCGAGAAGGTTAGTAGAAGCCATTAGAC
This sequence comes from Glaucomys volans, assembly GCA_020662805.1. Taxonomy (NCBI): domain Eukaryota; kingdom Metazoa; phylum Chordata; class Mammalia; order Rodentia; family Sciuridae; genus Glaucomys; species Glaucomys volans. The sequence goes on from JAJEJO010000845.1 coordinate 581,868, forward strand.
ATTGAAAAGTAGTTGGCATTGATAAAGTACCTGTCGCCCATCTGGAGGAGGATAGAATGGAAATGGTTACCCATTCCCTTTACTGGATAAGGGTTATAATTACAAAGAAGGCAGCCAGATAGGAAATGTGACACTCAGCTAAGGAATGCAACTTCTACCCATCCCTGGCCTGACAGAAAAAAAATCCCATGTTGTCTTATCATTGGCTGTGATTGGCTGAATCCAATCAAAGGCAAGAGTATTCAGTCCATTTGTAGAGTTTTGCAACTTCTTGTTCAAAATGTGGGGTAGAAAGAAAAGAGAACAGAATTGGTCAGAATGAACAGATTGGGCAGCATATTGAAATTATGTAGTGTAGTTCATTCATTTTACCCCTCATTATCAATTTTTATTTGTTTATCTAGATAACAATGTGAGTCCCTCAAGAGACAAGGCCACACCAGTTATGTATTAAAATAATCAACTGGGAAGCCATTAGACAGGAAGATCCAGGTCCCTGAGTTCCTATGTCACAAATGGTGTAGATGGTAAAATGCAGCTTCACCCCCCAGACATTGCCAACCTGCCTCTGACTAGCAACTTTCTACTGGAATGAGGCAAGTGGTGCTACAGCTTCAAATGTTTTCTTTTTGCTTCTTCATTCACTCTGTAACACTCTTCTTTTCACATCCTTTTGGTGGAATCCAAAATGCCTGCAGTTTGAAGCTGCTTGCTTCATGAATAACTGTGTGCTCAAATAAACTCTTTAAAATTGTAATGTGCCAAAGTTTATCTTTAACACATCATCACAGATTGTAGTAATTTCAGGTATTGTTCTACATGAAGTCCAAAATATTAGTCCTCAGAAATATGCTATATATCATATTTTTAAAAAAGAATCATTGAAAAGCAACTAATTAAATTTAAATATAGATGAAATAGTCTTCACTTCTATAGCAGCTGTTAAGGTTGAACCTGAGAATCTCTTTACTTTTTCTGTCACTAATTCTATGATCACTTTGTTCTCTGTCAGAACCCTTTTTTTGAATGGAGGTCTTTACTGGATGGGGTGAGCCAAAACATTTTTCACAATAGTTAGGCTCTTGGAGGTTCTGGTTTTATTGGGTTGCTGCAATTCCCTACTGCCTAGTATGATAGTTTAAGAGACATCCAACTGAATCTGCTGAATTTCAGTGAAATCCTTGATTTATCTAATTTTCTTGGTAATCTGGATGAATCATTCCAGCCAGTAGAAGAATTACTTTTTCTGCTTACTAGTTAAACAGAATTAGAAGCCTCAAATGGCCATGAGGCATTTCCAGTTTTCAATTTAACAGAACAATGTGTTCCTCAGTGGAATAATTTTTTTCCTTGGCCACCAGGACCTGCAAACATATTGTATGCAACCTAATGGGGAGAGGAGGTAGAAATCCTTTAAGTGCTACGTGTTATAATAAGTGGCTGCTTCCTTTGCCACCTCTTGATTCTAGGACCCATTTTCTTTGACTATTGTGTGGACATAACTACATAATGCCCACATATTTAAGGTATTTTTTACATCTTTTAGAACAACACAACCAGATTGGATTCTATTAGGAATAGATTATTGCTGATTCCATGATGGAAATAGATTCAGTGTAATTAACCTGACACAACAAGGTTGGGTGAAATGAGGTACACACTTTACAGCCAGAAAAAGGTTCCCAATGTGTCAGGGGGTCTTCAAGCCATTGGTCATTGGAACAATCCTTCTTCACTCAGAGAGATATCTGACTTATATTCCTGCTAGGCTCAGAAATTGGTTGAAAGCCATTCTCACTGGGGTAAAATGAAATCTCAGCATAGATTTGATTTTCATTTCCCTGATGGCTAAATGGTGAATATTTTTCATATAATTATTGTCCATCCATACTTCCTTTGAGAAATGCCTATTTAATTCATTTGTTCATTTATTGACTGAGTTTTTTTTTTATGGTGTTGAATTTTTTGAGTTCTCTATATATTCAGGATGTTAATCCTTTGTCAGCAAAGGAGCTGGCAAAGATTTTCTCCCATTCTGTAGGCTGTCTCTACATTCGTTTCCTTTGCTATGTGGAACTTTTTAATTTAATACAGTACTTTTTGATTCTTGCTATTATGTCCTGAACAATTGAAGGACTATTCAGAAAGAATAATTCTTACTAGAAGTGCAGTTGTTTTCTAAGTCTTACTGTGGGATATGAGAGTACTAAAAAGCTCCCCAAAGAATTTCTTGAGTTCCAGTCATATCCTTTAGGCCCCATCGTGGAAGAGTAACTCTATTTCCCCATGGTAATCGGAGTTGGTCAGCCAGTCAGTATATAAACTCCTTCACTATTGGGTCAATATTTGAGGAGCCCAAAGTACCTATATGTCAATCTCAACTTTTGGGTCAATGAAGCCATTGTAGTGTGTGATAGAAGAAAGATCAGAGCTTAAATCTTGTTTTTACTATTCAGTTCTGCGATCTTGGAGGGGCACATGCCTCTCTGAGCTTCATTTCTATTGTTAATGCTTGTGGATGATAATAGACCCTTAATAAGCTTAAGAGGATAAACTGCTAACTCTAGCATCTAGTCTTTTATGAAATGTGTCCCATGTGCCCCAAGTCTCTATATCTTTCCTAAGGACTGAACTAAGTAGTGGATCATAGTGATGATGAAGACAAGACCATTAACTCTACGTGGAAAGTATCCTGTATGATTACAACCTATGATTCATCCTATACCTGGTCACTAAATGATTCTGTGGGCAGAATTTGAGATCCTGAGTTCCAGCACACTGAGGCCACTGGATACAAGGAGTAGAGTGTTGGGAATGTTCTTCAGACCACATTTTTCTTCTGCGTCCCATTCACTTCCTTATTCCTTAGTTGAAAATTTACCATATCACAACTTATTGCTACTACAAGACACTACTTAGAGCTTATAGTTTCATAACTCTAAACATCTGGTAAGAATGTCTGTTGCTTACACCATTTTAGAATTCTCACAGGTTCTTCTGCCAGATTCTCCATCGTTTAGTGCCCTGGCATCTTCTGCCTCAATGAAAATACCTTAATTTTAGTGAATATAATTATAATCATAATGAATCAGCATCATTATAATAATAGCTTGCTCTTATGATGTGCAAGCATTGTTGCACTGAAAATACATTACATTACTTAATCTTTAAAATTGTACTATGGGTGTATGCTATTATTATCTCCATGTTACAAAGAAAACTGATATTGAAAGGGATGAAGTACTTGCCAGAGCTTGACTGGTTAACCACACTCTTAATTGCCTCCCTTTAGCCAGCCCTGACTAGGTTGACCAAGAGGGGACAAACAAACCCTTACTGCTGTGGTTTTCATTTGAGGGTCGTTTTTCCCCCTAAGGAGCATTTGACTATGTCTGGAGAAATTTTTGGTTGCCACAATGGGTGGAGGGAGAGTGCTCCCAGCATCTAGTGGGTAGAGGACAGGGATGCTGCTCAATATCCTACCATGCATAGGACATCGCCATTGGATCCTCCTAACACTGATCCTTGCTCTCAGGCTAACCCAGGGCTCCCCAAATACCTGCACCAGGTTTCTTTGCACAAGGTTTTCATACATCTACCAAATTGAAACATTATGGAGCCATTTTTGGATTTTTGTAACTATAGAATCTCTTCTCTCTCCGTGTCTTGCTCTTTTCCTCCCTCTGCACCTCGCACAATACTAAGCCTGCTTTATTTGTGTATGGATACTGGGGAGGCCCCCTGGGGAAGAATGTGAATTTGCCTAAGTGCAGCATTTTTAATTTTTACTCCTTGGCCACCTATAAACTTGGAATCGGGTTGAATTGTTAGAGCCATTAGAAGGGTGTTGAGTATCTGTATGGGGAAATGAAAAACTCATGGCAGCAGAGAATTTGGAGGAAGGATCAGAGAATCCTAGCAATAAATTTGTTAAGTTTTATTGATATGTACATGAAGTTTTTTGCCTTTCCATGAGAGTTTATTAATTGTCTGTCCATCCATTCATACATCCATCCATCCATTTATCCTTCCATCCATCATCATACCAGTGCATTGTGAAGTTTGAAATTTTTAGAGAACACTCAAAATTTGGGCACAGTATGAGCTGACGTTGGGTAAGGGTTGAGATGTACAGTTACACAGAGACATCTCACCACAACTAGGTTATATCTTCCACATCTAAATACTAGCAAACATTTATCTAGCATTTAGTATGAGCCAGACAGTGCCAAAAATTTTTGCTATATTGACTTAATACTTACAATAATTCTACAAGTCAGATATTATTGACTTCCGTTTATAGAGAGAGAAACTGAGGCATGGAGAAGTTAGGTCACACAAATAGTATGTAGCACAGCTTGGATCTGAACACAGCAGACTTGTTTCAGAGACCATGATCTTTACCGTGATGCTGTATTCTCAAGGTTCTTAAAAAACAAGTGTCTACCTGCTTTACACTTATTTTATCCTTCATCTCAAATCTTAATCCCAGTTGGACTTTATTCACTGAGAGCTGCCCTCTTTTCCAGCAGTGTATGAGCCCCACATAGCTACATTTCTTCCAAAGCGTTCTGACTTCTGGGTAAACAGCTGATTTCCCTAGGGATTAGAACCTGGCTCAGAAAGGACCAACATGATTCTCAGGGTGGGAGCTAAAGCCTGGCTCATGTGAACTGCTCAATGCTAAAGAAGGTGTTGAACTGCTGCTTCAAAATCCCCATGCTGCTCTGGCCCCCATCTTCCTGAGTCCTAGTTATTAAGAACACCCTAAGATTGCATGCAGCACAAAAATCATTCTAATAAATTTCTTTTATGGTTAGGTCAGTTTGAGATGGCCTTTGTTACCTGTAAGCAAGGGCCTTATCTAAGCCACTGTGTCCCCCATTAGTACTCTTGCACACAGGCTATCTGTCAAACAGTTCTCAAATAATAAGTACTATTTTGCTAAACCACACGCAGGCTATTATTCTTCCCTCAGCAAAGGCCAGGCACACCCAAATGCACACGAAAGGTGCTTTACTGTTCTCTATCAGTTGCTTTCTTCTTATTGCATAGTTAGAAATTTCCTTTAGGTATTTCAATAAATATTTATTTTTATGAAATATAAATTTACTATTGAATCTAAATCTCACAACTAATACTAAATCCAGAAGCTACCATTTCTCAATCAAACTGAAATAACACTTATTACCTTGAAATATTACTGAACCAAATCCTACAAAAACATGGAGCACTTTGCCGATAGCAAAGGTCACTGTACAATTACAGTTCCAGGTAGAGGCACTTAGTGAGAGTAGAAAGAGTCCTAGAGGGAAGCTAGGCAGGAAAGAGTGTCATTTTACTCCTGTGCAATTTTGTTTATGAGTGTTTTGATGTCAGGAAAACATGTTTACTCCAAAAGTGAAATTTTAAAAATGCATGCTTTAATTCTATTTAAAAATCAAATTAAAGTTTCTCAATTAATACATATACTTAAAAAAATTACATATCTGGTGCATTATTAGGCTATTTTAGTATTTCTAGCATTTTATTTTTGTTCTATTAACTTTCCAAGTTATCCTTGCCTGTGGCTCATGCTGAAATCAACCAAGATTAGTGCTGTGAGTGCCTTTGCTTAAAATTACATCCTGATTGCTCAAGAGGAGGAAATTCATGATCAAAATGGATTGACAATCACTACTGCTTCTCTCCTTCAGTTCTATCCTTGTCTATATCCTCCATTTGGGGGCTGTCTTGAAATTTTTTCTTAAAATTTTTTTTTGTACCTAAAGTCTTACCAGATGTTATTGCTACATATTCTTTTGTACCTGAGTCTTCTAAGTAGGTTGACCAAGAGGGGACTAATAAGTCTTACTTTCCTCTTAGTGCAGTGGTTCTCATTCAAGGGCCACTTTTTCCTCTAGGGAGCACTTGGCTATGTCTGAAGTCATTTTTGGTTGTTACAATAGGAGGGGTGTCCTCCAGACATCTAGTGGGTAGAGGCCAGGGATGCTGTTCAACATTCTACCATGTATAGGACATCAACACTTCACCTCCCTGTCTCCTGTCCAAATGTTAACGGTGCTGAGGTTGTGAAACCACAGTGATGTTATAGTGAAGGCAACTCAATGAGACAACTATGAATGGGGTTTGGAGCTAGAGAGGCCTGGCTTTAAATTCTGGCTCTGCCATTCCCTAGCTCTGAGGATTGTGATAAGCTATTTTTTCTCCCTGTTCCTTAATATTCTGATCTATAAATGGAATGATAATAATTATTGTGTAAGTGTGTTGGAAAGATCATGTAGGCTGATATATGTAAACATTTAGCATTTCTCAAGACACATAGTGAGCCAGGCATGGTGATACACACCTGTAAGCTCAGAAGGCTGAGGCAGGAGGATCATGAGTTCAAAGTCAGCCTCAGCCACTTAGCAAGGCCCTAAGCAACTCAGTGAGACCCTTTCTCTAAATAATAGTACCCCCCCTCAAAAAAAATCACATAGTGATCAGTTATGCATTACAGATTCCCTGCAGTTAAATGAGATACTGAGTTCTTTCCAAGGAAACATTTCTAGGAAACTACAAGTAAAAATAATCATAATAATAAATAAGAAGTCAAAACAAAGAAACAGACACAAGTATTCTGCCAAGATTCCTTATTCTAAGTCCAATGAATTCTAATTCTCAAGAGGCCTGCCAGCTCCAGCTTACCATTTTGTCTTGCTCAGTCTGAGTAGAACACAGTTGTGACAAATGGAAGTGATTTCAAGGGCCAGATGAGGAATGGATATGACATAAGTAAAGTCTTCACTTCTGCAAAATAGTTTGCTGTCTCCCATTTTTCTTGAGTCATATACTCTATTTCACTCTCCTGAAGTTGACAGAGACATGGGTGTGGCAGAGACATGGGTTCAAGAAATATTTCTCTGTCTTCACATCCATATGGCAGTGTGATAAGAATGACACATAGCAATCAACGCTTGGTCTTGATGCTGAGGAGATGGCAGTGGGTGAGAAGGCAGGTCATCCTAACAGTGCAGCTGTTACTCAGGTTCAGACAATACTTGAAGCATGAGAATATCCATTTAGGGGATGTGAAATCTGTTAGTTTTTTGAAAGGAAGTCAGAATTCTAGATTTTTATGTGAGCTCCCTTGACATTTAAATATTGGTTTATATTGTTGAAAAATTGCTGCGCAGATAAAACAAAACATAGCTTAGGACTGAATTTAGCCTAAGGGCTCCCAGTCTACTACCTCTAACTAATAAAAAAGTCCCCTTCTACCTTTCAGTTCCACTGCCCATGATGCAAATATTTCAGCAATTCCTATTGCATATTTTTTCCTTCAACAATTACTGTTGAATGCTTTCTGTGTGCTTGATGTCACTCTAAGTGCTTCATATAGCAGTGAAAAACATAAAGGCATTCATTATAAAGCTGTGTTCACATGGGTACAGAATAATAAATGAAAATAAATACACAATATACCAGGTAGTGATATGGTTATGGACAACATATTGGAGGCAGAAGAGAAAGACAGAATGTTTTGAGAGGGAAGCCTCAAAATAAGGGGACATTGGAGCAGAGACCATAAAGAGGAGAGAGAAAAGAGTGCTGCTAATGTTTCAGGAAACATAATTTAAGGTAAGTGGTACAGAGGTTCAAAGGCCCTGCAGCAGGCAGTTCATGTGCAGATTTTCATTCAGATCACCCTGGAGATTTGTATGGCTAGAGCACAGTGAAGGAGGACGGTGTGGGATTCATGGGAGGAGGTGAAGATGAGAATCACAAGTTCTGATTATTTGAATAGGATTCTTCTGGCTTCTGTTGAGAATAGACAGTAAAGAAGTACATTCTGGGAATACTTAGGGCCGTATCTTGGCAGCGGTCAGATCATGAACACAGCCAAAACTGGCTCCTCACATCTCCTTTCCCAACTTCTCCAGTTACACTTCAAGTTCCCTGTGAAAGGCGGCCTTCCTATCACTATCAGCACATTTGGAAGACCCTCAGACATGGTATTCTTTTTTCCTCTCTAGATGCTTCTAAGCACCCAATCTTTCTTGCCTATTGCTCTACTGGGTTGTCTATGGGTTTGACTCTAGTGTGCGTGGGCTCATCTCTTCTTAGGCTCATTTTTACTATAGGGAGCTATTGTGTTTTAATTCCCTCTTTATTCCTTTATCTTTGGATTCTGGAGTCCCCATCTTAAACACCAGAACTCTCCTTACCCCAGTGCTCCACTTGGCCTGGAAGGGAGACACTTATTCCCGGTATGTTGCTTATATCATGCCATCTCTTCTCTTGTAATCAAATATGAGGCAATTGTGAATTTCTTACCCTTCCAATTATTGCCTCACCTGCTAGACACATTTCCTGATTCTTCTCAGAGATGTGTTCATGCCCTTACTTCATAAAGGGTCCAGATTCTGGAGATATTCTACTCAAGGTTCAGATGTGGGCTTTACCACTTTCAGTTCATGGGTCTTTAGGCAAGTAACTCAAACTTTCTCAATTTCCTCCTGTGCTAAATGGGGATAGTGTGACTGATCATACAGGACTGTTATGTATATCAAGTGATTAATAAGCAAAGCTTTTAGAAAAGAGTCTTTAAATGAGTGTTAGCTACTACTATTACTGTTAATTTTCTGTTACAATTATTTAGATGCTTCAAAAAAGTATCAAAATTTTTAACTTATATAAAACATATGCACATGCTGCTCAATGAATCAGTGTTTAAAACCAAAAAGAATAGTGTCGGTAGCTTGCAAAGCTTTAAGTATTCACCAAAGGACATGATCGCTATTAGCTAAATGTCACTTGAGTTGAGTGACTTTTCTTTCTTTTTTGTACAGGAGGGAAGGAGAAAGATTCTGATTTAATTGAACTGAAGCTGTTTTATTTCACAAGAGGCTGCCAGAATATGTGTGTAGCTGAGGAATTTTAAGTGGAAAGAGGCAACTTTCCATAAATCTTCCTCTAGTCTATTCATATCCAGCCTACATTAGACAGTTGGGTCCTTCATGGGTATGAACAAATAGGAGGGACCAGGGTGGGAAAGGGATGGGATGCTGCTGTCTTTTTCTTTTATCATTAGGAAAACTAGTCTTCCTGAGAGATCAACTTAGTCTTCTACCATGGACAAATGTGTAGAGAAAAGGGGCAAAGGGGTGAGGGAAAGAAAGCTGGAAGGAACAGGACTAGATTCTATCATGGAAAACCCTTGGTGGGTCTTATAATTGCTATTGATTTATGATTTCCTTGTTTTAGGGATTTCAAGAGGTGGAAATCCCACATATCAAACAGACACAAGAAGATTTTTGCTTCTCAAAGATTATAGGCAGAGTTGCCTTCATGATGGAAGCTCTTTTAGTGCTTCAAAAAGAGAAATCAAATGGCAGGAAAATCATTTGGCAAATAGGTTCTCAAGAGTTCTCTGTAAGTGTTATTAATTTATTTGCATGTTTATCTTTTGGTGAATGATGATGACTAGAGACTCGGGAGACCCTATGCATTCCTGTATCCTTACCTTTACATTTCTGAATGAGCAATGGTTACAAGATGGAGAAAGATGAGACCAACATTTGAGAAGATTCTGAACAAGAGAAGAAGCCTGATCAAGAGTGTGTCAGGCCCTGATGGAGGGCTGGATCATCCTACCTGACTGTCAGTGTAGACCAGATGAGACAGTCATTTCAGGGCCTCTTACATGGACAAGGGTGTGAGAAAACAAACAAACAAACAAAAAACCCAAAAACAGAAAACAGCTGATATTTGGAAGGCAGATTGCCATTACCTGGACTGACGTTCCTTTAATATTACATTCATTTATATCTGTTTAAATGTGAGACATGTTAAAATAAAATGTTTATACATGTTTAAATGCAAATACATCTCTAAGTGATAAAACATTATACATATTTAAATGAAAATAAGCTGCAGATGGGTATTTTTCATGTTCAATACTCTTTGTGAGGTGGTTTAATTTTTCTGTCAGTTCTCTTAAAATCTGCTCCTTCCAATTGAAAACTGTAGTAATTTGGCTTAACTATTGGCCTGGTGTGCTACATCTTCCTCTGAGTTGAATACTTTCCATCTCTGCATGGTTTCCTGTTAAATATTTATTACCGAACAATGTTGGGAATTAGGTGAGATTTTGCATCCAACTAAGACACAAATATGTCATGCTGATCCCCTCCTCTAATTAAACCTCCAGAACCTGTCCTTGTAACGCATGGGAAAAGAACATGAAAGTACAACAGAAGTCTTCTGATTAGGCCAGACTGTGTTTCCAATGTCATTATCCACACACACAGACACACGTACTTTTTTACACCAGTGAAAAACAAATAGTATGATATGCCTTTCCCTTTCCTGTTTTAATTCTTAGGTGATATGTCAGTTACTTTTGCTTCAAAGCAAGGTGTAAATAAGGTGATAGACTCATTAAGAACTAATTTGTTTACTTGATTAGTTCTTTACTTCTACTTTTGATTTGGTGAAATTGGTAGTAGATGAGAAAATTATATTTGACATATGAATGTATTTGATCAAATAGTCTTTTTTTTCTCAGTTATATTGAAAAACACTCGTGCCCTCTAATATTGGTTTCTTTTTTCTATTTTTGGTTGTTTGACATATTCACCAGTGGCAGCTAAGGTTCTCATCCAGGAGACACTGGTTGGAGGCCCTTTGGAATGCTAAGGTTGGATTCACGTTCCAGTTGATGGTACTCATTGGTCTGGCTGCTTCTCTAGCATTCACTTCTCAAATCAATGGACACTGAAGCTATAATAGTGTCTCTCTCCCCTGAAAAGAGTTCCAGTCCAACCAGATAGATCAATGCACTATGCATCACAGAATAATTTGAAACACAATGACTCTCATGTATAAAAAATTGTAACCTTTGTATTTTATGTGATCTCATCTTGTTCTTGAGAAAAATAACTCAGCCTCCTAATAGGCAGCATAGTATTCAAATCTCCTACCAGGACTATTTCTCCTCACTTCCCTTTCCAAAACAGAAACTGAATGAATAGGAAGCTGTGGGGAGAAACGCCTCTGCTCTTCTTCCCCACACGTGGTCTTCTCTGATATTTCTGGAGCTACCCCTCGTCATGCTGGGACAGTGCATTCTTGGGTGTTCTTTGCTATCTTCTGAGGTGTTGGTCCCTTCTGTTTCCCTTGGGCTTCTTGTTAGCATCTGCTGCTTTCTTTAGGCTCAGACATCCAAGACAATTTTCTGGTGTAAAAGTCTCACAATCTAATCTCTTCTAGTCTGAATCCCAAGCTTCAATAGCAGAGCTCAATATAGGAAAAGTTTCATTAAAAAATGTGAAGGACTTAAAATTTTTGCCTACATATTTTATTTTATATAAATTCTGACCTGTTTCATATAGTAATTTCTACATATTGTCTTCTTTAAATCTAGAAGTCATTCATACATTGGTGTTGGATATAGGAAGAATGCAGTTACAAATTTCCTGCCAACTGAGATAATAATTAGGTGAATAAAAAATTGACAGAGATGAATAAGAATTATTTAGCCACTTTTTCCTCCTACAGAGGGAAGGAGGAGGGTATCTGGAAAGACTCTACAGCCTGCGAGGGATGCTGAAGTTGTCTTACTGAAGCGAGCCTGGGTCAGCACTTCTCTCAGAGAGTTCTGGGATTCTTTCCTGTAACACTTAGATTACTGTATACAGCAGACATTCAATATGAACATATATTGTCATTGTCACTTTCAGTGTTTAAGAGAGTCCCTGGCACATATAAGGCACAAATAATACTTATTAAATGAAAGACAAATGAATAAATAAATAGTCATATCTCACTGCTTCCACATGGGAGTGAAGATGCTAGAAGGAAGCTGTGTGTAAAAAGGCAGGAGAAAGAAAGAGATGGAAACAGAAGGGAGGGTTAGAGGGACATGAGTCTGCTACACAGGAACTGAAGGAGACTTTTGAGGTTCTTCTTTGACATTTGTGGCTTATTTGTTAGCCTTAGAAATCCCTGACTTTCGGTAACAATGCCTTGAGCCTTCTATTACTTATAATGTCTTGCTATTTTATTTTTTGGCCTTTGTTTACTTTTCTCTTTCACAGCTATTTGCTTCACTTTCTTAATAACTTGAGAGGAAGGAAAATTGTCAGCATATGAAGGAAATTCAAAATCGGGGGAAGTAAAGGCTGGAGAGCACATGATTGTCCTCCCCAACTCCTTCCATAGCTCATCTAATGTCAAACACCCTGGTTTTCCAATGAATAATGATGCTTCTTTCAAACTCAAGTAAGTTTCCAAATCAATATTAATCCTTGGTTATAAAACACACCCTTCATAGGTCAGCAGAAAGCCAGAGGAACACTCTTAATTGCAATGTCTGAAAAAACTCAGACGGGGAAGTACTGTAATGATTGCATGGGAAGCAATAATTCTCCTTCTGCTGGCCTTCATATTTAAAGACTATCATGGCCTCTATGGCTGGGACAACTCCTTATAGGCAGAAAGGTGATTTTGTGGCTCACAGCACTCTGCAAACCTCCCTTACAAGTTCACTGCTTGGATAGTACCTGCACTAAATATTTTTATGCCAAGGCCATGAAAATCCGGGGAGTGCAGCCGCCCTCAAAATTTCTCATTTCTTACCTGCAGTGATAAGGTCACTAGGTGGCTGCACAAATGGCTGTGGGATAGATTGCATATGGCAGGGCAAGCAGAAAATAGGAAAGGGATTATATTGAAACAGTATGGAGGGCCTTACTGAGACTTCTTTCTTGCTAGGGCAATTCCCAGAAACCTCCAACATAGGGTGAGCACAAGGGTTTCATTGCAACCATTCTGAAAAGTTTCCTCCTATTCAGTCTGAGTTCTGCCTACTGTTTTAGGAGTGTTAACACATGGTTTTATCTCTGAGCTTCAGAAGAACCAAGGCTCATGTTTAGTGCTCTTTCCTCCCAGTGTGATTGTGTTAGTCAGATTTTTGTTGCTGTGACCAAAATACCTCACAAGAACAACTTGGAGGAGGAAAGATTTATTTTAACTAATGATTTCAGAGGTCTTGATTCATCGTTGTTCAACTCCATTGCAGAAACATCATGGTGGAAGGGCATGGTACAGGAAAGTTACTCAGCCCCTCGTAGCCAGGAACCTGAGAGGGGTGGGGCACAGTACCCAGAAGAAGATGAACCCTTCCAGGGTATGCCTCCAGGGACCTATTTTCTTCAACTAGTTCCTATCTCCATGTAGTCCATTCAGTTATCAATGGATAAACCACCAAGGAGGTCAAAGATCTGTGATCTAATCACTTCCCCAAAGCACAACCTCTGAGCATGAGAGACCATTAAGGGACTTTCCAGATCCAAACAAGAACAGTGACTCTATCTGACTCCACACCTATCAGCTCTACAAGTTTTCAAGTTCAAGAAGTTCATTTCCTCTTCTTTTTTATAACTTTATTTTATTTATTTATTTTTATGTGGTGCTGAGGATCAAACCCAGTGCCTCAAACATGCTAGGCAAGCACTCTTCCAACTGACCACAACCCCAGCCCACCCATTTTCTCCTGAAGGTGCAAGTAGTCTTTCTTCACCTCTTAATTAAAAAAGGTGAAAGGGAAATAATCAATGGAAAAATGTTTTCCAAACTAACACAAAAGACAAATGTATATGATGAGTCTCCAGTCCATTTACTACATTTTTCCCCTAAAATATTCCAGAGGCTAACCAATGTGCAGCTTGTGTCAATCCAGAACTCAGTCCTACTGTTACTTTATGTAAAAGACAGTTTCTACCGGAAAAGCAACTGAATGACTTTCAGATTCATGAAGGCAACTATTTGTTTAAAGAGTAGGTTCCATTCCAGAAAAAAGAGTGCCACAGCATTTAGGAATACTTAGGACATGTGTCACAGCAAGAGACACATTTGCTCCTGGCCAATTATTGTAGGACTTTTCCATGTTCTTAAGACTACCTATTTCTCTAATATTAAAGCTTTTTAGCTTCATTTTTATTTAAAAACATTTTTCTCCTAATACTCTTTACCTTTTCAGTTCAACATTTTTCAACTTTATATTTTAAGTTCCTTATTCCATTCTTAATGCTTGATCCATTTTTCTTTTACATATTTAACTTCTACTCTCATGGGCTTTAGCCTTTTATCTTAATTTTTTATTTTCTCTTCTTTTATGTGTTTAACCTTTTATCTCATTGGCTTCTTGCTCTTTATCCCTTATTTTAAATCTCATCTCTTTCATCTTATTTTTAACTCTTAACCTTTTAATTTTATTGGATTTTAATTTTTTTTTTTACTTTTAGCTTTTGCTCAATTTTCAAATTTTGTCTCACATTTTACTCTCAGTATGTTCGTTTTAATTTTACATTTAATTGTGTATCATGGAGTAATTATTTTTAAAAAGTAAAAGCATAAAAGTTTCTATCCTCTAATATTTATCCTTACTTTTAAATTTGCTTTTACATTTGAAAAAGAGTAAGCTGCAGGCAGGCAGCATAAATGAGAATGTGAGCCATAAAGGGTCACAAACCTTGTCAGTACTGGAAGTTCAGTTAGGGATTATAATTCCCAATTCTCTATTTGGAAACAATGTCTGGATTGGAGAAACAACTTTGGGGTCTAATAATGTGTATAGGGGATTAAGCCAAGAAATCAAATGAGATCATCTAACACAAAGTTGAGGTAGAAGAGAGAAGCAAGTCAGACCCTGAGCAGTGGGTGTTCAAAGAGACTGTGTTGGGGTGATTAGGAGGAGCCATTGAAACTGAACCAGCAATAGTTGGAGAAACATTAAGGGAATGAGTGTTTAATGGAGGGAAAAAACTTATCCTCTATTCATTGCAGATCTATGGATGGGACCTTGCAAATTAGACTGAGGAAAAATAACCAAGAGAAAAACAGGCAGAAGTATATGAACACGAGCATCACACATGGGAGCCTTAGAGAGGAGTAACTCAAAGGTAGGGTGACAACATGAGCTTGTAGAGCATCAGCAAGAACAAGTTTAGAGAGGGGTCACAAGAAAGAGGACTTTGAGCTCCTAGAGGTAGTAAATCACAGGAAGGCAAACATATGGGGAAAGCAGGGGTAGATGAGGGTTGGTCTGCATGGTTTGTTGTGGAGATTTTTCTGTTTCCAGACTGTTAAGGATCTAGAATTTTCTCTGGTTACTAAGAATCCTCCTTCCATTCCTGGTGGATGGAGAAGGCAAGGAGTTTCTTTTGTGTCTCTCGATTACCTCCAGCTCAAAAATAATCAATCTGCCCAAGTGACTTATTATGGGGTGGCATAGTCTACTACCCTCCGTGTCATGTGAGGCAAGTTGAGAAGTGGTTTAAAATATGAACCACTGTGGCAAAAATCTGCTAGCCTTTCAAATGAGCTTCTTACTGGGAATCAACATCTTTTTATCACATTTTACAGGATCTTCCTTTTTTTTTTCTTTTTTCTTCTTTTTCTTTTGTTATTGCAAATCTATGTTTATGGAATGGTAGAAATGAAACCCTGACTAGGGTTGGTTCAAGACAAATTTGGCAGACTCTGGAGAAGATATAGAAAATTTAAAATTTTTTCTGTTTAGTAATATATGACAATAGAGTCTACTTTGACATATTTGTAAAAATATGGAGTGTATCTTATTCTAATTAGGATCCCAGTCTTGTGGATGTACATGTTGTGGAGATTCACTGTGGTATATCAATATATGTGCATAGGAAAGTTGTGTCAGATTCATTCTACTTACTTTCCTATTCCTATCCCTGATTCCTTTCCTTCATTCTACTTGGTCTAATCCAATTAGCTTCTATTCTCCCCTCCCCCACATTGTTGTGTGTCAGCATCCACATATCAGAAAAACATTTGACCATTGGTTTTTAGGAGTGGATTATTTCTTTTTTTAATTTTTACAGACCTCATTTTGATTCATTTGTACACAAATGAGGTACAAATTTTCATTTCTACGGTTGTGTGTAATGTACATTCATACCATTCATGTTAATCATTGTTGAAATTTGCTTTGTGACCTAAGATATGACCTATTTTTTTATTTGTTTAGAGTTGCTTTGGGGGTCTAAGATATGGTCTATATTAGAGAATAATCTGTGTGCTGCTGAGAAGAAAGTGTATTTAGTCATTGATTAATATGTTAAGTTTAAATTGTTAATTGTAGTTTTTACTTCTTTTTTTAAAAAATTATTTGTTTTGATTCATTGTACACAAATGGGGTATAGCTGTTGTTTCTCTGGTTGTACATGAAGTAGACTCACACCATTTGTGTAATAATACCTGTACATAGGGTAATGATATTTGTCTCATTCTGTTATTATTCTTCCCCTGCTCCGGTCCCACCCGTCTTTTCCCTCTATGCAATCCATCCTTCCTCCATTCTTGCCTCCCTTCCACCCTGTATTGTGTATCATCATCCACTTATCAGAGAGATCATTTGGTCTTTGGTTTATTGGGATTGGCTAATCTCACATAGCATGACAGTCTCCAACATCATCCATTTACCTGCAAAAGACAAAATTTTATTCTTCTTTATGGCTGAGTAATATTCCATTGTGTATATATACCACAGTTTCTTTATCCATTCATCTATTGAAGGACATTTAGATTGGTTCCACAATCTAGCTATTGTAAATTGAGCAGCTATGAACATTGATGTGACTGCATCGCTGTAGCAATCTGATTTTAAGTCCTTTGGGTATAGGCCAAGGAGTGGGATAGCTGGGTCAAATTGTGGATTCATTCCAAGTTTTCTGAGGAATATCCACACCACTATCCAGAGTGGTTGCACTAATTTGCAACCCCACCAGTAAAGTATGAGTGTACCTTTTTTCCCACATCCTTGCCAATATGCATTGTTGCTAGTATTCTTGAAAATAGACATTCGAATTGGGGTGAGATCAAATCTTAAGGTGGTTTTGATTTGCATTTCTCTTATTACTAGAGATGTTGAACCTTTTTTCATATATCTGTTGATTGCTTGTAGATCTTATTCTGTAAAGTGTCTGCTCATTTCCCTAGTCCATTTATTGATGGGGTTACTTGTACTCTTGGGGTAAAGTTTTTTGACTTCTTTGTAGATTCTGGAAATTAGTGCTCTATCTGAAGTGTGTGTGGCAAAGATTTTCTCCCACTCTGAAGGCTCTCTCTTCACATTGCTGATTGTTTCCTTTGCTGAGAAAAAGCTTTGTAGTTTGAACCTATCCCAATTATTGATTCCTGCTTTTATTTCTTGTGCTTTGGGAGTCATGTTAAGGAAATCTGGTCCTAAGCCAATTTGATGAAGATTTGGACCTATTTTTTCTTCTATTAGATGCAGGGTCTCTTGTATAATTCCTAAGTCCTTGATCCATTTTGATTTGAGTTTTGTGCAAGGTGAGAGACAGGGGTTTAGTTTCATTTTGCTGCATATGGATTTCCAGTTTTCCCAGCACCATTTGTTGAACAGGCTATCATTTCTCCATTGTATGTTTTTGGCAACTTTGTCTAGTATGACAAAACTGTATTTATGTGGATTTGTCTCTATGTCCTCTATTTTGTACCATTGACCTACCTGCCTATTTTGGTGCCAATACCATGCCATTTTTGTTACTATTGCTTTGTAGTATAGATAAGGTCTGGTATTGTGATGCCTCCTGCTTTGCTCTTCTTGCTAAGGATTGCTTTAGCTATTCTGGATCTCTTATTCCTCCAAATGAATTTCATGATTGCTTGCTCTATTTCTATGAGGTCATTGGGATTTTTATTGGAATTGCATTGAATTTATATAGCACCTTTGGAAGTATGGCCATTTTGACAATATTAATTCTGCCTATCCAAGAACATGGGAGATCTTTCCATCTTCTAAGATTTTCTTTAATTTCTTTCTTTAGTGTTCTATAATTCTCATTGTAGAGGTCTTTCACCTCTTTTGTTAGATTTATTACCAAATATTTTATTTTATTTTTTTGAGGTTCTTATGAATGGGGTAGTTTTCCTAATTTCTATTTCAGAAGATTCATCACTATGAATAAAAAAATGCATTAGATTTATGAGCATTAATTTTATATCCTGCTACTTTACTGAATTCATTTATGAGTTCCAGAAGTTTTCTGGTGGAATTTTTTGGTTCCTCTAAATATAGCATCATGTCATCAGCAAATAGTGATAGTTTGAGTTCTTCTTTTCCTATTCATATCCCTTTAATTTCTTTGGTCTGTCTAATTGCTCTGGCTAGAGTTTCAAGGATGATGTTGAATAGAAGTGATGAAAGAAGGCATCCCTGCCTTGTTCCTGTTTTCAAGGGGGAATGTTTTCAATTTTTCTCCATTTAGAATGATGTTGGCTGTAGGCTTAGCATAGATAGCCTTTACAATGTTAAGGAATGTTCCTACTATCTTCATTTCGTCTATTGTTTGGAGCATGAAGGGTGCTGTATTTTATCAAATGCTTTTTCTACATCTATTGAAATAATCATGTGGTTCTTAACTTTAAGTCTGTTGGTGTGGTGAATTACATATATTGATTTCCAGATGTTGAACCAACCTTGCATCCCTGGGATGAAACCCACTTGATAATGGTGCACTATCTTTTTAATATGCTTTTGTACATGATTTGCTAAAATTTTGTAAAGAATTTTTGCATCTATGTTCATTA
>JAJEJO010000845.1:603430-649919 GCA_020662805.1 Glaucomys volans
ACCCAAACCTCTGAGCTGAGCCTCCCCGAGTGGAAGACTCAAGTGTCTGCTGTGCCTGCTTTCCACACGCTGAATTCTCCCACCTCTGTGCTTTGCCAGCTGTCCCTGCTCAGAAGTTCCACGGGAGCACTCAGGGCTGACCCACCAAGTGCAGAAGTCCCAGGAGTCTGAGCTGGGCTGAGTCTGATGTCTCTAGTTTTTAGTTCTATAGCTTCTTTATGGATTTTTCATTTGGAAGATCTACCTAGTGATGAGGGAGGCTTGTTAAAGTCACCCAGAGTTTTTGTGTTGTGACCTACTTGATTCTTGATATTAAGAAGTGTTTGTTTGATGTTCATAGACATTCCATTGTTTGGGGCATAAATATTTACAAGTGCTATTTATTGTTTTGTAATTAATTTTGTTCTAAATTCCCAAAAGTAATATGAGATTACCTTTTTTTCCTCTTCTGATTAGCTTTGACTTGAAGTCCACTTTAACAGATAAGAGAATAGAAACCCCTGCTTGTTTATGAGATCAATGTAAATTATGTTTTTTCCCATTATTACACCTTCAGTCTGTGGGTATTTTTGCCTATGATGTGAGTCTCTTGGAGACAGCATATTATTGGGTTTTGTTTTTAAATTGAATCTGCCAGTCTATGTCATTTGATTGGTGAGTTTAGGCCATTATATTTGATGTTGTTATTGAGAAGACATTTTTATTCCCTGTCATTTTGATTTATTTCTAGTTTTTGATTTGTATTAATTTCTCCATTGATTGACTATTATTCTAGTGTAGTTCTTCCCTCTGCTGGTTTCCAATTTTACTTTTCATTTCTTCTTCATGAAATATTTTATTGAGTATGTTTTGTAGTGTAGGTTTTCTTGTTTTGAATTTTTTTACCTTTTGTTTATTGTGGAAGGTTCTTACTTCATCTTCAAATCGAAAGCTTAATTTTGCTGGGTACAGTATCTTGCCAGGCCTTCATTTTCTTTCAGAGCCAAGACCTCCTAGCTTTGAGGGTCTGGGTTGAGAAATCAGCTGAAATTCACATTTGTTTCCTTCTAAATATGACCTGTTGGTTTTCTTTAGCAGCCTTTAAAATTCTGCCCTTACTCTGTATGTTAGGCAATTTCATAACAATGTGCCTTGGTGTGGGTCTGTTGTAATTTTGTGTATTTGGAGTCCTGTATGCTTCCTGTACTTGATTTTCATATCGTTGTTAAGATTTGGAAAATTTTCTGATATTGCTTCATTGATAAGATTGTATGTTCCTTTAGTTAGTAATTTAAAGCCTTCATCTATCCCAATGTTAAATTTGGTCTTTTAAAGTTATCCCATATTTCTTGAAAGTTCTATTCATGGTTTCTTAACATCTTTTCCCCGTGGTTAACTTAATTTTCAAGATTATATATTTTGTCCTTGTTGCCTCAAACTCTATCTTACAAGTAGTCTATACTGCTGTTGATGCTTTACATTGAATTTTTAAATGGGTTTATTAATTTCTTCATTTTGAGGATTTCTGCTTGTTTCTTTCCCCAGAATCTCTATCCCTTTATTGAAGTGATCTTTCACTTCCTGTGTTTTCTCTCTGATTTCACTCCTTATATCATCTTTTACCTTTCAGATCAGTTTAGCTATGAATTTTTGAAATTCCTTCTGTGACATTTCCTCCATTGTGGTATCAATGGATACTGTTATTGAAATATTTGGGTTTGGGATGGTTTGTTCCCTTGCTTTTTCATATATTTTGTATGTCTACACATTTATCAGTTTGAATTTTAGGTGGCAGAGCTTCTACCCTATGAACTTATAGTGTCCCAGAAGGTTTCTAGTACCTCATGGTTTAGGGGGAGACAAAAAAATAACAACAATCAATGCAAACAATATACAGCATTAAGCTAAATACTTAGTTCCTATTATGACATCTACAATGTCAATTGGCATTTCAATCAGAACTGCTAAGCAGTTGCCAAGAGTAAAAACAGTAAGTTTGCAAAGGATGTGACGATTATGAGGAAGGAAAAGAGAAAGGAGAAGTAAAAAATTAAAGGAAGAATGAAAAAGAGAGCAATACAATTTTGCTGTTAGCAAAAGAAAAGGGAGAAAGAGAATCAAGAGAGCAGACAAGTGAACAATATAAAATAAAACCAATATATACTAATCAAAAACTCTAGCCCTTCAAAAAGTGCTAGAAATGAGAAAAGTAAGACAACATGTATATGTACAAATATCCTGAAGCATTCAGCACACAATAAAAAAAAGTTCGTGATGGAAAATTGTTTTCATTGTGGTGGTCAAATATTGTCAATGATAACATATGTCGGTTTTCTGTTCCCAAATATCTTTCCATTTTTTTTTTTCATGAGGAATGTCTCATGCACAAGAGCAGTAACGGCAGGCTGTCAGGTCCTTCTTTTTGTGTTGCTTGTCAAATTGTTGGTTAGAGCTAAGAAATCCTCAGCTTCCCTTTGGGACAGTGTGAGGTGGGGCAGTTTGGAGAATATTGCCTGCTTTACTCTCAGGGTTGGATCACTGTAGTGTTCAGTGAGAGGAATTTCCAAAGGTGGAGATCCTGGAAGTGCTGTTTAGGGCTAGTTAGTCCCTCCTTGCTTCTTCTGAAGAGTTTAAATCAGTGCCTCTCCAGAGCCTGGCAGCTGCTGATCTACACTGGGAGGTTGCACCCCAGAAGTCTTCTCTGGGTTCTGCTCCAATGGACCCAATCATTCCATCCCTCCACCAACTAAAGATTCCATCTTTCTTAGCCTCCTGGGCTCAGTCCCAAAATGCACACTTCTTCCCACCCACCCTAGAGAATTCCCTGCCCTCTCCAGCTCTTCCTGTGACTTGCCAGACTCAGAGGGTGAGAGGCACCTGGGATCTTGCTGGTCTGAACATCCTGTAATCCCTGAGTAAACACTCTCCACATCTGAATTTCTCTTGGTTTCTGAGGTAACTCTGAGTTGCAGCATGACAGGCCTCTACTGGGTCTGGACTTCTGCCCCACTTGGATTACACAGGTATGGGTGCCAGTTTTTGTTTTTTTTCTGGTACTGGGGATTGAGCTGAGGGACACTCGACTACTGAGTCACATCCCCAGCCCTATTTTGCATTTTATTTAGGGACAGAGTCACACTGAGTTGCTTAGCATCTGGCTTTTGCTCAGGTTGGCTTTGAACTTGGGATCCTCCTGCCTTAGCCTCCCGAGCCGCTGGGATTACAGGCTTGTACCACCATGTCCAGCTTGGGTGCCAGGGTTTGGTCCCACAGACACCAGCCACCTTAGCATGTTAGTGGTGGTGGGAAAGGCATCTGCCTTAGCTCTCCACAGACAACTGGGAGACCCTTAGCATCTCTCCCACTTTTTAACATAGTGTAGCTCACCTACTGAACCAGTCCCACAGTGTCTTTGATCTCTGATTTCTCCGTATCAAGACACACCATGGTGCCAAATGAAATGCAAGTTTTATAAATCCCCCTCTCAGGTTTGCCTGCGGTGAATCTCTTCTGGTGGCAGCAGATGCTGGCAATGGATTTTTTTCTTTTTTATGTTATTGTATCCAAACTTCTAAGTCCCGAAGCTGTTCTGACAGTTCAATGTTAAACCCTAGTAAAGTCCCCTTTTATCACCCACCTCACTGAGAAGCTGTTTATCAGTTTTCCAGGTCTCTTGCCATGGAGCAGCTTGGAAAGCACCTTCCTCTTCTCCACTATCTTCCATCTCCACCAAAAATATAGAAATTTACTTAAAAAAAGAAAGAGAGAGACAAGAAATTAGTGACTAGAAAGAAGTATTGGCTCAGAGAGGATTTTTTTTTTAATGTTAGAGAGATGATGGGCATGTAGCTCCATGGTAGAGCACTTGCTTAGCATGCAAAAAGTCATGGGTTGAATCTCTAGCAACACAAAAATATTATATAAAGTCTCTCTACCAACTGAGCTATATCCCCAGTCCTATGATTTTTTTGTTTGTTTGTTTGTGTTTGATGAAAGTGGTTCAGATGAGAAGGAAAATTTACCTATTTCAAGACATAGAGTTGACTGTTGGGAAGATTAGGAGACTTGGGATCTAATGTGTACAAAAAAGAGGTAGACTGGAGAGCACAGCTTCAAGGTGACAGGGAATTTCGTACAAAATCATGCTATAGAGAAAATACCACCGCATTTCAGTGAACCATATCAATGGGGACTATGCAACCCTGCAGGTGCGCTGGGGCCAGCACATCCAAGCTAGGGTGAAGACATGCATTATGACCTTGGAGGATGGAATTTAAACTGAGTGAGGAAGGAATTAATGTTAAAGGGTATGCATTTCTTTGAAAAGTTAATAGGTTCAATGGTTTGTAGACACCAATAGAGTAAGAATGGTTACAGTGTCCTTGCATGGAGTAAGCTGAAAAGGTAGAAGGTGAAAATCAGAAAGTGGCATTTTTGAAATAGAGACTAGGGAAGGAATGTAGCTGTTGGTAAAGTCAAGAGTCATGATAATTCACAGAAAAAAAATGCTGACTTTAGGAGCAGAGTAAAGCCACCGCACGAGAGAAGGTAGGGAGTCTGAGAGGTCACGGTCTGGAAGGGTTACAGTGAAAGCTATTAAAATCACCAAGAATAATCATGAGTAGTGTTGAACATGGTGAGCGCCATGAGTCAGAGCAATTCCAAAGAGTAAATGAACTGAGGGTCTGACAAAAAGGGATGGAGGCTTGAGGGATTATGTGAGCATCACATCTGCAGGCTTCACTGCAGATGGAGGGACTGTGGTCTCAGGAGCATGAAGAGCACAGACAGAACAGCTCTATGTCCAAAGCCCACGATTATCTGGCATAGAAGGGAACAAGCAAGCACCAAAGAGCTATGGGAGAGAGGCAGTGCTCTTCCTGCTAAGCCAAATGGAGCAAAATGAAATCAGTGTTCAGAAAAGGGCCTAAAAATAAGAGACAACCTGGCTAATGAGGAATACTGATTTTCAGAGGGCTCAGTGAACAGGTGTCAAGAGCTAAGAAATGCCAGGAGGTAGATTTAGACTAGGGAATGCTGGGGAGTCAGAGTGCAGGGGATGAGAGGCTTTTGAGTTTCTCATGGTGACAGAGTGGATAGTGTTGGAAGGACTAACATGATGATCTGTCTCTAGATGGTGGGAGGGAAGCTGGGTGTTGAAGAAGAAGGGGTGGGCCCTCATTAGGAACCCAAAGAGCTTGGGGTCCTGGCTGTTCTTTTGCCTATGTTAGAGTAAGATGAAGGGAAAGATAGTGACAGTGAGAGCTGGTTCCTTTCTATCATTTTTCACCCTAAAAATAAATATTCTGAATTGGAGAACACTTCCCAGTTGTAAGCTTGGTATAGGAAACCCATTCAAATTCATGAGTTAAATTTGAGAGGGGAGAGGAAGGGGAAGAGTTAGATGTGCTAGGGGGATTTAAAAATCTCTTTGTAATTTGTGGTTATCTGAGGACCTTTAACTCTGCCTTTGGAAAGGGTCAGAGCAGACAGTACAGTAAGGAAAAAATACCAAGAGTCCATAAACAGAAAAAAAAATTATTTCCCTTTTTATACTTAAATATGCATATTAAGGATACAGGAGGTAAGTGTTCAGCTGTCAAATTAGCAATGATAAAAATAATTATAACATCTAAAAGTGGTGGAATGGGGTCAGAAGAGTAATGTAACTGCTTGTATAAACTGTTAAAACTTTCTGGAAAATAATTTAGCAATATGCTTTTAAAAACATTTTTAAAATATTTTTTATTCAGTAATGTCACATCTAGGAATCTGAAGAAATTTATCAGAAGGTCAAAAATGTTTCTACATAGAAATGTTTAATGCCACATAATTTGTAATAGTGAAATTGAAAAATATTAAAAATAGAGAACTATTCAAAACTCCATGATCTATTCCTATGATAAGAAGCTGTCAGAATATTATAAATCATGTTTTCAAAGTGTTTTTACAAATTGAGAGTGTACTCGCAAGATACTTTGCTGAAAGTGTAGGATATAAATGTGTACGTGTATGTGTATATATTCACATTTCTCTGTACATATCAAGAAAGCATATATAATTCAAAACTGGCTTTCAAAGTTGTTGTACCTCAGAATCACCTGGAGAATTTATTAAAATCACAGAAATCTTAATCTCACAGGAGATTGGTTGAGTCAGAATCTCAAGTTACCTATAAAGTAGGAATATGAATAATTATAGTTAAAATATTATATTTCAAAGGAATATTTAATATTTTATAATTAGGAAAAATGCAGCAAATATCATTTAAATGTAAAATTTCCTTTTGGTCCTTAAGGACAATGCTTCTCCTCTAACTCATCTTCAACAGATTACTGATACTCTATGCTCAGAGCGTATCAATGATGTGAACAGGAGACCATACTTCCATATCAATGAACAGAAGACTCACTCCAGAAAGAGACGAGTTTAACAGGATTAGGAAGTAACAAAAATAATATATATCAACACTGAAAAATATTAAGGATTTTTATGCTATTCAGATTATATTATTAAAGTCAAAAACACAAAACCTCAGTTATAAGAACAATATTCAGGAAGACCTTATTTGGCCCACACCAAAGATGGGATGGCAATAATGTGAAAGTCTAAGTCCAAGTGGACTCAGAGGAACAGGCTTCCTGGCTTTATAAGGCATTTCCTTTGCTCTGTAATTCAGAAAGTCAAAGCCACTTTTTGATTTGGTGTTGATAATACTCCTTTATTTACATAATTTACATAAATTTAGCAATATAAAAATGGGGTTGATCTTCTGATTGTATACCCATCCAAATACTACTCTTCATGATGATGAACACACATCCTCATTAATTTATATAATTTTGTCAAGTCCATGGAAATGGCATACTTTGTAGAATCCATTATAGAATATATCTTTTAAAAAAAAAAAGAGAGAAAAAATTTTATTCCTCCTAATTGCTAGCAGCTCATTAAATAGCCCAATTAAATATTTGGCAGATCTCTTATTGATCAATACATTGTTTATTCTAAGGCTGATATTTTAGTTAGTTGTTTTGCTATTTACTTCAATTAATGATACTATTTGTAACCATATATAAGTATCAGCTGAAGAATATAAGGGTATGATTGTTTTAAAACAAGAACTTTAGAAAAAGTAAATTTAACAGAGTTGAAGGAAGCAAGAATGACTTCAAAATTGTGCAGCCTTCAACACTAACAGATGTTCAGAAAGCTTTGTTCTACAATATAGACAGACATGGACAGAGAATGGAAGAGAAGTACAGAAAGAACTTAAATCATAACAGCTTGGCGTTTTCCTCATTTGAACACGGTCTACCTATGATTGACTACCTATGATTGACTCAACTATTTGCAACAAAAGTTTACTTCTAAATGAGACTTTCAGTTAGTTCATATATTAAGTTAGGTTGCAGTTCATTGCATAAGTACTCAAACTGTGGAGGCCAAATTTAATTGAATTTACCTGCTCCCAACTGTGGTTAGCTTCTCAATTTTGAGTTGCTGAACAAAAATTTGGGCATTAGTGCCACTCTGTCATCATCATAACAAACTCATTTGATCTTAGTATGGAATTTACAAGTCAGGATGACACAGCATTTGAATAATTATTTATGTTGATTTAGTTAAAATGGAATTATTCAATGCTCAGGGAATGACTGCGTTACAAACATTTAAAACTTGGGAGAGTATGGTAATTTAGGGGTACTATTATTATATCGTCAGGAGAATAACCATAGCAAAAAAACTGAGGTGCACTTATTAAAAGAAGACTCTACAAAAGAGATAATCAAAATATCAAACAAGTCCAAGTTCAGGCACTATAGACAGTTCAATAGTATTTTGAGTCCAGTTGTTGATAGTCTGTGTTCAGGATGTGATGGCAATGGAGCACCACAATTTGCTTTAAGATAATCTAACTTAAAAATGTGTCTAGGGCTGGGGATGGGGCTCAGTTGGTAGAGTGCTTGCCTTGCAAGCAGAAGGCCCTGGGTTCAATACCCAGCACCGCAAAAAAAAAAAAAAAAAAAGGGTCCAATTTTGTTGTAGCCTGATAACCCAACTTGTAGGAATCTGGAGACCAATCACAAGAAACAAACATCAGAAAAACCCTGGAAAAGTCAAGCTTGTTCATTAACCAGGAGACCTGCAAACCAATCATTTAGCTGCTTCCATAAACGTATCCCGTGTTCCTTTATCCTTAGAAACTTCCTTAATACGTTTGGTGACATTGTCTGATAAACACCGGTATCAGCCACCTTTAAGTTAAACTTTTTGTGGTAGAAAAATCAGGGGAAAAAATAGGTGTAACATTCAGTTTTGTTCAATATCTTATTAAAAACCCCTAAAACAAAAAAGAAAACTAAAGTGGCATGATGTTCCATTAAATGTTTTTGTTGAACATGAATGACATCATCCCCCTTTTAGAGGGTGAATTTTACCTATCTGAACACATGCAAGGTCTAGACTGCCACAAAATCCAAGACTTTCCCCAGTTTATGAATTAATTTCAAATTTCATACCACTTGAATCTCTCCCTACCACCAAGAGTGAACTTTCAGGAATCCCACTGGAATCTTGCATCAGTACAAATGAGTTTATCTTCCTAAATCCAACAATTACAATGCTTTGTTTCTTTTGTTTTGATAAAACATAGGCCTTAGTTAAAGTCATACACAAATTATATTCTGACAAATGTTTCTGTAGGAAAAACAAAAGGATTAGAAAATATGGAAGGAAAAAAAAGAAAAATATGTAAGGCTTTCACAATAGCCAAGAAGTCATGATCCATGATCTTAGGAAAGCCGTGCATGGATCTGGAAGAAACTTCCTTGTTCAACTTTACCGTGAGGTCGTCAGTGGGTGTTCTCCAAGGCCTGGGGGTTCATTTGAGTTCTGGGATGTGGATCCAAGCTGCAAAGCCCTGATGCTTTGCTGCAGTGTGAGTGGTGAGAAGAACCTAGAATGGTCCCTTCCAATGGGTAGTCTTTCTCTGATACTGCATCCAGAAAACTCCATCTCTGGGTCCCAAATGCTAAAGGTTTGATTGCCTTCAGTCATTCAATCATGGAAATCTTCCTCTACCTTTTAAATATATGATCTGGCAAAATGCCTTATTGGCTTTAAGTAATCATATCAGAGTTTAGAAGAATACAAGATACACAAGATTCTACTTTTAGGGGCACAGGCCTTCCAGTGACTAATTCATAAAAGGTTAACTTGTGTTTCTATCAGGAGTTGATATGATTGTCATTAGGGAATTCAGAAAATGTCATCCCCAAACATAATATTTTAGTATGTTGATTACTTTGAACTCAGGGCACATGGGGAACAGTGGATATAGGTAGAGCTTTGTTTGAGCTCCCTTTATCTACCTAAAGATAGATCTTTCCAAAAGAACTAAATTTTCATAAATCCTCTCCCAGGAATCTCATCAACCAGGGAAGATTAACTGAGATCATAGGAAAGGAAATGGGAGGTTGAAATCATACCCAAACTTTGTCCCTGGTGTTACCTCTTCTCTGAGGATATCTTTCCCCCAAACCATACACTCTCCCCTACATTGTTTACACATCTCTCCCCTGTAGTCCCCAAAGAGGGTATATGAGCTTCCAACCTCACTGGGTTTTGGTGTATTCATACTCCCTGTGTATGTAATACATTTATATACCATTTCTCCTGTTAATCTGTCTACTGTCGGTTTATTTCATAGGCTCAATTACCAAGATCTTGGAATCTGAGGGGGAGTTTTCCCACAGTGATCCAATTAAGGTCCATGATAACACCGTTAGCCAGGACAATCCAATTTATTTGATTAATTTTGTCAATTTCAGTTGTTTAAAATGTCATTTGTCATTTCAACCCTCCAGTAAATTGAGGATGACAGGAATTGTAGTTATGCTGTTGTGTT
Organism: Glaucomys volans; assembly: GCA_020662805.1. Lineage (NCBI taxonomy): Eukaryota > Metazoa > Chordata > Mammalia > Rodentia > Sciuridae > Glaucomys > Glaucomys volans. The sequence continues at coordinate 613,320 of JAJEJO010000845.1, forward strand.
TATAACACCTATTGAATTACTTTATAATTTGTCCAATAACAATGGGTACTTCTATTGCTGGATATTTCTCCAGGAATGCCTCATAAGAGACATATTTTTGAATAATTTTTTTATCTACTATTAGAGTATTAGCTCCCTCATATGAAAAACTGCTCTCCCACCAGAAAACATAGGCTATCACAAGAATATATTCATATCCCAGTTAAGGTGGTAATGGAATCAAATCTCTCTGTAAACACTGAAATGTTGGATCAGGCAATAGAAATGCACCACCTGAAATTTTTATTATTTTTTTGTGTTGTGGATGTGAAAAAAAACCCCCAAACATTTAGGCATGAAGCATTTCAGTTATTTTAAAACACTCATCATACCAATATTTCTTTATTATTTACATCATTTTTTTCTATTCCATGATGACTTCTGAAATGCAAAACTTGTAATAGTGGAAACTCTAGATGCTCAGAAAGAACTAGATAGCTGTACAGGCCCTCCACAAGTCCATACTTGATATTGAATGTACATTCTTTTAAATACCTCTTTTATTTCTCTAATTCCGATGTAAAGTATTGATTTTTAAATGGGTTATCACATATAATTTGACTTGGATCTATCTTATGGAGTTTAATCAGATTGCATATCTTAACAATTTCAGTATTGGCAGACCTCATATTGAAATCTGCTAAAGCATTTCCTTGGTATTCAATTTATTTTTTGTTCTACTTGATGTTGGGTTAGCAGTTAATATAAAACCAATGAGTTTGTTATTAAAACTCTGAGAATTCTTATGCAGTCAATAATATGATCAGATTTCTAGGAATTTCATATAATTTCTAGAATAAATATTAATAACACATCCATACAAATATAACTCAATGAAGATTTAATATCACTTATTATTTGACAGAGCTTCCCATATAACTTACTATATCAAATAAAACCAACTAATTAATGTCTCTCTTTTTATAGAGAGAAGCATAAATCTTTTTGAGAATTACCAAAGATCTCAGGAAATCTCAAAGTTAATTCAAGGTCAAGGAAAACAATTCATAATTTGATTTTAGAACATTGTCAAAAATATCAAAGGTTTAAAACACTTGGTTAAAAAGAATTATAGATCATATTTATCATAGGTAAAATAATAGGCACGCATATAATCAGAGTAATGTAAAACAGTAGCTATTTCCTTGCAAGTTGTCCTTTGAAAAATTAGTTCCTCTTCATTCATCTGTCATTCTATATTCTGAAGAAAATTCCTACCTAAAGCATGAAGATGTTAATGGCTAAATAATCTTTGTTTAGGTTTACAGAACCCGGAGTATCTGGTGACCTTAAGATTATATCAAAATGTGTAAGATGATACTTAACGTGCAGACAAGTAATGTGTTTGTCTCAAGAATTAGAGGAACTAGCCCCAGGAGGTTGAAGTTGATTGCAATGTTCTTACCAAAGAAAAAATGGCACCTGCCCTGAATATCAAAGGCCCCACACAGCACTTTTCTTTCCTGCTTATTGTCCCACTGCCCTCACTTCCCCTCCCTGTTAAATCCATGAGTTTCCCAAGATGGTCTTTTTGGGGAATGGTAGTTTCCTCCAACTTCTTAAGGTGCCAGACCTTGAATAAAGTTGATTTCCTTCCCACCAACTCTTGGTTCACGATCATTGGCTTTCAAGTGATGAGCAGATGGACTTGGTGCCAGTAATAGTAATAAAGATTTCAAGGGCAAATGTTTCAGAGTCATGGGAAAACAATAAACCTTAGCTCTTTAATATAGAGGATTCAGTTTTCTTCAGTAATCAGAGACCTAATAAAGACAACAAAAAGCATAAGAAATTATCTTGATAAAACACAGAATCTTTGTCTCCCAGGACCATTACCTAAAAAGATGAAGAAAAACCTTTTATTATTTCCTATTAAGAAGAGATCGATACTCCAAGAAAATCGTGTTGATTTAACACAAGGGACCAAATTCTAGTTTTGCCTCAGTGTACTTTTGATATTAATTTTCGATGTTTAGAAAAAATCATAAATAATTCCCTTCTAATCTTAGCCAGCTTGATCACAGACAAAATTCTTTGCACAAGATTCATTTTCCATAAGCTTTTAACAACCTTCTTGAAACTCTTCAGTTATTTGTCTTGTACTTTTCCTCTTTCTTAATTTGGAACAACCATTCTATTTTAGGACAAAAATTGCTTTCTTTTCCCTTCAAAAATATTTCTTCCATAGCTTTGGTTACCAAAAACATGTCTTAATTCCTGCATTTGGAGTTCTTTCCATTATTATTTCTGGTTATAATTATCACATATTAATTATAATTTTAACTCAGTACATTTCATTCCTAGCGAAAACACAGGAAATATAGCAATTTTGAGCTGTCTGTCATATAACATCATCTTACAAATTTACATTTCATAAATTCTAGAGACATATGGTTTCCTCGTAGTACAATTTTTCATGTTTACTAACAGACCAATTATACTGAGCTTCTCTATGCTATATAAACACAAGATGTCAAAGTAGATATACTTTAAACTTAAGTTCAGTGATCAATGTTTTAGTATTTTACTTAGAAACGATTCATACATTTTAAGAATATATCTATTACTTACTGGAACATAAGTTTAATGATTTCAAGTTACTGTAAAAAATTTGAAACTATGACAAGTTCATTTATTAACTTTTAGGCCATTTATATTCACCTAATTTATTAATTCCTAACACTTATGCTTGAGATATTAAATGAAACTAGCCTTTGAAAGATTGCAGAACATGCCACTCCCAAATATGTCATTTTGATTACTTCTAGCTGGATGCACTTGAGAAAAGGGCCAGCCAGGATTTGTGAATTCCCTGTTACCTACTTAAAGACAGATTCTACAGAAGGAACTCAATTTTCATCAATCCTTTGAATATTAACACTTATTTCAGGACAGAAGACTAGATGTCAACCACACCCAGACAGACCTTGTCACAAACCACTGTTTGTTATTTTAAAAAGGCCCTTTTATCTTTCTCCAAAATCTTTTACTATTATGGTATCTTTACCCCTGACCATTTTACCTGTTCGAGCAAAGGGGATGGTCAAGGGATCCTTACCCTTTTATTGATTGACATGAGTATTGCCTTAATTTATCATTAGCTAGGTGGCTCACTGTAAATTCTTCCTTTTGGCTTTTAAATTTTCTATAAGCTCCGGTAAATAAAGAAGAATAATTTGGGACCCTGGAATGTTGGGGGACTACCCAGGACTCCCTTTGATCCACCAAACCTTCAATAGTGTTTGCATTAAAGCTTTGTTTATTCCATCTCTATCATTAGATTCATTTCGCTTTTAATAGCTACCTAAATTTTTTCTCTCCTAAATTTGCATTTCCAAAAGTAACACAAGGTAGAAAAAGCAAATTAAAGAACTTAGACTTGAGATTAACTACCAGTACTTGCTGAGACAAAGACATATGGGGAGGATGGCCAGTGAAGGCAAAATGGTTAAAGGTAAGACCTTTCACAATCGTTCTGAGCCTAAAATTTTGACCCTGCCACGTAGGTGGTTAGAGAGGCAAACTCCACTTTTCATTGATCTGAAGGATTACCTTCTATATACGACTTTTTTCCCCATCTTTAAGTTGGGAAAGTAATTAAGCAAAAAAGTAAGTTCAGAGTAGACAGAGGAATATAGGCAAGAGTCAATGTAAAATGTTGTCCTTCATTAATTAGTTGCGTTAACTTTTTAGTCTGTTAGAAGCCTCTGTAGCCAATCAAAAATGCATCCTATTGTTTTTGAGGCATTTCTGGTTCCCTTTTTTCTTATTTTTTTTCCCAAGGTGCCCACAGATGAGCAATTTTATTTAGTGTAACTATTCCACCCAATAGCCACTGGATTTTTGGTAAATTTCCGCATTTTTTCAGCAATGCATGGGTTCCAAGACCAAAGAGTCCCAGTTTCCTTGGAAGTAGATGAGCCCACTATTCCCTATCTTCCCTTGAACTTACCTACTTGCTAAAACCAGTACAGGTTCTAATGATGCAGATACCTGTGAACATTAACTGGTCTCAACCCAAATAATTATCAGATACAATCCAGTCCTGAACCTTGTCTAGTCTAAAAATCGCTCAAATAAACTTGAAAAGCTCTAACAGAAGTTTGTGGAGTTAGAATCCAACAGAAAAGTCTTTATGATCAATTTCTTTGGGACAACCTGAGCCATGTTAGATTCCTTTGTTTGGTCACTCAGTACTTCTGGGGTTCATTGGAAGTCTACTTCAGATCTCATTTCTGATGCGAAACTGTTAAAATAAAAACTTTAGACAAATTAAATTCAATAGACTTTAATTGAGCAAAGAGTGATCTGTGAATGTGGAAGCTTACAGAGCCAGGAGGGCTTCAGAAAGCTCTGCTCCAGACGCATGGGCGAGCAGCACTTCCAGACACGAAGGGAAAGTGAGCTACAGAAATACCTATATTGTTTATAGCTTGGCATTTATCTCATTTGAATGTGGTCCAATTAAGTGGTCACCTGTGATTGACTGAAGCTCAGCTGCTGTGATTGGTTGATACTCAGTTATAAAAGCAAACTCCTAAATTAGGTTTTCGGTTAGTTTACATGCCAAGTTAGGTTGCTTGTCAAATTTAATTTAACACCTGTTATTGACCTTTCCACTTTCTGCTACCCTATAAATGTGGATTAGTTGCCAGATAAATTGCTAAAGTTTAATATAATTTCTGGTTATTGAGTTATTATTATTCCTATTAAACTTTCATCATAATACCAGAGGAACTATATCAGACAGCAGTTCTAATTTTCAGTAATTCAAAGTGGAGGTATGTGCCGCACATTCTATAACTTATTCCTTAATACCTTGAAATCATTCTTGGATAAAATGGATGTATGCCTTCTGCCCCAGCTACAAGATGAAGCCCCCTCTGACATGCAGATTACATAGACTTTTGCTGGGAAGGGTGGGCCTTGATAAACAGCAGGCTCTTTTGTCAACTGACAACATGAATAGCTGCAAAATATCCATTCTGAGGCCAATTTAATGATGGGTGTATAACCCCTAATATTTAAGTGACTGAAATCAGTAATCATATTTAGTGAATTAACTCATTTAATTATCTGGGTTTATATTGGGATTTTCAAAAATTTGCCTTGAAGAATACACCAGGAAATTAAGTAGTCCAAGATAAAAGAATCACACAGGCAGCTTACAAAATTTGGAAGATCCCCTTTCTTAAAATAGAAAATAGCTGGATATAGTTCACTAGTGGAGAGCGCTTGCCTAGCATATGAGAGGCTCTGGATTCAATCCCCAGCACTGCAATTAATAAATTAAATTGAATGAAATAATCAGGTGTAAATATGAATGTTTGAGATGAGAAAAAAAATCAGAGGAAATCACAACTCAGAACAGAAAGCCAACAAACACTAGACATTTCAAGTTTTTAGGATCCTTCCTAGAGACTTAGGAGTCTATATATCAATGTTGCTGAGACTTAAACCTCATTAGGATTATGGTAAAACCACCTCTGAGTCCTTGGGAGCTTTACTGGGAAAAGTAATGATGAGGATGTGTAGAGGTGGGTTTGTCTGCTTTAAATATTTTCAGACTTCAATAATTGTAGTTATATAATTTGGAGACAATATGTAATTTGTTTGATAATTAACTGTGGCAAATGAAAGTTCCTTTTTGTGAGAGAATTTTGTGTTTTTTTTTGCCAGGTGTACTTAGGCAGCTCTGTGCAGAGAGAGAGTGGGCTTAAACACATGGATGTGTCTTTTCCAGATTCTCAACTTTTATAAGAGGAAGTCAGCCCAAAGCTTACCTGAGCTTGCAGTGAAGAGATAAGGCTCCACACTTAACAGCTCTCCAGACACTTGTCAGGAAGTGCGTGGCCTTAAACTCACTGCCCTTAACGCTTATCCAAAGTTGAGTTGGCGGACACAATGCTGATTGCCGGTTCTCTGGAGGAGATGCATTCGATCCATTCCTCTGGAAATGAACTAACATCTTTTCCTTGCAGGAAATGAGTTCCCAGACATGGGGATGCTAATGGAATTCATTCTAACTGGGGTCGTTATTTATTAGTCGTTAGGGTCTTGCACATTAGCAAGACGCTCAGACTTTGTTTTCAATTCTCAGTACTTTCAGACAGAAATGTTTTTCTAGATGTATTTGTTCTTATTTTATCAGACTCTGTGTACTCCCCCAAGGACCTTACAGACTTTTATATTCTACCTTCTTTATGTTGGGGCCAGATTAACCTTCAAAATTTGCAAAAAGTCACACTTCCATGAGGTAGAAAGCCTCAAACACCTCCTTTGTATGCCCAGTGAAATGTAAATTTCCTAGCTTGGGTTTTGACATCATTTTAAGCCCCATGAACCCTCTTTTTTTTCCGTACCTGGGATTGAACCCAGGAGGTTTTATTACTGAGCTATGTCCCTAGCCCTTTTTAGCATTTTATTTAGAGGCCCCCACCATGTACTTTTTAATCCTGAAACTCCCAGACTTTGCCCCATGATTTGACTCAGAACTTGTTGTCATCCTCCTATTTTAGTTGGAATGTTCTTATTTCTTATACAAGCTTCTATCTTTTCATGAGTTTTCTTAATCCTCCAAAGTAGAATTAACCTATTTCTTTTTGTTGTTGTTGTTGTTGTTATTGGTGATTGAACCCAGGGGTGCTTAACCACTAAGTCACATCCTCAATTCATTTTTTAATATTTTTACTTAGAGGCAGGTTCTTGCTAAATTGCTGAGAGACTCAATAAGTTGTTGAGGCTGGCTTTGAATTTTTGATCCTCCTGCCTCAGCCTCCAAAGCTGCTGGGATTACAGGTGTGCTCCACCTCACTAGACTAATTAACCTATTTTTTTTCCTGTTCCTCCCTTGTCCATTTGTGTGCATGTGTGTATACTAGGTACTTATTACAATTGTCATGTGCTTATATCTGTTTCTTTTTCCTCCATAACGCTGTTTTGGTTTGTGTGGCTTTGTGTATCCTATAATACTCAGCAGACTTTCTTACATTGAGTCAGCGTACAAATATTAGATAAAAAGTATTGCAAATGATTTTGGATGTAACAGCTCTCCTCTCTCAAGCCTGATCCTTGAGAGTCTTTGTTGAAGCTGTAGTAAAAGTACAGCATCAATTGACCAAATGCTGACTCCACCATTATTCACAGGCTAGCAAATCCTAACAAAATAAAGATCTCTAAGTCTCAGTTTACTCATTTGCAAAATGGGCAAAACAGAGGTTGTTATGTGAAGTAAATATAGTATAAGAAAAACAAGCAGTATGTGTTAGATCCAAATGGTTGATTAATCACTGTTTCACTCTTTAATTTTTTGTCCCTGTTGCTAGAATCGTGAGATTCTCCACAGTCAAAGGTGTCATATCTGCATTTGCCTGAGTCCTGAGCCCTGGGGAAATGTGTGGAATTTACTTGCCCTCTTTCTCTACATCTGAGTCAAGATTTTCTTCTTTAATACTGAGCCCCTCTGAGGAGCTTAAAAATGTCTCAAGATAACTGAAAGACAATGTTATGCTGACAGGTTATGAATTGAATCCTACCAGGCAAAAAATTGAAGGAAATCTAGCAAAGACAAGGGTCTGAAGCGCTGAAGCATTTTATTCCACCACCACAAGGAGCTTTGTGTGAAATTCCTTAGCTTCGCCTACAGGGGCCGGGCGTCTTTACTACTGTCATTCCTTTCCTGACTTTTAAAAATTTCATTCTCTCACAGAGAATGTTTTACCAATGCCCTGTGGGCTCAGGGCAGCTGGGTGGGAGTGATTAGGGAGGGAGAGTCTTGGTGCTTCTCATAGCTGTGGAGGTCAGTGCCTGAAGTCCCCTCACACCGATGAGTTCCCGTCACATACATGGAAATGTATGAGTGAGCCAGTTCCTTCTTGGGGATGATTCACTTGTTAAAAGTAGTCTTACAAAAGAATATTATTTATTTATGTGCACATGTATGTATATGCATATATATATACCCACACAGATTAATATATATACATATACACATATATAAAGACATCTATATCTTTAAGTGTATTTAAAAATCTATGTGTATTTAACTGTGTGTTTACTTGCAGATGTTTGTGTGTATACGCACACTTTGAGATATCTTTAATATATACATTAATATATGTTATTAAACACATATTACTATATATTTAATTTATATATTTATTTGTACATTAAACATTTATTTGTATATATTAATATATGCACATATTAATATATTTAATATTTATATATGTATAGTTAAATATACATATATTAATATGTGCTTAATATATACAATATATTAATTTATATGTATATATTAATATACATATATTTACATCTATTTAAAATATATATACATCTATTTAAATATATACATTTATTTAGAATATCTCAAATTGTCTCATAATAATGAATTTGTACTGCCCTCTCAGGGTCTGGGCATGTGAACAACCAACTATCTGTGCTTGGCCCTACATCTTACTTGGAGAGATGAAATTTTTAAAAAATTTTTGTTATCTTTACAAGAGTGAGGGACTGTGTAAGACCCTAAAATATATCATACAATGTTTTCCTGATTCTTTTAAAAAATTTTAGTGATCTACTCTTACTAGCCCATGTATAGGATAAGTTTCTGTGAAATGATTTACTTGGAAATGCTTCTGGTGCGTATATCACAGGTGTCATTCTGTGAAGCAGCTGTGATTCTCTGAGCTTCATTTCTCATCCAACTGTAGACAGCCTATGGTCTAGCAATCTGACCATTTTTACCCTTAACATCTAGCTATACTATGGCTCTCTACTTAATCTATACCTCCCCACACACAGACAAATCTGTGAATGCATTCTCTCTCTCTCTCTATCTCTCTCTCTCTCTCACACACACACACACAAACACACACACACACACACACACACACACACACACACACTCTTCTCTCCACGCTTTGGCTTTTTACCATCTCTGTCATTACATATAATAAAGAAAATCATAAGAAAATGAGGGAAAGTTTAATATGCTGTGGCATGCTCATGCATTTCCTTAAACTTAAGGAAATGCTTCATGCTTAGGAACAAATATTCATCTGTATGATGTGTTTGGCCCAAAGTATTTTATTTATTTCTGATAAGAAGTTCGATGCTTAAAATTTTTGTTTATTTCAGCAGGACTAGTTCATCTGACCATAACCTTTCTTCGTCTTGATGCTTAAATGTGGCCAGCACAAAACAGAGGCTATTAATAAAATACATTAGAGACCTTCCTTTAAAAATGTTTTGTTGATCCAATCAATAATTAGTACTTGGCATGCATAGAAATTTCCAGATTCCATCATCTCCTCTTTTATTAATCCAAAATGTAAGGATTCCACACCTTTCCTTCCAAAAATTCAGTGACCTCTTTGATATAATCCCCTAGGGATGTGACAGAGTCACATACATCAGGTTTGTGTGGACAGCTAGGTGAACCCTAAGAAAGAACAAAGATTTCTTCATTTCCAGTCCTAGATATAAAATAACACCTCTATATAGCTTAGCTAATCCCAGCACTGTCTCAACAAAAAGATATGTTTTTGTCACTTTCACACACAGATAAGACTTGTATCAAGGTTGTTGGGGAAGGCATTGCAATTTTTCAATTTAAACAACTGCTCATATCAGTGAAGTCTTGGTTAAACAAATTCCCAGAGAAACACAAGATAAGGCAATTCTATTAGTATATTAAATGGAAAATTGGTTGCTATATTATGTGTACTATTGGGGAAAAAAGGAAGGAGAGAATATGTAGGTGGGATCTGATAATTACCCATTAACCAGCACAATTAATAAATTCTCCAGACAATTACCTTGATGCAAATATTTTCCCAGGCCCAAAATTACTATGTTGATGGTAGACAACAAAGAGATCTCAGACATCATCTTTCCCTGAGTTACTTCTATCTGCCTGGGCAAACAGCAGATCAGGTGGTCTTGTTCACACCCAGGGTGCTCCATTAACTTGAGTTTGGTGGTAAATAATGCAGTTAGGAAATAGTAAGAGACAAAAAGTAAAAAGTACGTATGGGAACAAATTAGATTTGTTCCCCTACCCCACCTATAGCTTAAATTAACATTATATTCTCTTTAAATATTCACTGCTCACATTCGAGTTATCAGCTATGAGACCTTCGGAATCAGCCAAATTGAAGGTGAATCTCACTGTTTGACCTAATTTGTTTCGTATACTGGATCAAGTCAGAATAAATGAGAGTTAGGATGGGAGGAGATTGTATGATTTCTAAAATTGCTAATGGCTTCAAAATTGCATGTCTGAAGATGGATCTGCCTTTGCCTTCATCTCAAGGTGTCTGAAGGTGTTTAATTAATACAGTATGAAATGTACCTCTTAGGCAGTTTCACACAGCACAATCACAACACTAATATCACAACACCATTCTGCAGACAAAAATATTGAGAAGCAATGTCCTGGACCTTAAGGGAAGCATTGACTTCATACTTTAAGACATAGATATATTCATGTTGTGTAGGTTCAAGGAAAAACCAAATTAAACAAAACAAAAAACCCCTCACTTATCTCAAAATCAAACTCTTGTTACCAATCTAAGAAAATCCAATGAAAAAAGAAACTGAGAGTCACAGCTGGAGGCAGAGACAAAGTATGGTGATGTCATGAGGTAGATGTAGGAATCCACCTCCTTTCTGGGAATCATCTGCCTCACCCTTCTCCTTTGACCTCACCCCAGGCTTCACCTTCCTTGGAATGTCTCCAGTTTCATTACCTTTTTTTGAAAACAGTTTGACCAGAATTACACACACTAGTCTAAGTGTGACCTAACCAGCATTTTGTATAAACATTTAATTTTCTATTTTATGTCCAATACTCTTGCCTGGTCTAAAAAGTATATTGATCTTTTGTCTGCAGAAGTATATTCATCTAGATTCATCAGGAAATAGTTCACAATGATGCCTACGTTCCTTTTCATTATTGAAAAGATGATAAAATTCTGTTACAAAATGGGATTTTATGTCTAAAAATAGACACATTTGCTAATGTGGCATGTACCAGTGTTTCTCAAACTGAGAAGTGTCACCCATTAGACTATATTAACAAATGTAAATGAGAGAAAATATAATGAAGAAGAAAAGAAAATAGTATCTCACAATTTAAGTGCTATCTTATGAAATACTTTTATAGATATATGTATATGCAAATGTCAAAATTCTATTGTGTATTTATAGGATTTACAATGTAAAATGTATATCCTACTGTGGGTTACTTAAAAAAATTGATTTAAGGAGATAAGAAGTAATAATAAAGCAAAAGAAAATGTTAAAAAGTTAGAAGGGATACTCTTCAAATATCAGATACATGCAGTAGAAAAACAAATGGCAAGGAACAGCTATACCCAGCCTAACACAATACCATCGCCTCATCACAGCAGGAATATCATGGGGCTGGACCACACCAGCATCTCCTACTGTCTGCTCTGACCACACAACACTGTGTATTCAGCAGGGTAAAACTCATGATGGGTTTCTGAGGATGGAAGAGTGCATTCTATTTCATACTTGCAAAATCAAACACAAGAAGGCCAGCCCTGAGAAACTACTACTATCAGAAATTACAGTTTGATACTTCCCCAAGGTGTTTCCTTTTGTTTTCTTCAACTTTTTCCCCCTAAGAAATAACTGAATTAGAAACAATAACAACAAACTCTGAAATGATAGTGATAACATTGATTGATGTATTTGTATGACTTCTGGGAATGAGTTGGCTGTAAGGGACAGAAAGTTCCCTGAATATTTCCTACGGAGCTGTCAACATAGCAGAGAGGTAGGGCTGGTCTAAGGGACCACTTTTTCTGGCTCATTTGTCAATTATGATTGACAGGTTGCTTCTGCTACTCTGATGAGGAGAATGTTTTCTCTTTAGCATTTCTAAAAAGGCAACTGAGATTTTTAGGTGTTCATAGCTTTTAAGTTACTTATCCTAAGTTAATTTTTATTTTGCTGGGGATGGGAGAAAGGAGGAGTTCTGCAAAGTTAGTCTATGAGGATGAAGTGAATTTTCAATGCTCAATTAATTGGAGAGGTAGGTCCTACTTGAACCTTAGAGAATCTCAGAGGTAAAAAATAATGAATATTACTGTTTTGCCCTGTGATCCTATACAAATAATTTAATCCCAATTAACTTTTTCTGTAATTCCTGATAGAACGAGGATTCTGATCAAATCATTCTACTTTAATACAAATTAACTTAGGAGTACTCATGAAAGTCTTGGGGCTGAGGTTATAAGGAAGATGAATGTCTTATGATCTTGGAAACTCAACATAAAAGCAATGGTGTTTAGGGGGTTGGGGATACAGCTAAGTTGGTAGAGGCTTACCTGGCATGCACAAGGCCCTGGGTTCAATCCCCAGCACCACAAAACAAAAACAAAAACAAACCAAAAAACAAAAAACAATGGAGTTTAACTAAGATGCTATACAGTACATTGCATGTATCAGAAAACAGGGGTCATGAGGCATGTCAAGCTAGACTATGAGGATCTACAGCACCCAGGAGACATCCTCCACCCACTCCTCCATCCTGCTCATGCTAGCAAAGACCACACAACACTGCTGCTTCTACTAAGGGCTCTTATCACTCCCACAGTCACCAAACCTGTGCAGGCTACCACCATCTTGTGGATTCCAGTAACAAACAGCCTGCAATTGTTTTCTTTGAATTCTCATAACAGACCACATAATTTGGCTCTAGGCATTCACATAAGTTTTCCCTTTTTCTGAACTCTAATAATTTCTGCTGATTTGGTAGGGCTCAGTTTCAATTTCCTTTTCAAGGGGAGACATTCTTCGACTGGAGAGCTAATTAGATCTTACACGCTATGTGTTCACAGAGCACTTGCACTCCGTGCCCCATCACAACACTCACTACACATAAATTGGGATTTTGAGTTTAATGTCTTATTTCTTTGCTTCATTACAAATAATACTCAGTACTATATCATCCTAAGTTAGCAGGGTGCCTGGCACTTATTAAGCACATCTATACACACATATGGGTTGAGCATCTCTAAACAAAGTAATGTAAAATCTTAAGTCCAAAATCCAAATCTCAGCACTGACATGATACAAGTGGAAAATTCTGCCCCATGAAACTTATTTCATGCAAAAATCATTAAAAATGTATATAATTATCTTCAGGCTATGTGTACATGGTGTGTAAAGATAAAAAATTAATTTTGCATTTAGGCTTTTGTCCTACTCCAAGGTATCTCATTATGTATATGCAAATATTTTTCAAATAGCAAAGTTCAAAACACTTCTGGGCCCAAGCATTTTAGATAAGAGATACACAATCTGTATGTATATATGTGGGTGTGTTTGAAGAAGTTTCAGCAAGTGGAAATGAAGAGTTGACTAGAATATTTTGGGTAAAGGGAAGATCATGGCAATACATAACCCAGAAATATGCATTCTGGCATGCTGTTATAGAGAGGGCACTGGGGTTGTAACACCCATATTCTGTCCCAGTTCCACAGCTTGCCAACTGTTCTTCTAAGCAAACTAAGTTAATTTGAGGATAGAATAAAAACAGCCTTTCTAATGATGCTACATACAAATTATTGTTCCTTATTTCACACCTGCTTTCCATCCCTACCTCAGAGGGAAAAGTATAAGGAAGAAGCCAACGAACAAAATAGAGACTTACCACCCTAAGTATTCATTACCTCTTTTTAATGTGGTGGAATCATAATTAAGCACCTCCAACTTCATTCTGCAATGCCATTCTATAGTTTTATTCTTGGAATTGGGCATGTTCGCTTATGCCTGTAATCTCAGCAACTTGGGAGGCCAACCTCAGCAATTTAGTGAGACCCTGTCTCAAAATAAAAAATAAAAAGGGTCAAGGATGTAGCTCAGTGGTAGAACATCCCCTGTACTAAGAGAGAGAGAGAGAGAGAGAGAGAGAGAGAGAGAGAATAAATTTTGAAAAACTGTATCATGCCAGGATTCCTCACGACAGAGCCTAGTATTTGCATTATTTGGGTTAACTCAGATATACTAAAATCAGATTTTCACCTCAATGAGGGTGGTCTATTGGAAATATTTCTAATATATATATTAGAAAATGAGTTGAGATTAGATGGCACGGTATTGTAAAATATGATTGGATTGTTGAGTGAGTAGTGCTGAGTAGAGCCATATTAAAGCGAAGCAAAGGACACTTGGGAGGGACAGTCCACCCTTTAGCAAGAAGTATTTTATCATGAAAATTGCCCCTGCATGGTGAGAAGAAGCAGACCAAATTTGAATTGGTTTTATAATTGCTTTTAAATTTCTCTTTAGAAGAAACACTACTTCTTTATTGCCTGTCTTGGGGCAGGGAAAAAACCAATTCCATTGTTCCATTGTTTTTTGTCATTAACTTAGATTTTGACTTTGGACTTTCCATAACTAGCTGAATAATCCTGGGCACTCCAAAACCTACCTGAGTCTGTTTCCTCTCTTATAAATTTAGAAACTTGCAGGTAAGATACTTATTGGTTGGTAAAGCTGTATACATATGTTAACCTAGAAAGTTTAACATCATTTGAATTTCTGTAACCAGGACTGCTGTGTTCTTCATATATTGTCATCATTTTATTTCATCTCTGAATCTATACATGATAACATTTCAGTTTTAAGCATTTACTGAAAGCATTCGATGAAGAGAAACTCACACTCTTTTCTTCTTACCATCTACCAATTCTTCAAATTCCTAGGTTTTTGATAAAAGGCCAACAGGGAGCTATTTTCAAAATCAAAGAATTTTGCTAACCAAGAAAATTTTTTCTTGGCTCTTAGTAAACTGAATTCTTAAAGTTTTTAAGAGTCATTCCATGTTTAAGAGGTGAGAAATATCTTCTCAAAATTGGATTAAATGGAGTAATGTGTGGGTAAATATGTATATCATTTTTTAATAAGGAGAGTAGACTCTGCTTTCCTTCATTACGTCTCCCATTCGTGTTGCTCTGAATTTAGAGTACAGAGGAAGTTGTTAAATTACATTTAATAATAGAGCCGGGCGTTTAATGTACATTAATTAAATATCAGCAGATGGTAAAGGGAGTCCTTGCTGAGTATGAATAAGGAGAGAGAGAGTTCTAACTGCCATGTAATTAAACTGAACCCACAGAAACAATGGAGGTGCGATTACTTTTTTATTAACACATTATACTTACATGTGATGTGGAAGAATTTAATTACTCTGTAACTCTTATTATGTTAATCCAAGTTGCTCTCACGTCGAGTTGGTCTCTGTTCTCAATAAACATGATGGAGCAGCCTGAGTTCCATTACTTCTGAGCCTTTAGATTGTCACATTGTGCAAGTTGAGAGATGGCCCCTGTGTGTCTATGTGCCTCAGTGCCACAAGAGGCTAGCAACTCACCTCTTTCCTGCTAAATGTTTGGAGTAACTCCAAAACTTCAGAAAAGGGTAGAAATAGAGGCACGAAACTGTTTTTTTCTTGTTGTAATGTAGCTTGGAAATATCACACTTGATATTCAGGCCTTACCCATGTTAAAGAAATAGGAAAGGAGGAAATTAGTCAGTGCCTTCCTTGACATTAGTAGTTCAGCTAGTACCCTTGAGTTGCTGGCAAGCCCATTCCCTGAGTATATATTTGCCTTTAATAAATCACTAATTTGTTTGAATGCAGATTTACTTATTAAGCTGAAATTGCTATTTCTGATGGTCACTGAGATATAATTTCAAATGTCATAATAATGACAGAATTCAGTTTTTTCTTTTTTGATAGTGCTGTTCTAACTTCCACTAATATTTAAACAGAATTCTCAGCTAGTTCAAGTTCTTAATTCTTAAAAAATGGTAGCTCATCCTCATATTACATGAGCAGGCCCTTAAGTAGTGCATTATTCTGTGATTGGCCTAGACCTTCCCTGACTGGTTGTGGGGACATGGAACCCCCCCACTGAGAGGCAGTGCATGCAGAGCCAACTGTGTGGCAGTTCTCAGTATGAGGGGTGCTCATCAGAATTCATGAGGAAAATGCCAGTCTCTTTCTGGAGAGAAGCATAGGTAGTTCTTCACCAATCCTTGGTTTTTAGCTAGGAAGGTATCAGTTTTGGCAAACTAATATGCAAACCATAAAGATAAGATACTAATCACCACTCAAAAGCCTGCCTAACATTTTCCTCTTTGTATGACAGAACTTGATAACTAACTGGTTCTTTGTACTCTCTCCTTTTTCTCTAATGTCAGACTATAATTGCTTGGGTCAGGTATCACCAGTTAGGATTGCTAGGTTCAAATATACCCAAAGCAGGGGATAATGTTGGGGAGCCCTAGTGAAAAATGGAGGTGACTCGATTCAGTATCCCATCATGCTTGGTTCTAATCTCCTCTTTCTTTTTCATGTATGCTTCAAACCAGTCTTCTCATGTGAATTCAAGATGAAATCCTCGTCTTGCACTCTAATTCTTATACCTGGATTTCCATTTTCTGGGCTCCAGAATTGCTAATCTATCCCAGAATTGACTACCTTTAGAATTTAGAAAGTGGAAAGTGATTCAGTGAGGATTCCACACTCCTCACTGATGGAGCTGAGTTTGTATGCAGGACTGTGTGACATTTAGTCCTGGAGTCAGTTTAAAAGTTCTGGTGACCTTAAGATCTGTTTGTTTTTGGCCATGTCTCTCGGGCTCGGAATATTGTCACTTCCATTTACCATCATTTTAAAAATTCTGTTTGGAAACACATACCCTGAAATTGTAGCCACTAGGTTTCAGGGACCAAACCAAATAAAAAAACAAAAAAAATTGAACACATTTCTATTTTTTTATATATATATAGTAGTAAAAAACAAAAATAATCAAGTACTACATAGACATGGCTGAGTCACTGACTATCCATGTTCAAGTTACTTACTCTCTCTGTTTCTCTTTGCTTCCTGTTAAAAGTAGAATGAAACCTGGCACAGTGGTGCATGCCTGTAATCCCACTGACTCTGGAGACTGAGGCAGGAGGATTGCAAGTTCAAAGCCAGGCTCAGCAACTTAGTGAGGTCCTAAGCAGCATAGTAAGAACCTGTCTCAGACAAACACAAAAATGGAGAATGAGTCAGATACATCGGTAAACACCTCACTCAGGAGGCTGAGGCCAGAGAATTACTTGAACCTAGGTGTTTCAGGCCAGTCTGGGCAACATAATGAGACTCCCATCTCTTAAGAAATAACGAAAGAAAAACAAAAGAAACCGTTAATAAATAAGTAAAAATAGAGTTAATAAGCTAATAAGTAAGAATAGAGTGATGATTCTTATTCAATTAGATACTGTAAGGATTAAATGTATCCTTTGCATTGTAAATGGCAAAGACCATAGTCCTATGCTGTTGGTTTCAAATTCATGCTCAAGCACTAATTAGTTGTGTGACCTTGGCAAAGTTGTTTTATGCCTCAGCTCCCTTATCTGTAAATGGTGATCATGATAGTATCTCTCTTATAAGATTACTGTGAGGATTTAAATAAGTTTTATAGACAAAGAATGGCCTGTCCTCTATATCTATGGATTCTGTATCCATGAATCCAACCAAACCCAGTACAAAAATATTCCAGAAAACCTGCATCTGTACTGAATATATACAGACTTTTAAAAACCATTATTCCCTAAGCAATACTGCATAACAACTATTCACATAGCATTTACATTGTGTTAGAGATCATAAGTAATTCAGAGATATTTTACTATTTATAGGAAGATGGGCATTTGTTACAGGCAAATACTACACCACTTTGTTTAAGGAGTTTGAGCCGTCATGGATTTTGTTATCTGTGAGGGTCCTGGAACCAACCCACATGGATGCCCAGGGATGACTGTATTTATTAAACTGATGTAGGAAGTACCAAATATGTGTTTGTTGTTATCATTATAGTGCCTGGAACATAGTAATCATAATTATGTGGAAGAACCAGAATAAGGCCCACTATGTGGTTTGTTGTTCAATTACTAGTAGTTTTCTAGCCTTTTGCCATTCTTAACTTTAATAGATAAATTCCAGTGATAACTAGGGCCAGTTGGAGACTGGGGAGTCCTAAAGGATCATGAGATCATAGCAAGCCCCACAGACTATCAGGAATACAATTATAAAAGGAATCTCTTGTGCTCAAAGAGTTCCTTGTCCAGGATTTGTGTTCCTAAATGTTGTGTTTGAAAGCATGTTTTCATTCTTCTTTTCTGAGGGAGACTTGAGGAAATATTCTAACTGCTCATTTTTTTGCTGTCTCAAGGACTTTTGGATTTCAAGATTATTTCTAATCATTAAGGCCCAGATTAAAAGGCATTTGCTTCTGAGTCAAATATAAATCTGATCCAGGTAATCCTCCTGATTTAAGTGTAGGGGAACTGAATCATTGGCAACTTGCAACCATGTCCAAGTCAGATGTGGTCAGGAGCTTACAACCCATAGTACCTTCCCCACTTGATAGCAAAGGAAGAAAGTGGCCACTGATACAGGTAGTATTATTTGTCCATAAATACCTGCCTTCTTTTTCCACTAAGAATTCTCACTTAAAATGTTCATGGCCTCCTAGGACAATAATGTTTAATATTCCATTTCAAATATGCAAGTTGTTTTAAAACCTACTTTCTCCAACCTCCTTATTTTATTTTTCAGATAAGCAAACAGGCACAGAAAGATGATTTGCCCTGCCATTTTTCATATCATTTAATGTTTCCTCACCCTCACTCCCCTGCTCTTTCCATGCTTTCTACTGAAACATCATTAGATCCAACTGTGTTGAAATAGCTAAATCATACCTGAGAAACAGAATGAGTGACATGGACACTAGTGAAATCTGCTCCAAACCCTTGTTGGAAGTGCTGCAGGTTTTAGTGAACAAATACAACCCATGTGTGAACCCACAAGACCCCGACAAGCTCACTAAATTGACAACAGCTGTGTTGCTGGAGTTCCAGGAATGAAGTACAGGCTTGCTCTTTGCTTCTGTTAAGCAGCTTTTGTCTCATTAGATGCACAAGCCCATTCTCTTTTGAATCTATTTCTTCTTCCTTTGCTTCTGCAGCAAGATTTGCAACTAGAATGTCTTCCTCCAAAAGCAGGCTTTGAAGAAGAGATTAGTATACCTAAACGTGCCCATTACAGTTCTAAATGAGACCTCTTTCTAAAAATAAACTTAAGAAATCAGCCCTCAACTATTAAATTATAAGACACAATTAATAATTCATTATTATTAATACAGATAATTCCTCTGGGTCATTTAAAATGCATATGGCAATACAGCATAGGCCAAGACAACATAGATTCATTTCCTCAAGTCAGACTTACTATTTTTCCATGAAACTGGATAGATGTAGGCAATCTGACACACCATGGAGCAAAAAGGAAAACACAATGTTTCAAACTGAAAACAAACAAAACCCTCCAAAACACAAACACAAAAAATCCCAACAATAAATAAATCCACCATGGCCTTTAAAAATTGAAAGAATACAGGAAAACTGTACATCTAGAAATAAGATGGAATAAGATTTTATGTCTGGTATTTCTTCATCTTTGGCAAAGGAACATCTGATTTTTTCTAAACTCTGAGAAGATCATATGGATACCAGAATCTCCTGTCTACTCTGTGAAGAAGACAGTGAACCCAAGCTCATTTGGGGCAAAGGCCCTGCAATTTCAAGCATGATGCCTCCTAAGTTGCAAGTAAATCCCAAGATATATTGTTTTGTAAAGTAAATTCTCTAAAGTGGTATAGGGCAAAGCATAGTTCTGAGCATGAGAGACACAGTATGGGTCACAGATGGGTCAGCTTACAGAACATGGATATGAATGACAAGTCACTCAAGCTTGATCTGGACTTCATGGAACTGGAACAACTTTCCCCCATCCTTGAGGGTTATTAGGTGGTCCTGCAGTTCTGGTATTTTGTGCAATCAAGTAAAACCACAGAACTTGCCTGTCTAAGTAGGTACTGCCCAAAGCTTCACAGGTGATGGAAGCCACCAATGGAAACATGGTGCATTTCCCTGTGTTTGCATTTCAGCTCACATTCCTTATATCTGTTTGGGAAATGGAATACAGCTTCCTTACAAGGAATGAGAGCTTGATTACCCTAGTGGCCCCTTAATAGATAGTGAATAATCCAACATTGATTTTTATGGCAACTCAGACAAAACTTTGGACTTGTTCTTAATCCTTCTTTTATTTGCAACACTCCATAAATTTTTTTTCTGTAGGTTCTATGTTCAAAATACTTTAGAAAACCAACACTTTACTATTTCTAATATCATTGTAGAATCCATTACCTATTGCCTGAATTTCTTACCTGATTTCCTTGCTTTCTCCCACATGACTGCATTTTCAACAAAATGGTCAAAGGGACCCTTTTAAATTTTGAGCCAGATGGCCATTCATTTTCTCAAAATCATCCAACACCTTCACAGATAGGAAATTGGCCTTCACCATGTGCTTAACTTATATCTTTTTATCCTTCTATTGGTTTCATTTATCCCTACCTGACTGACTTTCTTGCTCATTCTGCAATATACTAAGCAGACCTCCAACTCTGGACTTCTGAATTTGCAGCCAGAAATTTGGTTTCTCTAGATATCACATAGCATATTCCTTTAATTTCTTAGTCCTTTGTCAAACATTCTGTTTTTGGAGAGAACTTTTATCACCAATCTTAACAATATGTCAAATTGTTCCATTCTCTTATCCTTGATAAACTCTCTCCATAGCACATATCACCAACTGAGTGACTGATTGACAAATTGTTTCCTCTAAATGTAAGCTCTCCTTGTGTGAGAACTCTCACTGTATATCTTGCATTTATAACAATGCCTTCCATCTAATAGTCACTCAAAATGTATTTCTACAATGAAGGATTGAAGAACTATCCCAATTGATTATAATTAGTTGAATTCATTCTGAATAGCCCTTAATTATTCGCGTATGGTCCAGGTTTTGGCTATCTGAGAAAATCCAACCCATGGATTTCAGTTTTCACATGGTTTCTACCAATTCAAACAACTTCTGGGAGCTGAGTACATTGTGAGGTCCTAGAAGGAAGAGATTTCTCTTTCTTAGTTTTTTTAAAATTTTTTTATTTTTTATTTTTGTTTTTTACTGTTGTTTTATTTAGTTGTACAAGACAACAGAATGCATTTTGGCTCATTGCACACAAATGGAGTACAACTTTTCATTTCTCTGGTTGTAAATGATGTAGAGCCACACATGTCCATGTAATCATGCATGTACACGTGGTAATGATGTTTGTCTCATTCCAGCAACTTTCCTTCCCCACACCCCCGCCCACCCCTCATTTCCCTCTACACAATCCAACGTTCCTTCATTCTTCCCTTACCCTTCTCCCCTACTGTGTATCATCATACACTTATGAGAAAAAGCATTTGGCCTTTGGTTTTGTGGGATTTGTTTATTTCACTTAGCATGATAGTCTCCATATCTATCTATTTATCTGCAAATGCCATAAATTTATTTGTCTTTAAGGCTGAATAATATCCATTGTGTACATTATCCATTCACCTATTGAAGGGCATCTAGGTTGGTTCCACAATCTAGCTATTGTGAATTGAGCTGCTATAAACATTGATGTGGCTGTCACTGTAGTATGCTGATTTTAAGTCCTTTGGGTATAAACTGAGGAGTGGAATAACTGGGTCAAATGGTGGGTCCATTCCAAGTGTTCTGAGGAATCTCCATACTGCTCTCCAGAGTGGCTGCACCAATTTGCAATCCCATTAGCAATCTAAATTTTTGTTTGTTTGTTTGTTTGTTAAACCATCATCACTAAACATATTTTTCAGCCATATCAGGTACATAGTAAATATTAACAAAATTTTAAAATTTTATTTTGTTGGTTCTTCTTAGTTATACATAATAGTAAAATCCATTTTGATAAACTTTTATAAGAATAGGATATATCTTATTCTGATTAGGATTCCATTCTTGAGGGTGGACATGATGGTATCACTTAAGTAATTTCATATGTGTACATAAATGTACAGATGTGTAAAAATTAAACTTTACCAGGAGAGGGTGTATAAAAGAAATTGAGGTTGGGTAAGTTTTCCCCACTTCAAATTTGTATTTAAACAGCAGAAGTTATTCAATTGCCAAACAGTATACCTATGACTGATAAACTACATTTTTTGCTACCAACTTTTTTGGTCCAAAAAGTTATATTAATCACAAAGATAAAGTCTTATGCAAATTCAGTTGCTGCAATCAGCATATGAGCTAGTGCAAAAGGAGAATGTATGACTCTCATAGGAAAAAGTGAACGAGATTAAAATTAGTAATCCAAATGCATGAACTTTTAAGTATTTTGGTTCACCGTAATTTCAGGGTGAGAGTTGAGGGGTTTCTTCCAAATTAAAGGAAAGGACGGTTTTGCATTTTTTGTAATTCTTTGGAGAAAAAATTATTTGTGTGCATTTAAAGTTACTGACTGTATTAATCAGGGTTTTGATACTGTGACCAAAATACCTGAAAAGAACAACTTAGAGGAGGAAAAATTTACTTTGGCTCATGATTTCAGAAGTTTGGTCTATGGTTGACCAACTCCATTCCTCTGAGCCTACGGTGAGATAGAATATCATGGAGGAAGGGTGTGGCAGAGGAGCCCTGCCTAAAAGTGTGGTCATGATACAAAGAGAGGGAAGAGTCAGGAGGACAAAATACAGTCCCCAAGGTCATGTCCCCCATTTCCCACCTACCTGAAGTTACCACCAGTCACAGTAGTCCTTTGAAATTATTAATCATCAAAAGAATTAATTCACTGATATGGTTACAACTTTCATAATATAATCATTTCACCTCTGAACATTCCCACATTAACTCAGGAACTTTTGGGGGACTCTTTATATCCAAACCATAACACTGGCAATCAAAGTAATGAATGGTCTTCATGATTTTAAAGGAAAAATCATGGCAGGTTAAAAACAATGCTAGCCATAGTCACTCAGCTAATTACAAAGTCTTACTTACTGTTCTAATATACTGAATATTATTACTGCTTCTAAGATTTCTTGAGCACTTAACAAAATGTCAAGTACTATGTTAAGATTTTGAATGTAATGTTCATTTAATCATAAGCAAACTTATGACACAGATAATAACACTACCTCCATTTTTATATATAAAGAACCTAAGATTTAGAAATATTAGTTTTCTCAAGTCTCCACAACTAATTATTGATAGAATTTAAGTTCAAATTCAGGTGTTGTGAAGTCAAAGTCCATATTATTAATCTCCATGTTAATAAGCTATTATCAGTTACATGGTTGGGGAAAGAGTCCCATTTTTTTTTTATAAAACACATATAAATCAATCACAAAAAGAATATCTAGAGTATACTACTTGTTATGTAAAAAGAAGGTGATCCAAGAAAATACCTAAGCATCTTCTCATTTATACAAAGAAATGGAGGTAAGTAAAAACCAGATACTAATGAATAGGTTACCAAGAAGGAATGGGTGGAAAAGAATGGGAGGATGGTAACAGGGCAGAAGGGATGAGCAGGAAATGACACTTGTTTAAATATACCTTTGTGGCTGGGGTGTAGCTCTGAGGGAGTGTGCTTTCCTAGGAAGTAGTAGGCCCTAGGCTTGATCCCTAACACTGCAAAGCAACAAAACAAAACACAACAAAACCAAAAGCAAGCAAGCAACTTTTGTGTTTAGCTCCAACAAAGTTTTATGTGCTCCACAAATAAGATACACTAGGAGCTAGGTGTAATCCCAGTGACTAGGGAGGCTGAGGCAGGCAGTTCAAAGCCAGACTCAGCAATTTATTTAGGCTGTAAGCAACTTAGTGAGACCCTGTATCAAAATAAATGATAAAAAGTGGTCTGGGGATGTGGCTGAGTGTTTAAGTGTCCCTGGGTTCAATCCCCGGCACCAAAAAAACAAACAAACAAAAAAAAAAAACAAAAAAAAAACAGGAATTTGGAAGAATCCCATAAGAAAGCAAAATGGTAACAAGTAACATTGACTGTGTTGACTAACTAAATTGAATAAATCAGTCACATTGGAGAGAATGGGAAAGAAAAAGACTGACCTAAACTAAATGAATTTGATTATATACTGTAAGGACAATAGTAAAAGGGACTGAATATTAATATGGACTTCAAATTAGCAGATTTGTTTTTCACAGGGGATTGGCTACTAATTCTGTAACTTTATATAAACACACACACACACACACACACACATATATATATATACATACATGTATTTCCAATATATGTGTTAGAATTGATAAAATAAGTAAACACATAATAGTGAGAGCCTGGTGCTAAGATCTGAATGTTTTTGTTTCCCCCAAATGCAAATGTTGAAATCCTAACCTCCATGGTGATAGTATTGAGAGGAAGGAGACTGCCAGGTGCATTGGTGCACACCTGTGATCCCAGTGATTTATGAGCCTGAGGCAGGAGGACTGAAAGTTCCAGGCCAGCCTGGGCAACTTAAGGTGAGACCCTCAATGACTTAGTGAGACCATATCACAAAATAAAAAAATAAAATATAGTTCAGGGGTTAAGTGCCCTTGGGTTCAATCCCAATAATAATAATAATAATAATAATAATAATAATAACAATAATAGTCAGATTTTTGTAAGTTAAGACAAAGTTAATCCCTCTCACAAAAGGGATTAATATTCTTATAAAAAGCCCTCAAGAGCTAGTCACCTTGCCTCATTTGCTGTGTGAGGACACAGTGAGAAGGTACCCATCTGTGAAACAGAAATTGGGCCTTCACCAGACACCAAATCAACCATCACCTTGACCTGGAACTTCCCAGCCTCCTAAACCATGGGAAACTAACTTCTGTTGTTGCTAAGACGCTCAGTTTATGGAACGTTTAGGGCAGTGGACTGAAACACCAGTTTTCTAATTGTTATATGAAGAGGCTACAGATAAAGAAAAGGCAGCCTCTACGTATGTGAGAGCATACATTTTCCTGTCTCTATTAAAGAGAAGATGTAGAAGCATGAACACACCTAGTTGCCCAGAGCTTGGTTTCTAAATACCATTCTTCATAGGAGGAAGTAGAATTCCTTGGAGAAATGATTGATTACAGGTCTGGAGCAGGTGAACATACATGGCAATACTGGAATACCAAATGGTAACAGGAAGTAATGAAATGCTTAAAATGTAATAGAGTAAGAACTCAGGAACCAACTGAAGAAGCTCTTAATGGCCAAAACTATGACAGTTTGAGCAAAACAATTAAATAAATAGATAAGTAATGAGACTAATAGATTATAACACAAAGAATTAAATATCCATGAGACCATTCTTACATAAATAATTGAACAAATAAATTAATTGGAGAGAAGAGAAAGCTCCTCCTTACAGAATTCCAATTAGCATTCCAATGTAGAAGTGGTGAAGGAAATGGGAAGTGATCACTAGTCAAACATTTCAGTAATAAGGGTTTTCAGACAAGATCCACTGACAGATGCTAAAATTAGTGGACAAAAATTGATAGGAACAAAGGACATCTACATAATCACAACGATTCTTCCCATAAGATAGTTACTAATTACAAGGCAAAATGGCTATTAAGAAGGGAAGAAACCTGGTAGGCACCCTG
Source organism: Glaucomys volans (assembly GCA_020662805.1). Classification (NCBI taxonomy): domain Eukaryota; kingdom Metazoa; phylum Chordata; class Mammalia; order Rodentia; family Sciuridae; genus Glaucomys; species Glaucomys volans. The sequence continues at coordinate 638,983 of JAJEJO010000845.1, forward strand.
TTAATGAAGCCATCACAAATAATATCACCAAAAATAAGATATCATATTGTGTGCTCCCTATTATGATGCACTGAGAATGTCACAACGTTGTTTCTTGTGCTATTCTTGCCAGGAATTTATTAACCTCAATCTAATCATGGTGAAATATTAGACAATCCCAAATAGAAAATTATTGCACAAAATCATAGACCAGAATTCTGCATATGTGTCAAGCACATGAGAGAGGACTAAGGATGAGAACTGACACAGAGTAGACAAAAAGAATACTGAAGATTTAAACACAGTATAGAATTTTGCATTATTGGAGCCAGAACAATAAACTGAACATGAATTGCAAACTTGTGACACTAGAAAAAAAGTCTGTAGTTTATTGAATAGTATCATGTCAATGTTAATCTGCTGGTTTCAATACTTTTCATATGATTCTGTTTGATGTTTGATCAGGGGAAGCTGAGTGAAGAGTATGTGGGGAAGCTGAACTTAATTTTTGCAATTTTTTCTGTAAGTTTAGTTTTGAAAATAAAACTAAAAAATTTGAGAACACTTTTAAGGGAGCACGATGAGAGTTTATAGACAGTTTATCTAAAATAAATTCATCCCCAGGAAGAAAAAGACAATTTAGAATACCAATTTATTGAAGACGGTACTAATCTGCTTGGGATGCCATAACAAATTACCTCAGCCTGGGCCACTTAATCGGCAGGATTTCACTTTCTCACAGTTCTGGAGACTTGAAGTCTAATATCCAGGTGCCAGAAGGATCAGTTTCTGGTAAGAGCTCTCTTTTCAGTTTCCCACTGTATCCTCACAGGGACTTCCTTTGCATGCGTGGAGATAGAGGTGGGGTTTCTAGTGTCTTCCTCTTCTCTAACACCAGTTTTATCAGTTTAGGACCCCATGCTGATGACCTCATTTAACCTTAATCATCTTTTTTTCTGGGGAGCAGGGTGGTACGAGGGATTGAACTCAGGGACACTCTAAAACTGAGCCACATCCCAGCTGTATTTTGTATTTTATTTAGAGATAGGGTCTCACTGAGTTGCTTAGGGCCTCGCTTTTGCTGCGGCTGGCTTTGAACTTATGATCCTCCTGCCTAAGCTTCTGGAGCCCCGGGAATTACAGGTGCAGGCCACCATGCCTGGCTAGCCTTAATCATCTCAAAGTCCTAACCTCCAAATACAGAGACAAGGGATTTAGGGCTCAAAGCATATAATTTGAGGGGACAAAATTCAGTCTATAAAAAGCACCACTGTTCTCATGGTCTTTATCTGTAAAAACGACAGTATAATTATCGATGGAGATTTTCTGTAGAGGATGAGAGTAAGGAGGAAGAGGAGAAGACAGAGAAAGTAGAGACTAATTCTGTGTGAGGTGTCTGGGTGGGAGAAAGCACGTTGTCAGGATGAAGATTTAAAGGGGTAGCCTTTGGGTGCAGGACTCACACTTCAGTTCTCATGTGAATCTACAGTGAGTGACATGAGATTACACTGTGTGTGTGTGTGTGTGTGTGTGTGTGTGTGTCTGTGTGTGTGAGTGTATGTGTCTTCATGTACATGTGTGAAAGGCATAAAAAAATAGTTTGATTTCTCATCAGACTGCCCAGATTTTCACACTGCCTCTGGTAACAAGAAAAAAAAAAATATTTAGCAGCAGAAGTAGCTGCATTAACTCATAGCAGCAAAATCTGTTATATTCAGTCTGACATAAAGCTCCATGAAACAGACAAAAATGACATTTAAATGCATGGAATTGACAGACCTACCTTCCCCTCCCCTCTACATAATAATGTACAGCCACATTCTCTAGCCAATTCCACTTCCTAAGTACTTTGTTTGACATTTTCCTGCAATGAATGGATCCCCTACCAATGTCATTAGTTTTGTAGGACTTTCCCCTGGGAATGGGCAAAGCAGTTGGCAATTCTAACTAGCCTATAGAGAGGGGAAAAGAAAGAAAACAAAAGGTGAGATAAAGTAAAGTAAATCCCTGTAGTAAATTTGAGAAATTTTTCTAGCAGAAGGTAAAAGGTAGATACATCAGTGATCGAAAACTGGACACTTACGTATGCATGATTGTGATCTAAAGCTCCCAACTCAATGACCACAGTGAATTAAAAGGGAGAACAAAATAATGCCCAATTCCATGTCAGGTGGATTCATGGCAAATTAAATACGCATCTGAATATGTGGAGTTTTATAGGTGTGTTTGGTTAACTCACCTTTATCTGGGGGAGGCTTATTTGGGTTTAGGACTTTTTCCCATTACCGTGGTACTTGTAGCTTGCCTTCAAGCCCTAGTTATGCCTACTCATATCTTCAGAAGGTGAATCAGAGGGACTGTCAAGTGAATCCAGTCTATAGGATTTATTCTTGCTGTCTTGTCCCTTGTTACCAACCAAAATCAATAGCTGCCTATAACCTTTTGGACTGAGGCAAATACCTAGTCAGTCAAATAGACTCTAAGGCCCACACAGACTGTGAGAGTCCACCACGTTTTCTCTGAACTATTAACAACTGACCTCTGGTACTAGGCTGCGAGCACTACCAAAGCAGTAAGAAAACATTAGGAAATAAAATTGAGGCATTTCGTGATATCATCTACTTAGGCATTCTTACGGTAGAGGGTTAGAGGTTCTGCTATTTTATAGGTAAGTTAGTTTAGAGGTAAACATAAGAGGAGAGAAGAAGAAAGTATGAGCTTCAGCAGATCATTTCTGTCATGGATTGGTCACTCTCAAGGGGCATCAGGGGCACTCTGTCAGCTAGTACTCCAAAATGTTGAACAGTACCCACAAGAAAAGTTCTAGACTCTGAATTGTCATTGCCTTTCTTTTCAAGCTCTGATAAATCTTTGATTATTTGTCTCCAGAAACCATCAAGTGGTAAAGAGAAAATAAAGAGAGACAGATCTCCATAAATATGAATGGCAAAGAATGAAGAAGCCGAGGATCTCCAACAGCATGAAGGAAGGAAGGCCATCTACATCACAGTGTTTTCATTGTCTTGGATGGGTGTCTACCCCAAGAGAGTACCCCAACACTGCGTGTGGAATGAGGCCTGCCAGCAGCTACACAAACTACACTTTGGAATTCTCTATGTACTCCATGTCCACTTAGTCTCTTTCTATCCTCCCTTCAATTCAGCCCTTCCCATGTGGTCAGGTAGAGGTAGATGAACTCTGTTCCCATTCCCCTTTGTTTGTGATCTACCATCTAATTCCTTTCTTCTGAAATGGCTATTATACTTAGGAACAGACCCATTGGCTTGGCTCTGATTCTACCTTTAGTCTTCCCATTCCCTGCCCTCACATGACGTCTGGATTAAGAACTCCGGTCATCTGGATTCTGTCTCATCCTTAGTCCAGTCTTCTAATCCCTAAATACAAAAGCTTGGAACAGTGACAGTTGGAAAGACAGTCTTCAAGCCCATTATTTTGATTCTATATTCTAAAATCCATGTGCCTTTAGGAAAGGCATTTAGGGTTCAAATTCAAATTTTTTTCTCTATAAAACAGACATTACACTTCTGACATCACCAGGCTATCCATACTATGCATGTGAAGTGTGTTATGAACACGAAAGACTATGCCAACTCTAGGTATTAGAGAAACATGATGAATTCTCAGCCTTTCCCTCCCCTTCTTCCATGGGAGAACTTACGTGTAGGACTTCGAGGCAGTAGCAGAGGCCCCTGGGTTGGTTCCGTGGAACCCACTTAAGCCACACGTCTCAGGGTTCACTGGGGAGAATGAGATATGGAAGGAGAAGAGCTGATCTCATAGGGGCAGAGTGCAAGGGGTGAAAAGTGACCTCAGGAAGCTTTAGCAGAAATGTTCACTGTCTCAAGACTGCAGGTGACCTCACAGGGCAAGAGGAGCGTGGGGCGATGTCCTAGTCGAAGCAAAGAAGAGTCAAAATCCAGGCATGGACTGATTTGAGATGTCAAATTGGAAACATAGGAAATAGAGAAGCCAGGTTTTCAGAGCTCCAGTGCACCCCATAGATGGAAGGGGTCACTGTAGTGAGCTTTGCAAGGCGATTTTTGTGAGTCCTTGTTTGTGATTTGTCTTGATGGCCTGTGTGTTTGGTCTGTACACGGTTTGGATGTGTTTAAGGGACATAGAGCTAACAACTGGTAGAGACAATGGAGAAGCCTACCCTGAAAAGGGAAGGGAAAACATAAAACTGAAAACATATGAAATAATGGTGACAAATACCACCGAATCTTTAACACAAAGATGAAAGTTTGACCAGTGCCATCATAATTTCATATGCCTCTCCATAATGCATGCAACAATGTAATACTAGTATTTCTTTGTGCAATGATCTCTTGTTAAATTGGTATAGTTTTATTCAAAACAGCATGAATTTGAAGTAGCTTTTTCTCCCTAGTTGTCTTAAATGTCTTACTGCTCTTAAATAAAATATCAGATAATATATAAAGTTCTTTTTTTTTCATAGCGCCTTTAATATAGAATTAACAAGGTATTACTCAATTATTTAGCATTTTTCTGGCAAAGTGCCCATAAAGCTTTCATAAAAATAATGGGAGTATGTGCATAATTCTCATCTGACATGTAGTAAAACTCTAATTCTAGAAGTTTGAACAACTTCTTTAGGCAACAGAGCCAGTGCTCTGTAGCATGCATGATCCACTTGGATCATGGCTGAGACCTGGAGTTTGCTGTGGCCAACCAGTGGCTGGAGTGCAGGTAAAGATGGAAGGACAGCAGTGCTACTAGAATGGAACATTCAAAGGACATGGGGTCAAGACAAACTGATTGCAAGGATGTCCTGGAAGTATAAAGGAAATGTACACTTGGGGAGTATGGAAAAGAGCTGGAGACTGTGAGACAGTTTGCTGTGGTGGTTACATCAGTAGTTTTGGAGTTCAATTTGCATTAGGTTTTGCAATCTAAAATCGTTGAACCATGGGACTTGGTGGAGGACATTTCTGAGTCTTGGTTATTTTATTTGTAAAATGGAATGCCACATTAAAATCTATGTCAGTGAGCTGGAGTGACTACCAGCAAAGCAAGCCCAAAGATAGTTGTGAAGTAATGGACATGTCAATTAGTTCAATTTAGTCCTTCCCCCATGTATGCATATATCAAAACATCATACTTTATGCCATAAATATGTAGTTCCTATGCCAACTTAAAAACCCCAACCAAGGAGAGTACTTTATCTCATGGGATTGTTGTGAAGACTGAGTGACATCGTGTGAAAGTGCTCTGTAAACAGTAAGGCATTACACAAAGTCTGTGCCTTATCTTTTGTATGCCATGGAAAATGTAAAGAAAAAAAGTGTGTCAATTTTTTGCAATTACAAAAGAAATCAAAGTTAACTATAGAAATTACAAAACGTGTGGGTTAAATTTAATTTAGCCTGAGACTGCCTCTGTACCTACAAAACAGACTGCAACTTAAACAACACTGGAAGACCAACTTGACAGTGTGTCTTGCTCCCAACAGCTGGATGTCCTCCAATCACAGCAGCTGAGCTTCAGCCAGGCACAGGCTGGCAATGAACCAGACCCTGTTCAAACAGACCAATGCTGAGTCGTAACCAATCAAGTTATTTCTGCATTTTTCTTCCATTTTCTTTCTGTAAATGCTTCCTGCTTACTTGATTGATTGGAGGCTCTGAATGTCCTCTGATTCTGAGGGCTGCCAAATCCTTGAATCCTACTTTGCTCTAATGGGTAAATTTAATTTAATTATTTAAATTGTGGTGATGGGGATGGTACCCTGGCCTCATGTCAGGGCCTCATGCTTGCTAGGCAAGTGGCAAGCTACCCCTGAGCTATACCCTCGGCCCACAAATATAATTAAAATTGTTAAATTTAATCTGTTGAAAGTTTTTCTTTTAGCATGTGTATATGGAAAGAAATTTAAAAGTTACAATTTAACTCACTACTCAAAACTTTAAAAAATGATGTGGGAGAACTTTTCCTCTGTGTATGTATATGTGTGTCTATATATCATATAGTACATTCTAGAGAGTAGTAAAACTACTTTTTCTTTTCAATTAGTGGCATTTTCCCCCTTTATTCTTAAATATCTATTTTCTAAATAAGGAGAAAAGAGGTGTTGATTTAATTCCAAAATCACAGGAAACTTTTTTTTTTCAAAAGGAAAAACATTTTAAAGTCATTTGTTGGCAAGTATGTACTACAAGCTGCTGGAGTTTTTATTACCTTGCCAAGGACTGTGAACAGTGTTCAAAAACATATATTCAAAGCAAAAGCCAATATGATAGTTTTAAAAAAGTATGTAGAGAGAAACAAAACTCCTTACTATCTAGTAAAGACTATGGGAAAGTATTAGAATTTGAAATACATTATTAATCACTGAGGTCTAGAATACATTTTTATTGTAAAAAAATGAAATAAAATATAAAGAAAATCTTATTTAAAAAGTGAAAAGCTCATTCTATAACTCAATGAGAAGTCAAGAGTGCTGACATCAACCTTCATCAGCACCTTACAGGCCAGCATCATGGCGAGCCACGTTGCCAACCGCTGGTAGAGTAAGTATCTCTAAATTCTCTCTTGAAATATACATCTTGCATGAAGCTGGAAAAAGGCAATACAGATTTCATGTGGAGCCCTTGTTATCCTCAAGTCTGCTTTAAATGAAGAATTTCCTTATAAATGGGTACTTAATTCAAGCTGGACTGTCTCCTTTACTTTACAGTTTCAAAATGACTATGTTCTTCAGGTCACTGGCACCCGCCGTCATTACATGCCTCAGCTGTACCATATTTCTTGGCCAAAGGAGTAGGTTGTGCATGAATTAACTATACTCTGCATATCTTTAGTTTTATAATAAGCAGTCCCCAAATTCTGGTTTAAAAAAACAATGAGTATCTATCTATCTATCTATCTATCTATCTATCTATCTATCTCTATCTATCTCTATCTATCTATCTATCTATCAATTTATTTTAACAAGTCTGAAATTTGTGCAGCATGGGTGTTGCTGATCCATTTCTGGGGCCTCAGGTCGACTGACTGCATCTCTTCTCTCTCTCCCTTTCTGTGTGTGTGTCTCTCTCTCTCTTTCTCTCCATGTAGCTGCTGTGTCTGTTCAGTGTTTTCCTAGGCATGGCAGCTGAGGGTTAGACTTCTTACAGAAAAGCTTAGGAGTCCCAGAGAGAGTATTCCAGGAGGCCTGGGCAGAGGCTGTACAGCTTCTTGAGGCCTAACTTCAGATGCCCTGGAATGCATTTCAGTGGTCTGTCAAGTCCCTAAGGCAGCACAGATTTAAAGGGAGAAGAATGAGTCTCCCTCTCACAAGGGAAGAAGTAGCAAAGTATGTGAGGCAAATACTCATACGAAATTATAAGGCTTTTTGAAACAACTGAGTGACTGTAACTGAATGTGAGGATTCATCCTAATTTTCTCGACTGGTTCAATTAATTTAAAGAGGAAAAATAAGGAAAGTATGATTTAAGTAGTGTTTTCTCCAGCTTGCCTTTTTAATGTTTGGAATCTAATACATCTAAATTTCAGTTCCTAAAAATACTGATATCTGGGGGGACACAAATTGATAGATTCAAGGACCCTCTCCCCTATTGTATAGCATTTTTCTTCTTACATTAAAAGTATACAAGGTGAAACAGTATACAAAAATAATATCAGAATTACCAGATGTTTTAGCTTTTAGAGATCAAAGTCTTTATTGTATTTATTTTTATCCAATAGACCATGACTAATAATGTCAATAGACTGAAACAAAGAGAAGAATTTTTGTTATTGATTTAATATTATCAGGTGTTATCTGCACAGGAAATTATTTGACATCTCTTCAAATTGCCACAGAATATCAGTGATGTTCTGGCAGGTGCTGAGCAAAATAAACTGAATGAAAGAATAACAAGTTTAATGAAAGCCAGAAATTGAAAAGTATATTGTTCATAGGTTACAGAATAAGCAGTGGAAAAATGAAACATTAGGGGAAGAATGAATTAGTCTCAGTAATAGCTCGTTAGCTTAAAGAAGCAGTACTTGAACTGAAAGAAAAATGGAAGTGATTTACTGTTTTCCAGGGTGGTACTTTGACTACCTTTAAGTTATGGCTCCCCCGTGGGTCCCCACACCTCTGCTCTGCTTGGAGAAGTGAGAGTAAAGAGAATGCTTGTTTTATCATAGTTTTTTTAGATTGCTCTGATTGTTCTCTTTATTCTTCTCTTTTGGAAGACTACGCACAACCCACGTTATCCAAAGGATCCTGGCTACTCCTGGAAGGACAAATTCCTTTTCTATCCTTTTCTGATACTTGATACGATCTAGAGCTTTTCTAGTCCTCAGTTACTCAAAAGATAATTATTTAAAGCTATAAAGTTGTAGTAAAAGAGTCTGGCTATGTAATATTATCTGTAAAGGAGCTGCAACTTATATGGTATTCACTATATCCCATACACTGTTCTACGTACTTTACTATAATAATAACTTTTATGCTTATAATAACCCTACGAAGTAGTGATCACTAATTATATCCATATTACAAATGGGAAAGTGAAGATATGACTAAGTTAATTGCAAAAGACATTATTCAAATAGCAAGTGGCAGAGCTGAGATATAAGCCTAGGCAATCTGAATTGAAAGTCCAAGTTCTTACCTACCTCTTAAAAACCCACGTTGCTATAGAAAATTACTGAATGCTCGCAGAAGAGGCATTATCTTTATTCAGGTTCAAATTTAATGATGAAAAAATGTGACTTTTCAGAGATGTTTCAAATCTGAAGGCATCTTCACCCCCTTCGTGGTCCATTATAGTGGAAAGAAGCAATGGTGGGGGTGGAATATAGAGTTATTTATGTTCTCTCTGAGCAAAGCTAGGTGCCATGTGATCAGCATTACAGAGGTGTATTAAAAATGAACAGAGTTCAAGACACAGCATTTCAGAAGCTGGTGATACATGGAGATTAAAGGGGACATGCAGTTGTCATTGGAGAAGTCAAATGATGATCCAAGATAAAGCTCAGATATGGAAACTGGTGAACAGGAGCAGAAATGTATAGGGACAGACATTTCTATTTTTTGTGTCTTAAAATGTTAGAATAGAACTTCTTACATTCTTCTTTTCAAAGGAATAGAAATATATGTTACCTTTTTTGGGTAGCAAAGGGTTTGTTGAGAAAAATGTGCATGAAAAAACTATAGTCAGTTTATTTGATATATACCTGAGAGAAGTAAATGAAGTATGGTAAAAAAGTAGTGTTGTTAGCTGTACTCCATTTGTGTTCAATGAATCAATAAGTAAATTAAAAAAAAAAGTAGTGTTGTTAATTTTTAATATATACATATTGTTGAAAATACAGATAACATGGAAAATAATAAAGTAAAAATATCAGGCAGCTTAAATCTCCTTATTGATAAATTTCTATTACTCAACATTTGATATATTTTTTTCTAATAACTTTTAGTATGTTTCTGTAAACATAGAATTGTATGTTCAGGTTTGTTTCCTGCTGGACACTTTATTTTAAACATTGTTCCATTAATTATTATATCATGAAAATACCCGCTGATAATGAGTTTTTACTGTTGTACGACATTTTATGATATGAGTATATTTAATCAATTTTATAATCTCAATATTTTTAACACATAATTTATTTTTCTTGTTAAACTATCATGAAAAACATGTATACCCTTATAAGTGAAACTTTATATACATATCTTGCTTATTTTTAAACATTAATTTCACTGGTAAAATGGATGAATAAAAAAATTTCTTAAGAGTTTTAAAATAAACTATTTTAAGTTGTACTTATTTTTCTTCCTACTGCGTACATGAAATATTGCCTATTATAATTTATGTAATTTTTGCCAGTTTTATGGTTGAGAATGGAATTTTATCATTCATTCAATAAAAAAGCAAATATTAAATAAATGTAATGGATATTATACAAGCATTGCATGTCCAGATTTGCTCCAAGCATTTAAAGTGTTTCATATTTGTCTTATTTTTCATTTTAATAGCAACTATCAATGTTAACACATTTTCATATGTGTATTGATTATTTATATTTGTTTAAATTTTTATTAGTGCATTATAATTATTTGTGGGATACATTGTTACATATTCATACATGTGCACAACATAATTTATCATTTTATGAATAAATACAATAATTAAATACAATTGTATTTATTTCCTTTGATCATTTCTGTTGAAATGTCAATCTTTTTCTTACTGATTTTTGAAGCCAAATAAAATGCTGATTTAGTTCAGATTCGATTATGTTTAAGATTTTACAAAATTATGCAAGTTTTGGTTCTGATTTGAACTGATTTACTAATAGTCTTCATTTATGTATTTACTCAGCAAACATTCATTGGGCTTCTACTATGTGTTCAAACTCAAAATTTGTGGTAGGTACTGGGAGCTACAACATAAGATGTTTTTACTGTCAAGTTACTTGGAGAGCATTAGCAGAAAAAATGAAACAAGCAGTTATAAAGAAGGCTCATTATACTATTAAACAGAAGCAATTTTCTATTGAGCATTTGCTCTTCTTCCCTAGTTGGGAATGCTTCCCCATTTATTTAGTTGGTAGCAGGCAGTGATGGCCTCCCAGCATGAATACCTAAGCAGCAAAGTGCTTTCTTTCTTTCCTCTTCAGCAGCAAAGATTCGGCCATTTTATGTAGATAAGATACTAGCAGCCACAACTTCACATCTTAAGAAAGTGATGTCAACCTTGACGATGGTAGAGGTGTCCTGTGGTGGCATCATTAGGAATTGCCTTTAGTTACAGTGTTCCTTAGAGGCAGTAGAGGTGTCCTGATCAGGATGCACTTAGGAAAAGGTTGTAATTAGGCTTTCTACTTTGTAAGACTCTAAAGTTGTCTTTTTTTGATATTCTAAGCCCACACTTGGGCTTGGGAAGTCTCTCTGCACCATTTAGAGTCTCTTGGAAATATAT
>JAJEJO010000845.1:650019-715555 GCA_020662805.1 Glaucomys volans
TTTTTTTTTTTTTTTTTTTTGGTACTGGGGATTGAACCCAAGGGCTCACAACCACTGAGCCACATCCCCAGCCCTATTTTGTATTTTATTTAGAGACAGGGACTCACTGAGTTGTTTAGGGCCTCGCTAAGTTGCTGTGGCTTTCTTTGAACTCTGGATCCTCCTGCCTCAGCCTCCCAGGTGCTGGGATTACAGGCATGCGCCACCACGTCCGGCTTGGAAATATATCTTTTTCTCTTAAATAGAGTTGGTTCCTCCTATAAATGACCATAAGCATATTGACACTTATGGTTTGCATGTAAAGGGTCCCCCATAGTCTCATTTGTTGAAGTCTTGGTCCCCTATGCAGCAATGTTCAGAGATAGAGATTTTGGAAAGTGATTTGAATCATGAAGGTGCTAATCATGACTGAATGGAGGTGGTGGAATCTGTAAGAGGCAGTAGCTAATTGGAGGAAGTGGATCACTGGGGGAATACCTTGGAGGGGTTTACCTGATCCCCCAATCATTTCCTCACTCTTCCTTTCTCTTTTCCTCTCCCTGTCCTTCCTGGTTGCCATAAGCTCAGCAGCTCTCCTCTACCACACCTTCCACTATGATGTTCTGCCTTTCCTCAAGCACAGAACTGGATTTTGCCAATGATGGACCAAGACCCCTGAATCCATCAGCCCCAAATAAAACTTTCCTCCTTTAAGTTATTCATGTTGAATACTTTGGTCACTGTGAAAAACAGCTAACACTGAAAATCAGTACCTAGAAGTTGTTGTAACTATACGTGGTTATATGATTAAGCATATTGGTTTGTGGGAGGAGTTTGGAAAACCTTGGAGATGTAGAATAGTGAAATCTTAGAAGGTTGTGAACAGAGCTTACAAGCATGATTCTGGCATGGTCTTGGAAGAACCAGAATGTCAATAGTAATGCAGATAGTAAAAACTGTGAGGATTTAGATGGGAATGAGGACAATACTGGGAACTGGACAAGAGGCCATCACGTTTCTGGCAAAGAACTTATATTTTGTCCATGCCCTAAGACTGTTTTTGTCAACTTTTTCACTACTGTGACTAAATGACCTGACCAGCACAACTTTAGAGGAGGAAAGGTTTATTTGAGGGCTGACAGTTTCAGAGATTTCAATCCACCCTGGCAGGCTCCATTCCTTGTGGCTTGAGGTGAGGCAGGACATCAAGGGCGAAGAGTGTGGCAGAGGGAAGCAGCTTACATGGTGATCAGGAAGCAGAGAAAGAAAGATTCCACTTAACAGACACAAATATGTACAAAGCCACACTAATTCCCACCTCCTCCAATCACACCCTACCACTTCAGTTACCACTCAGTTAATCCCTATCAGGGGATTAATTCACTGATTGGGTTAGGACTCTCACAATTCAATCATTTTAATCTGAACCTTCTTGCATTGTCTCCCACGTGAACATTTGGAGGATACCTCACATTCAAACCATTAAGAGACTTTGTGTGAAGCCTAATTTAAAGGTGGTGAACTAATTAATCTGACAGAGGAAATTTCAAGGCACACAGTATTCAGACAGTGTCATGGGTATAGCTGGTAGCTTTTGGCTAAGGTTTACTGTGATGATCACAAGCAAAAAACAGAGGAGACATATTTGATAAACTTGCTGGTTGGCTAGGAAAGTGTATGTAAATTTGGGGCCAAGAATGATATGGTTTTTGAAGAGATTAGAACCGTTAAAGAGAAACCAAGTACTCTGCACCATGGAAACAGGAAAGAACTCTGGAGGGCACCTCAGGAATCAGTAAGACCATACCCACCCCAGAATCAAGGGTATAAAAATGAAGACTAGTTTGAAAGACTTTGCTTGCAGGGGTTGGGGTGGGGAGGTCTGCTTGCACAGGGGTGCTTAGGAAGTTGTTTTTCCCATGATTCCTTTTAATATGCTCAGCTGATAGACATTCAGAGGCCCCTGAAGCCATAGTCCAAGCAGCCTGCTACTGTACCTGCTGGTGGCTGATGTTAGTGTAGTCCATGTGGTAATGGGACTAGTTTTGCAGGCACAAAGAATGTCATAGATGTAATAGTTACTGTGTCATGAAAGCTTCTGCCCAAATTTCAAAGTAAGGCCTAGGAAACCAGGCAATGTGTGTTAGGGTCAGAATCCCAGGAGGCAGCCCCTGAGAGGGAGATTTGTGAAGCTGTGAGCGAAACCTCTGCAACGAGGAGCCAAAACAAATCTTCCCTCCTTTAAGTTGTTCAGTTCAGGTGTTTTGGTCACTGAAACAAAGAGCTGACTAACAAATTATTGAATCAAGAAGTTAAGTGAAAGACTGTAAGAAAAATATAATTCAGGCTCAGTAAAGAACATTTGAAGTTGGCTTCATTTATAATTTTCACAAAACACAGGTTTTATTTGCTGTGTACATTGCTTGAATTGATGACCTTTTTTAAAAATGATGAGTGGTCCCAAACACAACTGAACCCATCAAATGATATAAAACATCTTCAGGGAATCTTGAAAAGGGTTCAGTTCATAGAAAACATTGATCATGTTACTTCAGCAATTTTGTTAACAAAGGTAAGTGGCCAGGGACCCAAAAAATCTGGGGAACCAGCAAATAAGACCCCCCCACCCCCCCCCCCCCCCAAAAAAAAAAAAACAAAAGGGAAGGGTAATGGTACAGAGTATGAAAGGAACTTTAATCAGTGTAGCTACACCAGGGGACAAGGGGACCCATGTTCTTGGCCCTGTCTTTGAGGGGTTTACATTGTCTTTGAGGTTTTATAGAAACAAGAATAAGGGCAAGAGGTGGGGATTTATTTGCACAGCACACAAAGCAAGTGATCTTGATCAAATTCAGTCTGTCCATCATTATCTCAGGATTGATATTGTGCGGCCTTGTCCCAGATAAGAAAGTTGCTCTTGTCTGGGGATTAACTGTGACTCATCACAAGATGCTCACCAGATCAGACCTTGTTCCTGGATTCCAAGGTAGTTCAGAGTAAAGGAGATAGACATAAAATGGAGGCCCAGGTACCAAGTGTTTTATTCTGTTTTCAGGCACCCGCCAGACTTTTACAGGCAAAAGTGAAGAGTCTAAGTCCTTATTATAGGCTTAGCTATTGAGTTAAAAGAGTTTGGACAACCTGGCTCTGGAACTTGTGCTTTTTCCTCCATCTCCATATAGCCCATCCATATGCTGCTGGTGAAATCTTTTTAACTTTAGTTGATCTGTGCGTTTTTCTACTAAAGTTTTGCAAGAAACTTATGATATATACTTCTTTGGATTATCACTGTGCAAATAATAAAATTATTAAATGAATTAATTAACAGGAATTAAAAATTAGAAAGATGGAGGCTAACAGAATGCCTTAATAACATTAACCAGAATGAAGGTCTCATTTGTGTAGTGAAATCAAGACATTCAAAGGCTATGTGATTTCCCAGCAATTCTCTCTCCCACCATCAAAAAGCTATGTGCTCAATTATATATCTAATGAGTGGTAGAGCCAGCGAAGTGTGCTGCAGGACATAGGGCTCTAAGGAATGAGGATAAGTGAAATTCACTGCTACCCACATAAGACAGACCCGTCAGACAATCCAAATGTCCATAGAGTTAACATAAAGGTTAATTTCTCTCTTTTAAATGGTTAAGAAAACAACCATGGTTGTTTAAAAAAGAGAAATTAGCCTTTATGTTGATTCTGTGGACATTTAGATTGTCTGACCAGTCGTTCTTAAGTGGGTAGCAGTGAATTGCAGAATTGGAGAACATCATGCTAAGTGAAATAAGCCAATCCCCAAAACCCAAAGGCTGAATGTTTTCCCTGATAAGTGGATGATGATATATAATCAGGTTGAGGGGGGTGGAGGGGTGAGAGAAGAATGGAGGTACTTTAGAGAGCAGGAGGGGGAGGGGGTATGAAAAATGGTGGAATGAGACAGACATCACTACCCCATGTACATGTATGATTATGTGAAGGGTGTGACTACACCATGCACAACCATAGAGACAAAAAGTTGTACCCCATTTGTGTACAATGAATCAACATGCAGTCTGTAAAAATAAAAAATAAATAAATAATAAAAAATAAATAAATAAAATAGAATAAAATTAAAAAATAAGAAAACAACCAAAATAATTAGTTTAACATATAGGCTGCATAACCCTAATCTGAAAATTGGAAATGCTCATAAATCCACAAGTTTTTGAGCAAAGATGTGATGCCAGCTGTGGAAAAATTCCACACCAGACTTATCCAGTGGGTCACAGTAAAAACCCAGTTGTACTGAAAGTATTATATCAAATTACCTTTAGGCTACATGTTTAAAGTCTATGTGAAATATAAATTAGTTTTGGGTTTAAACTTGGGTCTCCTTTCCAAGATATCCCATTATTTACATGCAAATATTCAAAAATCCAAAAACTTCAGATACCTGAAACACTTCAGGTCCCAAGCGTTTCAAATAAGGAATACTCAACCTATATTATGAAATCAGTCATTCGCACCCATTAAATTACCAAGATTTAATTAAATATGCATGTTATTTCTCCTTCCTGATTTTGAAACCTTTTTATATGGACATATGACTAAATTACCTAAAGTCAAAAATTGCAAACCAATAAATGTTATGAAATAAGTGTTCTGTGCTATTCATTGATGAGGTTATCAGTGTAGCCATGCTTAGACAAGAGAAAGATTTTTCTTTATGATGGTCTTAGTCTATTAAAGGCAGATATTTGATTGCTGTATTTTTAAATTCAGATTCTGGTTACTTGGATAAATATTTGTAATGCATAAAAATTATTAAACTATGTTAATTGTAAATTATGTAAAACAAGCTTGATTTATATTATTTGACCCTTACTAAAACCATGAGGATGTAAAATGAGCTGTTTTTATTTCTTTTTTAATAAAACATGAAAGCATAAAGCAAGTTTGCTCAATTTTAATACATTTTATTGAATGTTAATCAAGCAGTATGGTGCATGAATCATGAGTATATAGTTTAATTAATTTTTTATACTGAAAACAGCCATATAAAGATTAAGAAAATATTTCCAGCATTCTAGAACTTTAAATAGTTCCCATGCACATTTCTGTTTTTGCTACTATTCTGATATTTAGCATAAAAATTGCTTGTTTATACACATGTATAATACAAAAGTATTATTTTGGTTGTTTTTTAATCAACATTGTGTTAGTGATATTCCTCATCTTGCAAGTAGTCATTATTTCTTTTCTTTGCTGTATAATATTCCATCGTGCCTATGTACTCCAGTTTATTTATCTATTTCACTCTTGGTAGATATTTGGGGTGGCTTTAAATGGTCTTTTAGAGAAAAAATATTTCATATATATCTTTTATATATGCACACACACACATGTACATACATACTGGGAATAAAATTGCTTTCAAAAATCCAAACTTATAGAAATTAAGAATGACAAAACTGGAGAACATATTTAGAGATGGGGAGGAATTATTAGACAATTACAAAGTTCAAAATGATCTCCCCAGAGAACAAACTTTCCTCAAGTGTGTAGCCTAAACCAGTAGGCAAATATCTCCAGAAGCTTGTTTTAGCAGCCTCACGTTGCCTTAAAGGGATATGTACATTCCTACCTGTGCAAGACTCTCTCTATTCACATAGGCTCTGAAGTGGCTCCTGTGCTCCTGAGGCAAATTAAAAAATGAAATCCAGGAAGAATTGACAGGCTGTTCCCTAGAAGTCTGAACAGCTCTAATTGCGTTACAATGCATTTAGATGCTCCAGCACAGAATAGTCTACCTGCCTTCTGAGAACTGAAGCCAGAGCAGTTTCCCCAAAGTGCTTCTCTTGATGTGCTCAGGGAAGCTTCGACATTTCATGGTAATGCAGGAAACAACTGTAGGCTTTTGTACTACCTAATTCATTCTGTGTTTGACTTTTGTTTTTCACGTTCAATAATGTGGACAGTTTCCAGGTACTGATTCCAAACCTGAATCTCAGAGCGTTACCCTCCAAGTCATCACCACCATGAATGCCTTCATCTTTGTGATCACTCAGTGCACAGTGTAAGGTTCTGATTCATCAGCCACTAGGTGGGTAAAATCCAAAAGAGATACAGAGGTGAGGGAAGTGGAGCAGCCAAGCAGGAGAGTAATTTGCTCAGCTTCAACAACTGCTAACAGGAATTTCTCTGAGTGGTGTGACGAACTTTAGCATTAGCTGTCCCCAGTCTGCAAGCAGGAAATCCACCAGAGTGTCTGTTTTGTGTTAATGTGTCAACAATAAGAGCTGAAAAATTCTCCAGACTGTCTCGTCCCATAATTTTTAATGTAAGTATCCTGTGTGACATATCCTCAGAGGAATACAAGTAAGTGGTAATACAAAGCAGAACTGTTTCAGATGGTCATGTATTTCCAAAGGTGCCTGTGAGGGTTTGTTGGGGATGTCATAGTTATTCCCTAATCTGCTTGGTTTTCTGTAATCATTTTCATTTATCTGCAATCTAGTTAAAAGCCACTAGCTAGTTTATCCATTTCTACACGGAGATCCATTAGAAGACAGCACCCTTTTTTGCAAGGTAAGATCCATTTTTCCCTATTCCCAGAGTGAATTATCAAAGGTTAAATTATTTTCTAAATGGACACTCCACACCACTGAACAACTCAATCTATGTCTTTCATCTTGAAATCTTTCTCAGCCAGTGTGATTTCTGGGATAGTTCATTTGCTGTTTTGAGTCAGGGTTCTTCTTTTCTAGCAAGCTCTAAAATATCAGGATTAGGTAGGACCCCTTTCTCTTCCTGGCTTATTTGTCTGTTTATATTATAAATAGTTGGTAGAAAAATACAGACTTCATTTTTATTTGCAAATTAAGTTGCATTTTCCAACTCTTAGATTTTTAGGGGAAGGAAAGGATGAATGATAACTCTTAGGGCCAAATCCACCAGATCTATTTAAATTTAAATGCATTAAGATTAAATAAACTGGGACTGGGGATATAGCTCAGTTGGTAGAGTGCTTGCCTTGCAAGCACAAGGCCCTGGGTTCAATCCCCAGCACCACAAAAAAAAAAAAAAAAAAAAAAAAGATTAAATAAACTTAGACATTTCCTTCCTCTGTCAGACTTACCACATTTCAAAGGCTCAATAGCTAGAGGTTCTTATTGGACAGGGCAGATTACAGAATATTTTTGTAACCACCCAAAGTTCTATTGGTTGGTTCTGTTGAACTTGAGAGTTAAGTCCAGTGAACAGAAGTCTTTTCTTAAACATTCTTGTTGCCTAGGATATGGTAGGTACTTTGTGAAAGAATAAAACTGCTTAGAAAAAATTCATCTATACATGAATGAGCAGAGGAATCCAATTGATGTCTTATCATTGCTAAATTGTAACTCAAGGGATTTTCTCTTTGGGAGACATTCCACCCATAGGGGTCATGACAAATTACATGCAACTGATAGAACAGTGCAAGGAAGAAATGAAATAAATGTATGACTTCGTTGCTGAGAAATGACAGATTGAAACATTGACAGATACCGTCAATAACTAATACTTCAAGCCAACGAAATAAGAAATATTATCAGGAAACACATGATTAATTGCTGGATGAATCATGTTATATGAGAAGTCTGAAGAATGAGAATGGGTGAGTGAGGAGATCAATGGAAGGATTTGCAAAAGATGCAAAAGCCCTGCACAGCTTTTGGGCTTGGCTGGTGTCCTCAAAACCTCTCCATTAGGATGAGGCCCCTGAGAGTGATCTTGCTGGAACATCAACAGCCCTCTGATCAGAAAGCATGAGTTCAGAGATGTGCAGAGTAGATAGGAGCCCTTCTTGTGCTGTTGTTGTTATCAGATTTAAAACGCTCTGTCCTGACTGAGAAATTTCATCTTCTTAAAAAAAAATAATGGTGGCTCTATGCTCTTGGGGCTCACAAACCAGTCTCACCAGCTTTTCACAGGGCTCTCTGATGTTCTCCACCACAGGAGTCGGGGTTTCCCAAGGGTCCCATCCTGCAGACATTGTGGAGAGAGTGTCCACTCCCATGTATGATTTAATTACCTCTAGCAAAGGAAGGAGGGAGGATTAAGAACTGATTAAAGAGCTTACAGAAAACAGATATGATTAAGAGAATAATCCTTTCGAAACTGAAGGCCACATGAGACAAATTCTGCTAGGTAGATGGTACTCTGGAAGCCACCCATCCCTGCTCCGTATAACCTAGAGCAAGAAGGCACACTAGGGAGTCAGGTCCAAGGAGGGGTGCTCTGTGTGGAGGACCACCAAAGGGTGCAGCGAAATGAACAAACTATATACTTTCCCCAAAGTTAAAACAGAGGCCATCCCCCTCCCCAGTTCCATGAAGGAGCAAAGTAGATAGTGTTTATGAAACACAATTTAGGCAACACTTTTTCTTTCTGGTGGTATTTTATTAATTAACATTTATTTACCAACACAATTAGCAACTACTTTGATGAGCAATTATTCGAGTTTTAATGGTGAAATCAGAGTTAGCAGAAACTGCACAGAAGGAATGGTGTTTTAGTCAGCTTTTTTGTTGTTGTGACTGAAAGACCTGACCAAAAAAATTTTAGAGGGGGAAAAGTTTAGTTAGGGGCTCAGGGTTTCAGAGGTCTCAGTTCATTGACAAATGTCTCCATTCCTCAAGGCTAGAGGTGAGGCAGAACATCATGGGGGGAAAGTATGGTGGGGGGAAACAGCCCACATGATGATCAGAAAACAGAGAGATACACACCACTCGTCAGATACAAATATATCCAAAGCCACACTTCCCACAGCCATACCCTCCCTGCCTTCAGTTACCACTCAATGAATCCCATCAGGTGATTGATTCACTGATTGTGTTAAGGCTCTCATAATCCAATCATTTATCCAAACCTTCTTGCAATATCTCACGTATGAACTTTTGGGGGACATCTCACAAACCATAACAAATAGTGTGGTCTCATCCCCATCCCTCCTTCACATTTCTATATATTTAAACTCTCTCCAGGGAGCAGGTGAGCATGCTAATTCCTGGGAAGGAGAAGAACTGGTTGCATAAAAAATTCCACCCTTTCTTGAACTTGATTGAAACCCCAAAAGCATTAGCTCCCAGAAACTTTCCCTTCTACCTGAATTGCCAGAAGTCTGAGAGGGCAGAATTCCCATCAGCTCATAAGGTCCCCAGTTTGGCTTCAGGATGCCATGGTTCAAACCCAATCAGCTTCTATTACACAGGGCAGGATCTTGATGTGTTTGCAACCTTATAAACTATCCTCTGGAGAGTTGAGAGGAAGTTATTTGGATATAATTTATCCAGGCAACAAATTGGCTCTTCACTCAGCTCAAGAATTTCTCTGTTGACTGGGCTGCCAAAACAGGAAGCCTCCTCCCATCTGTAAAATCCCTCCTCTAAGCTATGGTAATTGTATGGGAAATCTCTAGCCCTTCGAGAGTAAAGTAATAATAAAGATAATAAATACAGAGAGATAACTTGCTAAGTGCCAGGCACTTTTTGTGTATTATCAGTCTTCTAGCAATTCTGCTGGTGAACAGGAGCTATTCCCATTTTATATACGAAGAAGACTGAAATTCTGAAAAAGCAGAACTTTCAAGGTACACAACTGGTAAATTAAGAAAGTCACTGACAGAGGAGGTTCCTTCTACTAAGTCACAAGGTGCTCTTATCTTTTGCTGAGAAAGCAAAATTGTAAAAAACATGAAGCCCAAGAAGAAAAATTTTCGACTAGCATTTATGATGGGAATAAATTGATATAATGGTTTGATCATGTTAGTGTGTGTGTGTGTGTGTGTGTGTGTGTGTAACCCTCACTCCTTTATTTTTTATTTTTGAGACAGGATCTCACTAAATTGCTGAGGTTGGCCTCAAATTTGCAATCCTCCTGCCTTAGTCTCCTGAGTTGCTAGGATTACAGGCATATGCTACCTCAGGGTGATTTTTAAATTTTATTTTAATATGGGTGAATTAACTAGCTGCAACTGACTTGTCATTATGTATGTAGAGAGAAAATGTGCCTCAATTTCTGATCTCAAAGAAACATGAGGGGCTGGGGTTGTGGCTCAGTGGTAGATAGAGTGCTTGCCTCGCATGCGTGGGGCACTGGGTTCGATCCTCAGCACCACATAATTAAATAAAATAAAGGTATTGTGTCCATCTACAACTAAAAAAATTTAAAAAAAGAAACATGAGATTCTTCTCTACCCTTTCAACTTAAGGTCCTTCAACTATGGTTCAACTTAGAATTCTTCAAACTTCCAAGAACCTGGCATGGACAGTAATGGGAATAGGATGTGACTTCCAGTCTGCAGAGCAGTATGTGACAGGCATCAGGGGCAACAACAAAACCAAAGGTCAAACAAAAAGTCCAGCTGTGACTCCTTGAAGCCCAAGAGAGACAGAAAATTCAGTATTTGGCAGCATTGAGGGTTTCCTTGTAAAAATTCTAAGATCATCTATAATCCAATTCTCATATTTCCATAAGTAATTCTTCATTTCCTCTGAAGTTTCAGGATAAACAAGTTGAGAGTGATGTAAAGTGGAAGGGAAGAGTCTATAGGTGACTAGCAAGCAGGAGAGGAAAGACTGAAGTAATTTTAATAAGTAGAAATAATCATCATTACTATTATTATTATTATTCCTCAGAATTTGGACAACATTGTTTTATTGTGTTCTAGCAAGCATATTGTAGTTTAGAATTCTGAAGTCAGCCTATTCCTTACTAATGAATTAAATTAAAATTTTATTTCCTAGTAGTTTGAATGTTTCTCTCTTGGCTCTTTCTCTTTCTTACTCTGGGTTTCCATTACAACCATATTAATCTTCACATGGTATACAAAGGTAGCATCTATTTTGACGGACCTGGTATAAGTTATGATCACATGGTAACCTTGCCACAGAATTTGGCAGATACTGCAAACATCATTACTGTTTACCTGGTTATTTGATGTCACAAAATATCTCATATTGTTTATGCTTTTACTTAATCTCAGAATTTTTCTCGATTTTGCTCATAAATCGGCAATCTGAAAGAAAAATTTTCTCTCATCTTTTTTCATGCTAATTTAAATCTCCATGTTTAAATGTGCATAATCCATAAATATTCTGTTCATTATTCCTTCTATTTGTTTTGTTTTAGTAACCATAATATCCAAAATTTAATTTTTTTAATAACATTGATTACTCCTGTCTCATAACATTTCTATCCTTTCTTTCTTCCTTTTGCTTTCTCATCTTCCCCCTTCCTTTTCTCTCTCTCAACTGTCTTCCTCTTATGTTATCTCACGTATAAGAATTAAAATTATGCTTATCTTATGTTTCTTGTGTTAATTCTGTTTCCTTGGTGACTAGTCAGCATGTATCAGTTTCTAAACCTCATTTTCACAAATTTTCTCAATCTTCTTTTAAGAAATTCTATACTTCCATGGATTTTGTAGCTAAAATGCATTTCCTAAGCTTTGGGGGAAATTTTAGTTCCCCTGTCAGGCAACAAGGGCTTCAATTATGTGCCTTTGACCCTGACACAGAAGGGCAGAGGAAGGAGGTTTGCGGCTGGGCTGGCTGTCCTCGAAGGACTTGAGAAACTGCCTGGCCTGTGGAGGCCAAGTACATGAAACAAATGTCTGAAGCTGATGTGGTTTTAGTATAGAAAACACTGTTGGTGATAATGGAGAATTGGAGAGTGAATCCTGCCAAATAATATCAAATGAACAAAAAAGAAAATTCAAACATGATTTTTGTGCCAAATAAAACAAATCTTCTGTCATAGCAAGTAATGATCCTCCTTGAACTTGTTCAATTAAAGAATCCTGTTGTGTGGTATGCTTGGACCTTGTCTTGTGGGTATAGGAATTTCCTGTGTCTCTTGGCTGAAACAGTTTATGTAGGACAGTGCCCTACTTCTACAGTTCTAGCACCTGCTTTGAGGGCCTCCTGGGTTAGAATTCCTAATCATTTTGTGAGACGTAAACTTAATTTGTAGTTGTATCCTGAAGGCAAATACTGGTGCCTGCTGAAATGAAAGAGCACAGGACACAATTTTTCAACAGTAGTTATTCATTTACTGCCTTGATATGGCAAATTGTATTAGTATTTAGTACGTACTCATTTCTGCTTTCTCCCCATCTGTGGGAGGATTATTTTTACCTGTACAACAATGCTGGGCTTGGTCACTTATCTTACCGTGGTCATTGCAAAGACATGCTGCCCTTAGGAGAAGCAATTCTAAATGTACTTGTGCTGTGTACTTATCCTTATTTACTCCTGCACCCAAGAATGAGAAGAGCATGCTCCAGGTGATGACCACTCCATAGTCTGGATTCTGGAAAAGAAGCCTACACAGCCTAGAACACAACCACAGATGTGTAAGCATGGTGTAAATGTTTGTCTTCATAAGGCAATGAGACCTGGGAACTATTTGTTACTGCAGCAAAGTTAACTAGCACAGAATTTTGGAGCAGGAATAAGATGATACCATTTAAAACAAAACAGAACAAAACAAAAACCTAAATTAAAATATATGCTATTGCCTTTAGAATGGACTAGAGAGGATGGCAAGGAAACAGTTACAGAAGTCTAGAAAAAGACAAGCCATGTTATCACAAAGGCACACAGTAGATTAAACTGCCCCTTGCAATATCTTAAAGGTACTCACAATATCTGATAAACTCATGCCTTTGGTTGATGCATTAGGAAGAGATAATGTTGGTAGCTGAGCTGATTGTTACTGGTTATATTTGAGAAGATTTTATAAGGAAAAGATAAGAGCCTGAGGACAAACAAATAAAAGATTTCAAACTCTGTTTGAGATCAGGAATGAAAGGAAAAAGGAGATAATCCATAAATGGTGGCAACTGCAGGGTTTAATGATGTATCTGGATCTCCTTGCCAACCAAAGATAAAATCAAGAACCACTTTTTGTGAGAAAGGCCTAGTTAGCTTGAGATCAAGGTGACCTCGGGGCCAAGACCTCACAAGGGTGTGACCATAGAACTTTTTGCCAAATCTACTGACTGGATTAATCCCACCCCATGCTATCCTGTCAGCTGGTGGAAATGACTCATGATAAAACAAAAACAAAGCAAAAGAAAACAAACAAACAAAAAACTTGTTTCCTCAGAAGTCCAAGAAGCACAAAGTTACAAATTCATCATATCTTACAGAGAATTGTGAGTGGGCACATTAGCTCATGAAATAAAAGATAAAAATAATTACGAGCAAATATCAGCAGATGAAAAACAAAAATTTTAACAAATGAATTTGCAACCCGAACTAAAATTTCTATGACCCTTTAAGATAGAAAATGACCATTTGGCACTTAAAAAGAGACAGGCAGGAAAATTAGCTAAGAATATTGATCAGCCACTCAAAATATTTTATTTTTTCTTTTTCAATTGTTGACAGGAATTTTAAAGCTTTTATAGAGCATTACAGTTGTACAGAATATTGGGATTCATTTTGACAGAATCATACATACATGAAATATAATTTGGTTTATTTCAGTTCCCAGTACTTCCTCGTCCCTACGCCTGTTCCACTTCCTCTATTCTACTGGTCTTCTTTCTATTTGTTTGTTGTGTTTAATTGGTGTTTTATAGATATACATAAAGGTGGTAGTCATTGTGGTCTAGTCACATGTGTACATAACATGATTTTGTCACTTTCTTTCTGCAGTTCTTTCTTATTGTCCCTCCTTCCTCCCCAATTCTCCTCTTTCTCTACTACAGTGATCTAGAAAATATTTTTTTTAATTTTTAATTTTTTTGAATTTTTTTCAGATGCATTTTGAGTCATTGTACACAAATGGGGTACAACTTTTCGTTTCTATATTGTGCATGATGTAGATTCATACTATTCATGTAATCATACATTACTTAGGGTAATGATTTTCTAATATACTTTTCAAATGTGTCTAAGGAGAAAAATGTAAAAGGAAGAAATTCCCAACGACAAAGTCAAGAGTCAACAGAACAAAAGCCAGGCACAGAGGTGCACTCCTATAATGTCAGAGGCTCTGGAGGCTAAGGCAGGAGAAAGCAACTTTTAGTGAGGCCCAAAGCAACATAGAAAGACCCTATCTCAAAATTTAAAACAGGGGGTGTGCCTGGAGGTATCCTTTAGTGGCTGAGTGCCCCAGGTTCAATCCCTAGTACAAACAACACCACCAACAACAACATAACAGTCAATGAAACAGAATGGGCTAGAGTTACTACCAAGAATTAAAAAATTGTGCTTGGTTGGTACTCTCTCATCTGGATGGAATACTGTATGAAGTGTATCCAGCTAGATTTCAGAATTCTTGTGGATCACTGACTGCTAGACATTTCCCACTCATATCCTTTCTGAATATGTTTCCATTATGCTGTTTCTGAGGCAACATTGTACACTGGGTGTTGTGGGAGCAGAAACTTGTGGTTTTAGATCAGAGAACTCTGGATAAAGAGAACCTACATCTGAGAGATTGTGCCGATTTCTAGCCTGATGCCATATTTGGATGGGACTCTGGATTTTATTGAGTATAGTTCATTTTGAATCATGTGAATATTTGTGACTAAAATAGAGGACTGTGCTAGATTTTGTTATTAAATTCTTACACTGTTCTCCTGTATCTGGGTGGAGTTTACCTCCTACTTCACTGGCTTGGAGCTTGACCATGTGACTTGCTCTGAGGCATATAACGTGGCCCACTTTCAAGCAGAGTTTTGTAGGTATTCCCTGCTTCTGCTTCCCTTGTTGTGCTTCAGGCTTTGACCATGAAAACAAGATTCCCCAGAGCTGGGTGCTTCGTTAGCCTAGGTCCTGGAACAAGAAAATGTTTGGGGAGAACCTGAATCCAACCCATCTCTTCAGTGAAGCTTCAGTAGCCAGTTTTCAGATAGAAGAGCAAGATATTAATGTTCACTCTTGAGAGTCAGCAATATTTTGGGTGTGACTATTTTCACAACAGTAGCTGATTAATTCAGGAGTTGACTATCAGCCTATTTTTCAAATTGGATTCCACTACATTCTTCTACACTGTGGCCAAGTATCACCTTACTTTGGAGAACTTTTTATTTGCATATGGAAATTCCTCTGTTCTTTTGGGTTTCTTTCAGGAAAATATATGTGTATCTTTTAGAAATCACTGTTTAGCTTTATTCTTTTGTTTTGGTTTATTTTGCATTTTTCAATGGAATTTTCTGAGGGAGAAATAACTTGAAAATTGAGTCATTGTGAGTAGGCACCTTTGATTAGACTTTCTTAAACCCAATGGTATTTGATATGTGTGCCCATATGGGAGATTCTCTAGAGAAAGAGGACTTGTTTGTGTGAAGATTTCAAGCCTTGCTGTAATGGTGTCTCTTCTGGGGAAGGGTGGATGGAATAAAAACACCTGAGAGAATGCACAAGTCTTTCAGGGGATTCAGGAATCCACTAATAACCACATAACAGTCCACTGAATTCAAGTATAGTTTTTGTCATCTAGATACTAAAAATCCAGTTGATGAAATCAAGCAACTCTAGCCTAACCTAATAGGAATTATCCACTGGTGAAGGCATAGGAGTCCTTCTGTTTCCACTGGGAATTGTTGAAAGAGTTTGAGATACAAATGAAAAAAATCCTTGGGAAATTGATTCTGAGAAAATGGAGGCAAAAAATATTATGCCAGGAGTGGTAAGATCTAGGTAGAAGTTCTCAAGGGATCCTAATGGTTTAGAGGAACCGAGTTTCTTTTTGGCTTAAAACTCCATGCCATTAGGATTCCTATAAATACACAGCTATTTTCAATAGCAAATGCTACTGGGACTTCTTTATTCCAAGTTGTAGATATTCATATTATTCTGACAGCTTCTTTTCAAATTAGGAAACTGTCCACCAGAAATTTTCCCTAGGTATTATGAGACTTGGAGCTAATAAAATCTCAGCTAGAAATAGATTTTAGCAAACATACCTAGCATCATCCATGCAAGCAGCTCTGGTACTTCCCCTGTACCTCCTATTCAACACTGGTAGAACAGAAGCGTGATTTCAGTTTGGAAAGCATTATATGACCTTCATCTGTCTTTCATGTACATAGACCCACAGGGCTTGAATTAGTATATCATACTTTTAGAAAACTTTGATTGAATGCTATATAGTTATTAGAAACTGTTGTCATGAAAACATAAAGAAAATGGAAGTAAAAGTAAGCTAGATGATTCAAAGTCCTTCAGTCTTCTGAGATGAATTCTTTACATTATCTAAATAATGAAATCAATGACAAAACCGCTGCTTCACCTTCACATGGCCATATGGCTGTGGGCTGCCTTCCTCACCACATGGACATTCCCATGAAACTGCTCACACAATGAGTTCTTTAAGAGCACATGATGAAAAAGAACACAAAGTGGAAGCTGCCAATGATCCTTTCACAATCTCAGAAGTGACATTCCATCACTTTTGCCATATTGTATTATTCACAAAGACCAACTCTGTATAAGGAGGAAGGGAACTATACAAGTAGGGAAGAACCAAGAAGCAGAATGTCTGGGGCCATCTTGCAAGATGGTTAGCACAGCTAGTTTACCATAACTGGCAGCTCAACTGGTACGAGCTACCAATCCTGTGCCTGAGTTTGGGAAATTAGAGATGGCAGAGGGAATGAAGAAGAAGGTTTCTGGGAAGAACTAATAGAAAGAAGGCATGCTGGAATCCAAAGTGAGGTTGTACCCCACAGGGAGGGATCTTGAGTAGATTTCAGACCAGTGAAGTTAATATGCCTGAAGGTTCTTAAGGAAAAGGAAAAAGAAGAAATGACACTTAGCAAAAACCAAGATGTGCTCTGTGGTTAAACCAACCTCTGTCTTAGTTAAGATCTGTATATTCAGAAATTAGTTTTTAATCATACCTGATTTTCTGCAAACACACACTCACATATATATCTATTTATCAACTGTTAGTCCTGACAGGGTACTCTAAGACTTACTGTTAAATTAGGTTTTTTTTTCCTTGAGTGAATTAAATATCTATAGCATTTAAACAAACTCCTTGAAGTCAGTTGGAAAGCACTTAATAGATAGATATTCAGCAGTTGAGTAATAATTTTTCATGAGTCATAGTTGTCCCCGATTCTGAAAATTCTATCATGTCTTCCATTATATTTGGTGATCTCCGTACAGCAGTTAAGCTCTTTGGTGTGTAACAGCTGATCATTTTGCATGTGTCTCAGGGATGAGGAGACATAAATTTGCTTACTTATGGTTGTCAAGTTTGTTGTTTTGTCTTTAATATACACCAGTAAGATCTGTAACTCTTCCTCTGCATACACAACTTTCATTGTAAGCTAAATTTAGAAATCTAAATGTAATACTCAAGTGTTTGCAACTGTTGATGCAAATATTACAATAAGGTGATAATTAAGTAAATAGTTGATGCCTTCCACCTTTGCCTATATTTTAAAAAACAAACAATAATTTTCCACAATATATCTCTTTTCATTATTCACCATTAATATTTATATAGATTTTATGATTTCTTGATCTTTAAAATTTGATTGAGGGCTGGGATTGTAGCTCAATGGTAGAGTGCTTGCCTTGCTCATGTGAGGCACTGGATTCAATCTTCAGCACCACATAAAAATAAATTAATTAAAATAAAGGTATTGTGTCTGTCTACAACTAAAAATATTTTAAAAGTTTAATGAAATGTGTTATTAATTAAGGAAGTAATATATTGATTGCTTATTCTGTAGGGAACACTTGCATATATTGCCTTATTTAAGCTCGCCAATAGCTTTATGGCATTGAAATGGGGATACCAATGCTCACAAAGGTTATATAACTTGCTCGGGTACCTAGTATGTAAAAGACCAAGTCAGAATTTTTGCCCATATTTTCTCTCCAAATACTGTGTTCATTCTAGCATACTCTCTACTCCTTCACAAATGATATTATTGATTTTACTGTAGTCTTCCGTCTGTTCCTACTAAAGCAATATTAGTTTGAGAGAAAATTGTGTTTGCTTTTAGCCTAGGAAATGGAAACAGATCTAGTTCTTGAGCGTGCTGTCTTGATAATCATTGTTAGTGTGCTCACACTGCATGAAGCTGTTGCTAACAAAACTTCACACCTTTTCCTTTAGAAGTTGTTCCAGTCTTGGTTTCAGAAAACAAAGCAAAAAGGAAAAGACAAAATGATTTCCAGCAGGGAAACTAAACTAAAATTTTTCTAGAAAATAAATTTCCCCATAGTAACTCAAAAAGTCAAGTGTCCAAAATGCCAGCTGTCGAATATTTTATTTGAACATCTCACAGATGAGCTACTGTTGTGTCCCAAAATATAAATCTACATATGTGAATGGGGGATGCTAGATATACATGCATTTGCCCATAGAAACACGTGTCTAATTGAAGGATTTTAATTTTTTGTCTACATTCCCAGAATCTCTCTCCAGTTACTTAAATAAAATAGTTTTTAATTAAAGTGACTCTACAGAGGGACTGCATGATTCAAATAAGGACAAAATTCCACAGAGACACCTTAGTAATTCAGGGTGATATGTTGGCTTTAATTTTTCCATTTGTTCTTCCAACCTCCCAGATGTAATTTGAGTGTTCAGTCTGAAATTTTATGGTTCTCTCTCCTTGTGTCAGACTAAAAGCTTACATTATGCCTAAATAAAAATTGCTTAGTATTTTAAAAGGCTTGTTATTGTGTAATTCCTGCCCCCCAACATGGATTATACAATCATAATGAAATAATCTTATATGCAAATTATTTTAATAGTAAGTTATCATTCTTTGGAAAGATAGATTGAAGTATAATATGTTAGAATTTGTAGAAATCATCTTGACTTGCATCTTTTTCATTCGGGGAAACCAAGGTTCAGGCAATCTAAGTAATTTGTTACTTTAACCATAAGTGATATTAATATGGAACTTATTCTTCACTAATACTCACTCTTCTAGTAGTTTCATCAGCTTTGAGGCTTGAATATCATATGTATGCTTCTGGAAACCAAGTTCATATTTCTAATCTATATCTCTTCCCTGAACTCCAGACTCATATATATCCACCTGTCTATCAAGGATCTTCTTTCTGTTGTACAATAGGCATGGCAAATTGATTGCATCCCATATGAAGAACCTGATGTTTTCCACCAAAGCCTGCCCTCTCTCAGTCTTTCTCATTTCAGTAAATGACAATTGATTCTTCTAGTTCTTTGGGCTAAAATCTTAGCATCATTCCTGATGACTTGAGTTTCTCTGTTGTTCTCTTATAAGCAAATACTGTCAGTTTTACCTTCAGAATAATACAGAAAGTTGTAACCATTTCCACTGCTTCTCCCTTTGTAAATGTCAACATCATATATATGCATGGTTTAAGTAGCCTCTAACATCTCCTATAAGTGAGTGAGTGAAGGAATGAATGAATGCTGTTGGCAATTTCTTGTAATCCATCAACACTCTAAAGCCTACAGGGAATATTTGAGTAAAGCGCCTCATTTATCATATGTGCATATACAAAGGTGCACACACACGTGTGTGTGTCTATGTGTGTTTTGTGTGCATCTGTAAAATTATATTACAAAAAGAACATGCTCTTTGTTGGACATGAATCATTGTTACTTATTGATCTTTTGGTTATTTAATGATTTAAAGCATGGTCACATGTAAATATTTTTTCCATTTAGAAAGTGTCAAAGTCACACTAAGAACTAATGCTATACTGTGGGCCAAATGAATTTGACTTGTTGTCTTTGAAAGAAAACTATCAGCAGTTACTTTATTTGATAGTTTACTTTATTTGTAGCTTAAAAGTGCACTGCAGATAGTGGGCAGGGACAAGATAGTGGGTATCTGATTGACATTCTCCACTACAGACAATGGAAACTATAATTTGTATTTTTAAAATATATCTAAATTTAATAAAGGCTATATTTAGGAATCTTTTCAATATTTGCCTAAGACCACTCACAACTTACCCTCACTTAAACTTTCATTCATATGACTTTGGGGGCAATTATGTAAGCAGTTAGCTTTTTTTTATAAAATTAAGAACTTCTGCAACTATGAATAAGTCATGAGGTCCCTTATGTAAGTAATAAGCTCTATATTTCTCCAACCTTGTCATATGACTGGACACTCTATACTCAATCAATGACTCCTGATTTGAGTGAAAGTCAATCAAAATAATGAGTGAATGATTACTTTGGAACACCATGTAAATTCTTTGTGTATTTGACAGAATATAAAGTATTTCATTAGTTTTATCACTTTAATGCAATGATGCATCAATGCTGTCCATTTTTTTTTAACACAAACTCCTAGCAGGCAGGACTTTGGCTGTTGAACTTTTCTTTTGAACAGCATTATGTGCAAGGGAATGCTTAATAAATGCCATTAGACAATGATAGCCTGTGTTTAATATTTATTGAGCACCTATAGGGACCTTGAGACTTTGGTCTGGGATGAAAAGCTTTAGAAAAGCCTGTATCTAATTAAGGAAAACATGGTCCTTGCTCCCAAGGAGCTTATCTGCTGTAGCAGACAGCCCTGATGTGGGTGCACAGAGAAAATTAATTTTTTTAGCTAAGTGCAGAAAACAACTACCTTTATGAAATTGTGGGATTTATCTTCCTCTCCCTTCAACTTGTTTTCTTTCACATTAAATGTCTGGCAAAGAATGAAGGTAGAGAAACCTGGAAAAAGGACAAGGGGATGAGGCAATGAAGAAAGAGGGACAGTAACAGATGGTGTGGCGGTTGGCTGCATGGCTGGAGGGAAAGAGCAGTTGGGGGAGAAGTATAATTTTTTTCAAGTGGTTGGTTGTTATGTTTTCTAGATCTTCCAATAATTATAACATACCATTATAATCATGATTAATTAATATTTAAGTTCAGGTTGCAAAGGAAACCACATAGGAATGAATCAGACATTGATTTCCTTTCATTTAGTTGTGCTGAAAAACACAGCTGTGATAGAGGGCAGACTTGGCATGGATTGAGAAC
Organism: Glaucomys volans; assembly: GCA_020662805.1. Lineage (NCBI taxonomy): Eukaryota > Metazoa > Chordata > Mammalia > Rodentia > Sciuridae > Glaucomys > Glaucomys volans. Next base: position 670,975 of record JAJEJO010000845.1, read on the forward strand.
CCTACCATAATTTATTAGGAATGGATTCATAATACATCCATATTTATATTTCCAGAGATCAGAGAACTGGGAATAAACTGGGAAATAATTACAAACCATAGTTTATACTTCTAGTGAAAAGTGAATGTTTTTAGATTACCTTCATTCCATATCTTGAACATAAGAGGATCAGCTCGAGAAGTTGAGATAATGTGTGAAAGTCACATCTACTTACACAATCAAGCAGTTGGTTTCATCTAAGAATTTGTTTTCTAATTTAAATCAAGAAAAGAATTGTAGTCCCCAGTGTACAGATTCCAAAGGCTGGTTTTATCATATTTATTTGTATTTAAAGTTAAGCCATACCCTATAATAATTTTATTGCCAGCTTCTTAGGCCAGGGTGATAGTGGATTAAGGACATAAGACTGAGAGTCACAATTCAAAGGAATAACTGGGAAGTGGGCTTTGGGGTGCAAACTGAAGAGACAAAAGTAAAAGGCAGAAATGAAAATGATGATTCAGGCAGGAAAATATCAAGATAGAGATGGTGGGAATGGGCAGAGGGTCAAAGAAGTCATTACATGTTCTAGAAGCCGATGATTCCTAGACAGGGTCCATCTTAGATGAAAGCCATAAGAGGTGTACATAGGCATACACACACACACACACACACATGCACACACAGGCACACACACACAATACCTGACAATTTTACTTACACTTGACACAGCTTTACTTACACTGAGCAAATAAAAATTATAGTCTGAATAAAGTTAAGGAAAGATTACAGTTTCTATTGAATTAAACAAGATGACTTGATTCTTTTGTCACAAAAACCATATGGTATGAAGCAAATCCTTTCCCTAGGTGCTTGGCTTCTTTGTTGCTGGTCCCTTTGTTGACTATTCCCCACTCCTAGTTCTTTCACTCTGTAGCCGTATTCTTCTATATTTCAAATCTTCTTTCAAAATCCTCCTAGTATCATTTCTTATTTGATTCATCAAAACGTGTGATCTCTCCCTGAACTCTCATGACATTTGTTTAGATGCTTCATAAGGAAAGTTGTTATATCTTAATGTGCATGGTTATTACTTTTGTATTTGTCTCATTTCTCTTAGGTAGAATAGGAGCTTGTTTGGGTTGAGACATATTCATCATTACCTACTCTGAAATGCTTAGCACAGATACTGCAACTGGTCACTAACAAGTAAAAGCTTCTTGTGACATTTGTTCGTGTGGACGAAAAGGTTTGGCTTTCAACATATGCCTGTAAGGCTACGTGTTCGTCCATCCACTCATAACTGTGTCCTTGGATTCTTGTTGTAGTTAAGATGCCCAGCTATTCCTAGTAACCAACAAAGAGGACTAGTAACATGTTTGGGACAAATTTTGCACAGGGAGACCAAAATAAGCTCTTCTGTGTATATTTACACACAGAGATTTAAACTAGTGTATTACTCTAAAAACCTGTAACTTTGACCTTTGGAAATTAATGTGGATGTATCATAATTTACGTAATTCTGTTTGAATTTCATATGCACTCCAGAGCCTAGAATTGTCCTTCAAGGTCACCTTTCAGACTGTGATAAATCTACATTTGGATCTGATTGTTCATTCTTGTTCCAGGCAGCATTTCTGGGAGAACCTTCTATCATCTCAAAATGTTTATCAAGCTTTTAATGGTTCCATTCAGTAAAAGATACATAGACATGAACTGGCCAACACATTTAGCTCCTGCAAGCTAATGCAGTTGGAAGCTCAGGGGCGCTGGAAAAAGGAGGTGAGTAGCATAAAAGCTGCAGGAGGCATGGGGGTCAAGGAGGCTGTCCTTGAGGACCTGGAGGAGAGGTAAAAATATAGAGATTAGGGGAAAGAACAGGGCATGGGTAAAATTGCTACTGCAACAGGAAATGGACCACCATGACATATCTTCCAGACACACACCTACAAGGGTCCAGAAGTATGGCTGCTATCCAAAATTGTATCCCTTGCCTTTTCTCCATGGAAGGTGGATTATTAGCCATTTCTTCATAGTCATCTCATTTTCCTGTCAAGTGGGGAAGACTTCAGTGTTAATTAAACTCTTAATTACAGAGTAAGTGGATCTCTCAGAGAAAAAAAATCATACATACACACACACACACACACACACACACACACTAAGGTGGGTGATATTTCTGTTTTCTATTCTTTCTGCTCTCTTTTGACCTTGAAAAGTCAGGGAGTGGAGGTGGATCTGGTTTCTGTCTTGGGGAAGGGTAGGGTTGGTCCAGGGCAGTAAGTGGTAAAGACCATTCTGTGTTGACCTGGGAATTCCCTGTTCAGTAGTTAGTATCACATGGCTGGCACTTGAGATTGAGGGTTTGAGGAGTTAACCAGTGTGCACTAAAGCTTGCAGAAAAGGTTCCCTTGGGGAATTAGACATTTTAGTAGGATCATGAAATTTCATTGACCAAGAAAAACTAAACAAAAAATTTTATCAAAGATCCTGAGAAGGAGAAAGAGCACTGGAAGACCTATGATGAAGGAAAATTGTTCTATAGCACATCACTGACTGTAGTTTGTGTGTGAGGTGTTTCTCCCTCCAGTGCTGTTCTGCCAGAGCCCAATCCAAACACCTGCACCCAGCACCTGGGCAGGAGGATCCTGCTCCCCTTGCCTGGTGCCCAGCTGTTGACATCTACTGTTGGAACTCTGGAGTAGGTCTTCTGTTGTCATAGCTGCTCAAAGTTTCTCTCTGAGAGTGTGACCTCCCTTGTGAGATGGTCCCTCTCTCCTAGAAACAAGCCTTTTCTGTGTACTTAGCTGAGAATTAGATAAACTAGTGAACTATGTTTATCTAACATGGTTAGATAATGAACCGTGAATTAATTAAAGGACCGTGGATTAATTGAAGATAGCTAAGTGGTGCCCCCAGGAACTTCTTTATTTTCTCAAAACCTTTTGAAGAGTATCTTGAATCGTCTATTCTTTGTTTTGGGTAATGGTCATAATGACAATGATGATGGTGCAATAATATTAATAAGAAAATAAGAAAAATAGAATACTCTTTTAGCACTTACTCTGTTCAAGGCATTACATAAATTAGGACAAATGATGCCCTATGAAGAAATAGATGTGTAAGATATAGTCTTACAAATCTACTTAGATATAGCTACTATTGCAGACTGGTTAGACGTTCAAAAAACCCATTTCCTTGCCTTGGGCATATAAGATTACATTTTCTGGTTTTCTTGCCAGATAGGCAGGGGCTTCCTCTTCAATAGAATTGGATAAAAGAGTGTCACATCACTCCCAGGCTGGGCCATAGCATGTTACAGACAGCTCTTGATATTCCTTTTTCTTGAGTGGAAGCATGTGGAGGCCTTGGTGGAGAACTTCAAGGAGATCTGAAAGCAGCCTTTCACAGACCAGGTTCTGCAAGCAAGTTAAGGCCCCAACATCATATTTGTGTTACTACTCCTGTTTTTCACAGGATGACACCTAGTTAGATGTATTTAGATGCATAAGAGAGAAGTTATTTCCTTATGTTCATGAAAGCCTTGGATCTTAGGTCTTAAGTTTTTCTTGTGCTCTTAGGAAGCCTGCCCTAAGGCATCCAGGTCCAAAAAGTAGAAAAAGCCTGGATCCCTGAGTTACTGCTTGGCTGAGAATTTCACACTTGTCTTTGGGAAAAGGAGAAATTAGCTGCTTTTGCATTTACTTACTAAGGTTTTTGAGCTTATTAATTATTGTAACTTAGCCTAGACCACCTTCAATAGTTCACCGCCTACTGGCTCTCTCAGGGAAAAGCCCTCTCCTTTCTTTTTTAAAGGTGCACATTAAAATCTGTCTGCTGTGAAATAAAACATTTATGGAACTTCCTTGTTATGTTTCAATATCCCACTACAGCAACTTTCTTTGTCCCTTCTCTTCTTTAGGGACATCATCATCAGGAACAGGATGATTCAATCTGGCTTAAAGAAAAAATATCTATATAGTCAATAACAGGAAATTTGTCCCAAGTGGTGAAAGATAATGGTTGTGAGGAACAGGGTGAGAATGATATGACTGACACATGGAATACAAAGCCTACTTCCAAAAGAAGGTGAATTTTCTGGATGAATATGGTATGTGTGGTGGGGTGTAGATTATAGTGTTTCATAAATTCAAAAGGTCTCTTCAACCCAGCAGGTCACCTGATATTAGCTGGAGAAGAAACTAAGAGGAGGATGGGTCAGTGTACATGACCTTACAAAGCTGAGTTAAAAGTTTTTCTTTTCTAGAAAAGAAATTAGGCTGAAAGTCTCTACAGTTTCTGGTAAGTTAAAAATTATGAAAGTCAAAACCAGAAAAGATATTAGCAATAGTTATGAGATTTCTTATCTATGCTGGAAGTGAACTGAATAATGCAACATTTTTTGAAAGCCTAGCATCCTTCCTTCGTGGTCTGCTCTCATTAGGCTTATAGGTGGGTGGTGGAGTGGGTCTAGGGCTTAGAACAGAGCCCACCCTGCTACATAAGGCAGGGTGCACCGTCGCCTCATTCTTTTGCGTGTTCCCACTAAACTACATGTTACGTGAGCAGAACTCAATTTTATATTCCTTTTTGACTGCCTTTCTGTCCCAACCCAGTAGTAACCAGTGAGTTTCTCAGCATTTAATAGGTGCTAAGATTGATTTATTGATCTCTGTATGTGACAAACTACATGCTCTCATTATGCATGACTCATATTTGTGAATTGTTAGGAAAATAATGACTAACTGTATTTTTTACGAATAATATGAAACTTGGCACTCTTGATTTAAAGACATTTATACAAAACTTTATTATGAAAAGAGTCTTTATTGTGTGAGCAATCATGCACTACTTAAAGCCTCCAAGTTATAATAACAAGAACATTAAGTTTACAGCATGGATATTAAAATATTTAAATTTTTTAATAAAGCAAAGTGGTAAACACTTTTGAATTTAACTCTTTCATTCTTAATCTCCCCTCCTTCATTTGAATAAGCCATTATTTTTGATAGTTGTCTATGTATCGGAGGCAAAATTTCAGCTCTGTTTTCTTAGGGTCGTGGCTAGATATGAGAATGAAATTGATACAACTAGATTAACAGGAGAAAAATGTGGAAATTAATTCAATACAACTTTTACATGGCAAGGGAACCATGGTAAAGAAATGAAGACACTGGGGCTGGGGTTGTGGCTCAGGGCTAGAGTGCTCACCTGACACATGTGAGGTCCTGGGTTCCATCCTCAGCACCACATAAAATAAAATAAAGGCATTGTGTCCACCCAAAAAATAAAGAAAGAAAAAAAGAAGAAATGAAGACACAAAGAAACAGTTGCTTATTTACTGGGTTGGATAGAGAGTAGTAAATTATGAAAAAGTGAGAAGTGAGAAAGCACAGGGACTTGGGTTAGGGTAGTTAATTGATGGAGAAGTGACTAGGAGGATAAAGGTTAGTTGATCAACGTTGGTACAGAGCTCCTTTGGCCTCAATTGTCTCATCCTTGACAATAAGAATGTCGCCTCTTTCACTTGGGAATTTCATCTTCTGCTTTTAAGAAACAACAGGAAGGTCAGGAGGATCTTTTTGTACTTTCTACTTTTTTTTAAGTGCTTTTAACTTAAACAATCAATATGCTTTAGTGGTGTATTTTTAACTTCTTCATCTATAATATTTTTTCCCCTCATCCTAACCTCTGAATAAGAAGCGTATTTTCAGTTCAGACTGGTATAGTTCCCACATGGTGTCATTCATACCTGGAGATTTAACACAAAATGAATTTGTTGAAATACATGTGAATTTTCAATCACAAACATTTATCGAGTGCCTACTATTTTGCAGGCAATGCGCCAAGCATTTTGAGTTATGTGAAAAATAGGAAGAACACCATAAACTCATATTAAGATAAAAGACCAATTGGGGAAAGAAAATTGGGAGTTCTTAGAGAAGTTTTACAAAATTGGTTTTATAAGCTGCTATGCTGGAACATTCAGTTCCTTTCAGTGTGGCATGGAATAAAACCTGATTTCAGTTCTCTAGTTCCTCCAACTGCTAAACTCCATCTGGGTAGATACTGGATAATCCAGTTGATTAGAGAACACAGGCCTGGGGCTCATGGTCATGATCAGAGTTGACCCTGTTATAGAGCAACCAACTTTGCTGATTTCTTTGACACAAAATGTGCTCAGCCCCAATAAGCCTGGAACAGTGTGACTGGGGACCACTCCAGGACCATAATACATAAAGAAAGTGAGAGTAAGCACTGAGAAAGCATTTAGAAACTTCTATAATAATTTACAGGCCAATTTTATGCATGTTGAACCTAATAATAATTTAAAAATTGGAGTTGTATTCTGGATATCTTTTTAATTTCATTTTCTATTAACTGACTTTTATTGTATTTTACCGAAGTATTTGCTCACAACATATTATAAATTAACACAAAACAAAACATGTTTTGGCCACAGATAATTGGAAAATAATTGGCATGGAATATATTGTCTTAAATACAAGAATGTGCGCTGGAGCTAGACTGCGTGAGTCAAATGTCAACTCCATCATTTTCTAGTTATATGATGTTAGGTAAATTGCTAACTTCACTGGGCTTTGCTTTTATCATTTAATTATGGGGATAACATTAGTCTTAGCCTCTAGGATTGCAGGGAGTATGTAAAGTGCTTAGAAAAGCCTGGCCCATGGGGAAGTCTTTCATTATTCTTGGATAGAGGGGATAAGGCTGCAACTTGATTGCATAGTCCTGGTAACAATACAGGACTGCAGAATCCAAGAGGTGGTTTCTTTGGGCCCACTGGATCCTGCAGTGATCTCCTGGTGACATTGTTTTATGCTGAAAGAATCTAACTCTTCAGAAAACTTATGAGTATTATTGCTTTATGATGGCCTGTCCTCTTAGCTTGCCAATGGATGGGAACAAAGTTATTCATAAGCTAACTCAATCGAAGGCACAGATACAAATAGCTATTTACATATTTCTAACCCTTTCCTATCTAATTCACATTCTTCCTCCTGCTGACTGGGATGGACGAGCTTCATATCATGCTTTTATCCCCCTCCACTAACAGAAGTGTCTTGTTTTTCTTTAGTCTTTTTTTCTCCTTCTATCAGCTATGTCTCCATTTGTTTATCTTATACAAGGCAATTTAAGTAAATTCAGGGTGAATTGGATTCCTATGACCCTTCTACCTCCACTTCTCTATCCCCATATTTTCCTTTCCTTGATACTACTCAATACCAATTACATACTTATTGTCTATTGTACCTCTTTAATGGTAAGCACATTCAATCAAAGACTAAAATTTGGTGCAATTCAGAAAAAAATGTCAAGGTGAGGGGCCTGGAGGTTTCTCAGAATTTTTGGTTATTTGTTCAGTCTCTGTGTTTCTAGGATAGAACTAAATTTTTATCTGTTGGAGTGATGTGTTTGCATCTAGTCTAAGCTTTTCTTTCTTCTCTGTGATCTTGGACAAGTCAATTAATTTGGAGCCTCAGTTTTCTTATCACCTAAATGATGATAATTGTTCTAAACTATATGGCATGTTGTGATTAACAACAATTTCCAACATTTAATGACCAATGCTATACATTCTATGTATTTTAGTCAGCTTTTTGGCTGCTGGGACTAAAAGATATGACCAGAACAATTTTAAAGGAGGAAAAGTTTATTTGAGGGCTCACAATTTCAGAGGTCTTAGTCCATAAAGGCCAGCTCTATTCCTCAGGGCTCAAGGTGAGGCAGAACATCATGGAGGAAGAGTGTGGTAGAGGGAAGCAGCTCACATGGTGATCAGGAAGGAGAGAGAGAGGTCTCCACTCTCCATGTACAAAGTGTATACCCCATAGCCACACCCCCAATGAACCACCTCCTGCAGCCACACCCCACCTGCTTTCACTTACCACTCAGTTAATCCCATTAGGGATTAGTTCACTGATTAAGTTAAGGCTATAACCCAATCATTTCTCCTCCAAACCTTCTTACATTGTCTTACATGTGAGCTTTTGGGGAATACCACATCTAAACCACAACACTATGGATTATATGATTTATATTTGTAATGTTAAATCATATATAGATTAAATCCAAACAATGACTTAGGGAGGTAGCAGGATTACACCTCATTTTATAGATACAGAAACTTGATTTTAGAGAGGATTAATAATTTGTTCTAGCTAACATGACTAGTAAAGAATAGAGCAGGAGCTTGAACCAAGGTCTTTGGTTGAAAATCCATATTTTTGTCTTTATATCTTCAAAGGAACTAAAGTGAATATACTTTGCAATTCTAATTTTTAATAAATATCAGGCATTCTTATCATCCATTTCCACTTCTGGAAAACTCTAACACTACTGATAGCATGTCAGTAGGGTGATCCTCAAAGCTCAGTAACAATCAGTCCTAATTACTTTAGTAAGCAAGAGGAGACAACATTAAACAGTTGCATTCCAAGGGATCCAGAACATTCTGCCATCTTTATTCTCTGATTCCAATTGCTTTTCCTACAGGCATTTTCACTGGTGGACCAGTTGCCAAAGCATATCTGTCTTTTAGAGGCTTGATTCTACTCGAACTCTATGGGCCCATTTGATAAGGAGGCTGACTCTATGCCATGCTTAACCTTTTCCTCTATGGGCTACATTTGAAATTTGGCTCACAAACTGCCCCTGGAGGAGAGGAGGGAAAGTGATAATAAAGGAAGAGTTATGGACTATGAAACCTTGGCTGACAGGCTGTCTTTCCTGGAATTAGCTAGAAAAGCAAAAATGGGTGTTACTAGAGGGCAAGTGTCTGGCACTTCAGCTTTCATTGGGCTTCACCATTGGTAAGACTCCTTAATGGCTGAGCTTGGAAGGGACCCCACGACAGCTGTGCCTGGAGATAGCACACATCGAGCATGATTAGGGTAATGTTTTCTTCACAGCTTAAGCAATAGAAGAGAAGAGCCAAGCAAATGTATCAGGCTTTCATCTGAGGCCTAGAGAGAAAGGAAAATGCCGGAGAGCTACAATTGGCAGTTCCTCCTGTCCTAATGTAATTGAATTGTTTAATCTATGGAAAATGAAGAAGGGAAAATATGTAACATCTCCCTTATAAAATGATGAAAGAAATACCCACACCTTTGAACGATCCATACAGAAATCATGAGAAAACAACAGGGATTGAGGGTATTGTGGTGTAAAATTAGAAAGTCTGATCTCTTCCCAGGTCTGTGACTCAATTTTTCTGCTACATCAGGAAAGTCACTCTCCTGGATTGTTCCTCAGTTTTTTGCTTCTATACATGGGAGGTAAAATACATTCTATCAATATCAGAGGAATTTTGTAAAAACCGAACAAGGCAATGGATCTGAATGTGCTTTGCATTCTATATGGTTACACTCACAGGTATTTGCCAGGGAGGAATATTCAGAACCTGATGCCATAAAACAGGAAACGTGGGAGGAGCTCTCAGTAGAGCTCCATGTGAATTATATTAGGATTTGTAATATAAGTTTTTAGCAATCATAGCTAACTACCTCTAAAGCCTTAGATTTATTTGTTTTGATTTTTGACTGTATAGTGTCTCTGAAAAGTTAATGACAGACAAAGCATTTCACAAAATCACATTTGCTACCCACATTTTAGAATTCAGTACTTTCTCCAAGAAGATGTAGATGGACAAAGTTATCTTAAAGGTGGAGACGTCCTGCTTTCACTTTATGTTTTACTCATCTGCCAATGGGACAGAATTCAAGGAAAAACAAAGAGTTAAATTGAAACACAGATATTTCGAAGGCAATGGCACCCTGCCCTTATACATGCCCAGAGCCTGAGGAAAGGTGAGGGTTTATCTAGGGTGTCCTCCCTATTGTGATTCAGGACAGATGGATTATACACCCACTGGATCTCTCTTATTACCTAACCCTAGTTTGGGATTTCTCTTCTTAGGTGTCTTTGTATCTTGCAAGGACACCTGCATTAAGATTTTCACCATATTATTTATAATTATTTTTATTTTTACAGACTACATTTTATTATTATTATTTTTAATTTTACAGACTGCATTTTGATTCATTGTACACCAATAGGGTACAACTTTTCATTCCTATGGTTGTGCACAATGTAGATTCACACCATTCATGTGATCACACATGTACGTAGGGTAATGATGTCTGTCTCAGTCCACCATTTTTCATACCCCGCCCCCTCCTCCCTCTCCTTTCCTTCTACATAATCTAAAGTTCCTCCATTCTTCTCTCACCCGCCCCCCACCACCCTATTATATTACATCATCCACTTATCAGGGAAAACATTTGGCCTTTGGTTTTTATGAGTATTTTTTCCCAAAAAGAAAACCTTGAAAAGTCTCATTCATTTGACCTTATACGTTCTTACGTATTTGTTATTACAATGTCTCTCTACTTTTAGTACCTGAGGCAGTTTTATGTGTCAACTTGACTGGGCTACAGGATGCACAAATATTCGGTCAAACATTATTCTGCTGTTTCAATGAGGGTGTTTGGGGATGAAATGAACCTTTATGTTGTCACAGTGAGTAAAGCAGATTCCTCTCTCTAATATAGGTGGACCTCATCCAATCAGTTGAAGGTCTGTATAGCACAGACGTCTGGTCCCCATTTGGGTCAAAAAAATTCTTCCTGCAAGATGGCCTTCAAACTGGAACATCAGTTTTTCTCCTGACTTTGAACTCCCAAGTGAAAAACTGTCATTTCTGGGTCTTGGATTTTCCAGTCTTAAAACTGGAACTTTATTATTAATGATCTTGGTTCTCAGACCATCAGACATAGGTCGAAATGGAACCATAGGCTCTCCTGGGTCTCAGCTTGGTAATTCATGCTGCGGATCTTGGAATTTTCCAGCCTCCACAATTGTATGAGTCAAATCTTTATGACAGCATTTTGGTTCTCTTCCTCCAGTGAACACCCTATTGGTTCTCCTTCTCTGGAAGATCCTAATTATATATGGCTACATTTTGACTATTCCTTCAATATTCTGTTTGGTCCCTACTTGGGTTTTCTAGGTAAACTTTAGCACAACACAACTTGGATGAAGAAAGGAGGAAGAAAAAGAGAAGGAGAAGGAGGAGAAGGAGAAGGGGAAAAAAGACATTAGTGTGTGTGTGTGTGTGTGTGTGCGCGCACAAGCAGTTTCCACACATAAAAACTTTTTGCCACAGTAAAGGATCATATTAACTCACATCCACTTTTTATGTGTATCAGAAATATTTTTCTCCTGTTGTTTCCCATCACTTTTGGCCATTAATCTTTTTTTTTTTTTTTTTTGGATAGATTACCAGTGTTGTCCATCTAAGATAGGCTCTAAGATTGATGGTCTCAAACCTTCAACTTCAGTTTTCCTTCTTTTCCAAGTTTGGATTGGGTTTGGGTCAACTAAGGGTCAGCAAGATATTAGGTTAGTCTTCTCAGATTGTGTTCAAATCTATATATCAAGACCATACTAAAATTGAGATGGCTTTTCCTGACTGCCCTCCTAACCCAGTTGACATTTTAAGATTTTTTTTCCAGTTGCAGTTTCCTCTTTGCACTCTGTCTGTACAGTTTATGTTCAAAGTGCAACAGGAAATCATTTCTCAAAACCTCAAAACCATTCACATGCTTTAGTTTTCTTTATTTGCTTTTAAAATTTTTTATTTCTTTATTTGTTGTGGTCCTCGGGATCAAGCCCAGGGTCTCACATATGCTCTACCAGTGAGCTATGTCTCCAGTACTCGTTGTTCATTTTTGAGCCCAGATAACTAAGTACTCAGAAATTTGAAGGTGGTATGGTATTTTTATGCTAGGGAGAACACATCCTGGGAGTCACCCCACTCTTCAAGGTCATGGATTCTTTGCTTGGAGCTGTGTAACTTTGGGCAATTTGTTGAAATTGATGAAATTGATGAAATTTCTCTGATGAAAATAGTTCTGCCTCCCCCATAGAATGTGAGAAACAAATGATACAGAATTTGGAACACTAATTTATAAGTTGTCAATTAATATGAAGAAGTATTAAATTCATCTGAAGTTTCTACTTATGTGGCAGTTGAATTTTGATCCCATGTCTTTCACTTCCCATTTTCACAGTAAATTTAAATGATCATCTCTTACATCCTTGGTATTGGATGGTGAATATGTACACATAATCGGAAAACTTTTTGTATATTTAGTTCAGTTATTCCCCAATGTCTTGCTATATGGAAACACATAGGATGTGATTTCATTGAAATTGTGATTTAAAGTCACCCAAAGTTTTATGCCAGGACTTCTCAGTCTCTCCTTACTTATAGGAAGTCACCCTTCTAGGGAGGCTGGTTTGACCCCATCATCTTGGGAGCATTTAATGGTGATAACCTGATCCCGCACAAAGGGTCGCTAAGTCTTCTTAGAATAGATCAGTTATATAAAGTTTTGAAGAGTAAGACTATAAAATAAGTCTGTGAGACTTAAACAATTTAACTTTGAAGCACTAACCACAGGAGGTAATTTAATAGCAAAGTTATTAAAGGAAAGAATGATTTTGTGGAAGGAGTGATGGAAAATTTGGAATCCGGGTTCTGACGCTTTCTCTGCCATGTGACAGCAGTAGGATTTAGGGCACATTTATTTTTGCCACAGGTTTAGAGTTTTCATCTATATACATAAAAAAGGTATTTATACTAGGAGATCTGTAAGGACCTGCCAAGCCCCAACCTCCAGATTCTGCCCTTTAGTACATGAACTCTGTTTGTTGGAGATAGAGATAGTAACCCAAAAGAAAAAAATAAACAAAACAATCTTCATTCCCTGTATCCTAACTTCCAGTCAAGGATATAAAGGAAATGAAAGAATTGCCCCCTGAAGCATGTTATAATAGATTCAATCATTCAGAACAAAAACTGCAGTGACTACCTCGCAAAGCTTGTTGTCTTGCCCCTCTTTAAAGATGCTGGATTGGCTCTGGCTCAGGAACCAATTTGGACACAAGTTGGATCCTTTCAATAATAAAAACAATATAATTAGGAAGATCAATAATAACTTCCAAGTGATAGAGTCTATTATACACCCATCTCATTGAAATCTTCCCATAATCCTATAGAATAGGGACTATGTCCTTGTTACAGATGAAGATGCTGAAGTTGAATGTCGTGGTCGAATCACACAGGTAATAAACAGGAAATTGGGAGATAAATCTCAATTCTGGGTGTCTGTCTCATTGGAGTTTCCTGCTATCTAATAGTCATATAAACCTAACACCGACTTCCACATGGGAGCTAATATATTAGTATTTTATTCTTTATCCATTCTGCAGCTTTAGGAGAGTAGCTCCTATTTTCTTCTCTTTAGTTTCTTTTTTCTTTTTCTTTTCTTTTCTTTTTTTTTTTTTCTTCTTCCTGGTATGGGAAATTGAACTCAGGGATGCTTTACCACCAAGCCCTTCTAATATATTTTTTTTTTATTTTGAGACAGGGTCTTACTAAATTGTTCAGGTTGGCCTCAAACTTGCCATCCTCCTGGCTCAGCCTCCTGAGTCTATGGGATTAAATACAGGTGTGCACCTCTGCACTTAGCCTCTTTAGTTTCTTTACCTTTGAAGTGGTAACACTCTTATGTAAACCTTAGGTGGACACTGATGATAATGCTAACAAAATAAACTTCCACCCCAGACATGGCCTGTTTTCCTTAATTATAGCATTGTTCAAACTCAGCTTGAATCTGAGTGGGTTCTCAATCTTGTTTGACACCTTAGTTTGAATACCTTCCAGGGCCAGATAACAATAAAAGAGACTTGGATGATGCTCAGGGTGATTCTGTGTGTGCAAGAGATGCTCAATAATTTTTAATTCTTAATAAAAAATAATTTAAAGAACACAAAGTATCAACTTGATCCTGCAGAGAATTCCATGATATTCTTATTAATGATTTTAGTGTTCTCACCTGATAGGTAAGGAATGTCTTTAAGAAGTACACAAAGTAAGAAGCAGAAGTTGTTGGGACAGTGAAGATATTTAGCAAAGGAATTTAAGAGGAAAAGATATCGTAAATTTAGTTTAGTGATAAATTTTTAGTATAATTTTTGATACCAGTAAAAAGTGAATTCTGTAAATAACGATACTGGTGTGTTTATGGGAAGAAAGCTCAGAATTTTCAGGCTCTGGTTTGTCTTTAGAACCCTGCATGGGGTCCCCAAGGGGCATTGCTGACCTGCACCTGAGTTGGAACAGTTTATGTCTGGGGAAGCTGGGCAAGGCACGTTCCCTCCAGGGTGCAGAATATAAAGCCCTGCTTCCTGATGTAAAAAAAAAAGAAAAAGAAAACACACACACACACACACACACGTTCTGAATAAATAGCAAAAAGTATCACCCTGGAAGAAAAGTTTGTTTAAAAGGAGAGGAAATTCAAAATGCAGTGCTCAGTATTTCCTTTCGTCATTTGAATCTTTGTCTGACTTCGTGTCCTGTGCCGGGAATGTTTTCTTTCCCCTACTTGCCTTCACAGATTCTCTTGAAATCCTTTTGGCCATGAAAGAATTTTAGCTTCACTGGAAAAAAAGAGGCCATATCTTGATCAACTTTCTAATATGTGTTAATGCTATTTTCATGAAGAAAGTGGGTCTGTGCCTTAAGATTTGTTTCAGTGCACAGGACAAAGTATGACTTGACTTTAGCTAGAATGTTGTCTAGGAACAAATCGTGTGTACCTGTGTGAACATTTGTGTGTGCATTGCATCTCTTGAGCCACTACAATGAAGAGGTGCTCTTTGTGTGTGTGTGTGTGGTGGGGGGGGGGTCAGCATAGCCTTAGCCTTTGGCTCCAGTGCTGGTTGGCTTAACTGCTTCAACTGCTCTGTCCAATCCTCCTTTTCTTTAGGTCAGTTACTCTCAAGTCTGGCTGCTCATTAGAATCCCCAGGGATTCTAAGCTCAGACACCAGGGCTTCATGCCAGACCAGTTGAATCTTGATCCCTAGGGCAAGGCATGGGCCTTTGCAGCAAAAGAGTTGGCACAGGTTACTCTTGTCACTGACCACCTCTTCTGAGCCTTCTCTACCCTGTGGCTTCCATTCAGGCTAATTCCAAGTGTCAGTCAGCTTTCCACCACTTCAGCATATGTGCAAAACAAATGACTTATAAAGAGAAGAGGTTTATTTTGGCTCAAAATTTGGAAGGCTCCGGTCCATAGATAGTTGTCCCCATTGCTTTGGGTCGATGAGGAGGCAGCACATCAAGTTGGGAACGTGTAGTGGAGCAAAAATATTCCCCTCATCTCTAGGGAGCAAAGAGAGAGAAAGAGGAGGGGCTGGGCTCCCAGGCTTCCAGGGCACAGCACTACCCATCCAAAGACCTCTCATAGGCCCTGTCTCTTAAAATTTTCAACACCTTCCAATGGCACCGTTCTGGGGACCAAGCCTTTAACACACAGAGCCTTCAGGGACACTTATTCAAACCATACTACTGTTATTTTGCTTCTGCTCCCTGCTGTTTGATCTGTAACTGTGGCCAGATTCTGAAGTTGACTTTGGGGTTTGCTGGTGTCATTCCATGGGACATCTCCAGTTCTGTTTTTATCTTATGGTGATTCATGCTGGAATGGACAAGGGCTCTGACCTCTCAGAAGCAGGATTACTTATTCCATCACAAACAATGGGGCATGGGCTTTTTTATTTATCAGTTTGTTTAAATCACTCATCATATTACATGTGTGTTGTTTCATGATTCTTGTTCATTCTATTTAGACAGCAGTTTATATGTCTTCCCTTCAAGACTTGGTCACTAAATGGTTTAATTAACAGCACACCATGTTCTTCTCAAATCATTCTGATACTCAATGAAAGCCTTTGTAACAGGATACACATCCACTTTATTTTCCCTTGGAGTAATTTCCTTAATATAATGCACAGGAGTTAAAGGATGATTGCTACCTGTAACCCTTCTTATTCCATTGTCCCAGGGTCACCACTAGGTATCGACCACCATGCACCTTAACGCCACCTTTCCCATTACATTTATTTGGTCTTTGTACCACAAGAACTTCCAATATTTCTCCCCCAAATATTCCAGCAGAATAGCCCCTTGTCTCCTTTCCCTGAGAGACATATGTAGATCTATGTGTATACACACAGACACCCCCACACACATGCACATGTGAATATATTCAGTTCCGTTTTCATGTTCTTATGAATTAATGAACATTTGCTAGACATTGATGAAAATTTCAATAAATCTTTGATTTATGAATGAAATCTGTAATGAAGTCTATGAACTGGGGCCAATATATGGCAATCAGCAATGACAGATTGGGAATCAAGTTCATATCCCCTTTGCTCTCTTTTCAGGTTCACCTCATGCCATATCCCTGTTGTTTAAGTCAGGAAGACACTGGTCAGGACCTCTCAGGGAGAAGTAGCCCCTGCTGGCCAGAGCAGGTGGAATAAGACCACATGCTCACCCTGAACCCCAGCCTGCTGTGCGGACTGGTTACAATAATCAATGCTGCTATGACATGTAAGCAACAAATTAGGCATCAATGCCATGGCTCAGTGAACAGAAGCAGATATTCACCCTCAAATGTGTAAATCCATTTAGCTGTAATATCTGGATGCCTCAGCTAGAGTTAAATCGCTGACAAGTTAAAAGGATGCCTGGCAGGTATGCCTGTTCCTCCATGGGGAGATGATAAGATGGGGGAAGGGGAGAGAGATAAGAACTGGAGGAGGGGAAATTGAGTCCTTTGGGATTTCATTTACAAGCTGTTTACTAAAAAATTTAACGTCTGAGCTTGCTGTGGTGAGTGGCGTTATCTTCAGTGTTCAGTATCTGGTCATTTCTCCCTTCCATTACCCAACAGCCCCCACCTCTCCTGCTGCCTGACTTAGATGGGAAATAATCATCGGCCTTCCCAAGGACCCACTAGAAATTGGTAATGGGAGGAGCATTCAGGCTAGCCTGCTGGCCACTCAGTCCTTATGAATCATCTGGCAATTTTTTAGTTTGACAATTGCACCTCATATATTTTAATATCGGTTTTGAAAGAAGAAAGCAGAGAACTTCCATTTCTTTACAGCTCCCTGTAATTTCAACTTACTCTTTACTTATGTATGAAGTCGACTAGGGTGGAAAGGTTAGAGGCAGATGAATTTCAAGTTTCAGAGTCTAGGAAGGGCCAATAAAATGTGCAATAATCTTAATGCTAAGGTTTCATGGAGCTGAAAGTATTTTTTATATTCATGGATGACACTCCTAGAAAATGGTGACAGGGACCTTGCATTCTTAATAATTTTTTCTTTGATTTTTCCTGTACCTTAACCTCTACTTAAAATTTTTCTGACAACTGCAAAAACAAAACAAAACCTAGCCAAATTATATTCCATGCTTTTAAAATTATGTCAAAATGAATCCTAATGGTATATGTAACTCAAAAGAACCAATAAAAATTTGTACATCATCAAAAGAAAAAGAGCAAAACAAAACCAAGAGATCGTCATACTTTAAAAGTTAAATATGTTTAGACCAATGACCAAGAAATAAGAGTACATTTGATTTTGATCTTTTCTGGACCAGTTGAAAAAGAGCTAGTTCTCTAATCTCAAATATTTACCAATCTCTCTTCCATAACTCTATTTTTCTTTTTTTTTTAATGAGTCTGTTTGCTTTTTATTGACTGATATGCACAGTTAAAGGATTAGATTAGAAATTCCAGGGAATGTGACAGAGTAGGTAGTCACTACCTGTTTTTGTAGGTATAAATAAAACACCAGTGACAATAGTTGCTTATTTGAGTGACTAGATTTTTGATGATGATAAAATGAACTGAAACTTTAATTGCTTCTACTTTTACTGGAGAAAAAGAAATGGAGAAACAATAGGATGTATTTTTAGATGTGGATTTGGAAATTTTAACTATTATCCATTTTTCATATAATCTATGTAGAAAATTTGTTTCATGAGGTTCTAAAAGTTTATATTCTACTTAGTATCGGCAACTGTACTATCACTGCACTGTGAGAACCAAAATAATAGCATATTTTTTGGAGATCTATGTTTTTCAAAGTACTCTTACCTTCGTTATGTCATTTTATCTTAACTGTTGAGTCATGACACTCCATAGTGAGAAGGGCCCTCCTATACCATTACCTCTAAAATAATTCCTCAAACTATTATCTAGTCTCTTAATATTGGAGAATTAGCCAGACTATGAGACAAACAATTTAATTTTTGAAACTCATTTTTCTTTATAATGACAAAGTAGCACTTATTCACTTTTGAAAATTATTGCAATTACAGATTAAATACTATTATTAAGGCCAGGTGCAGTGGTGCATGCCTGAAATCCCAGTGGCTTGCGAGGCTGAGGCAGGAGGATCATGAGTTCAAAGCCAGCCTCAGCAAAAGCAAGATGCTAAGCAACTCAGTGAGACCCTGTCTCTAAATAAAATACAAAATAGGGCTGGGTATGTGGCTCAGTGGTTGAGTGTCACTGAGTTAAATCCCCGGCACTCCCCCCAAAATAATAAAATTAAAATCATTTAAAAACACACCACCAAGAATAAACTGCTATTAAAATTTTGGTATATTTGTATTCTTTTACCTATGCAAATACATTTTATTCATGGTAATGATTTATCCCCATGACAGCCAACAAACACATAAGGTATTTGTTGGTCCTTGAGGTAGAAGTTGATTCCTAGGCAGGGTCTGGATCTCAAAGGGCATCTAGGCACCAAGAGACAGAAGAGGACATCAGAGGAGACAGGAGGTGGCAGCAGAGTAGGTGGAGGAGGAAAAGAGGAAGCCAAGCCAGGTAGTAGAAATTCAAGTCCACTACCTGTAACTCCTCCCATTAACCCTCCTCATCTTCAGTAAATCCATGCAAAACTCAGAACTCATGAATTACTTTGTGTGAGTGAAATTTTTAATGGAAACTGATGAAAGAATGGAACATCTTATCTGAGATGAAAGAGCCTTTAAATGACATCACTCATAAAAGTAGGCACTGGGTCAGGAATGTTTGAGCCCTCAGGAATAAGCAGAAACTCCGAGGATGGTCTTGTATTTCCACAAATCTTGACTGCAGGGTGGATATTAAATTTAGCTCTCTGATAACTGTTGTGTTCCTGATGACCTCAGAGCTGAATGTGCAAATATATAACTTTATAGATTGTTCTCCGAAGGATCTTAAATTTTCTTTTTTTTAAAAGCATTTACTTTTAATTACATAGTTTTAAAAATATGATTTATAAATGCCTCATATTTAGTATACATTATGTGTGTATTTTTATACAACTGATATTTGGTCAATTTTCCATTTTTACTCTGGAAAGTTCAGTGAGAATTTATGTGTATAAAAACGAAATGAAGTACCTATTTATTAAAAATGTAGAAATAAAATGTTTGGTTCAAAGACTATGCATACTTTTGCTCTAGATACATTATATTGCCAAGTTTCCAGAAAATATGTGCCACCAATTTATAATTCCATAAATAATTTATGGATATTCACTACTCATTTTACTAGTTTAATTTTATCCTTCAATCTAGGTGTTTAAATGCATTTGAATTTTGATTTTTTTCAGCCATTGCATTACCAGTGTAGTTGGGTTTGCTAAATCTCAACACATGCTATCTGCCTCATACAAGACATCAGTTACAAAAAACAAACAAGCAAAAAAACCCCAAAAAACAAAAAACTAAGTGACATAAAAGATGGCCAGAGTCTTTGGAAAAACTGGGTGAAAATTCCATCAGGAAAATATTCATTTGTTTAAGAAGACTTTTTAAATATGATCCATCAATCACTCTCATCTTTATTTGTACTGCATTTTTACTATCATCGTAACCTATCGTAACTGTAGTTTGGATATGGTTTGTCTCCTGTAGTTTCATATGCTGGGAGCTTGGTACCCAGTGTGGCAGTACTGAAGTGATGGGACCTTTCTTTAAAAGGTGAAGCTGAAGCTGAAGCTGGGTCCAGTGTCTCTGGAGGCTGAGGCAGGAGGATCACAAAGCTGAGGACAGACTTTGCAATTGAGAGACCCAGACTCAAAATAAAATAAATGGGATGGGGATGTGACTTGGTGGTACAGTGCCCCTGGGTTCAATCACCAGTACCAGAAAAAGAAAAAATTAAAAGGTGGGGCTAGGTGCAAAGTGATTAGTTCATTGGGAGTGTTTCCTTCAGAAGGGATTAGTGAGTTTTTCTGGGATAATGGTTGGTTTTCATGAGAATGGGTTGTTATAAAGTGAGGCCATACATATGCCTGAACGCCTCAGCAAGCAACTGTTTCCCTTTCTGCTTTTCCACTTGGAAGGTGTCACCAAAGCACAAACTGATGGAGCCATCCAATTCTGAAGTTCCAGCCTACACAACTGTGAACTTAACAAACTTCTTTTCATATACAATATCCAGCATCAGTTATTTTGTTATAGCAATAGAAAATGAACTAATGCAATTGCCATCTATGGAAAATTTTCAGGCCTCTCTAGATTATGGGATGAGACAAAGAAAGCAGAATGACTTCCCCTATTCTAGCTCCCCACTTGTTTGGGTTATCTTTTACTTTGTTCCTTATAACTCCTTTATTGTCTTGAAACATAGATATCTATCTTTTCCTTTCAGTTCCTGTGCTGGCACTTGTATGTTCTGGGGATTGTGTGCTAACATCGAGATTACTGGGCTGTCCCATAAATCAGATTTCAGTATTCCAAATCTGCAGTTCAAGGTCAGGTAGATTAATCTAAAATCTACCTATGCAGGTGTTGTTAGTGTGAAGTAAGAATGAGGGGTTGCAGAAGGAAATCAAGACTGACTCAAAGAAGAATATAGATAGTTTCAAGAGTGCCTAATCAGTCTTAAGGATGGGCCTCAGATTTTGGGGGTGATTTGAACAAGTTCAGGCAGAGATCCCCACTTAGCATCTGAGATCATAGGACTCAGAAAAATATGTGAGGTATTGGGAAATTGACAGGAGCTAGGCAGGAGGAAATATCAGTTCCCCAGTCAAGTGATCTACTGCAATGTTGTAGTCTCAGTAGTGAACTTAATTTTCCACCGAAACCTAAGTCAGAAGACAAATTAGAAGTATTCGGGTCAGAGTAGAAGTTAGGGACTGAACACAGCAGTTTGGTTCTCATGTGGGTATCCCAAGGTACAGACTTAAAGCTGTGGACTTGCCCACTGATGAAACAGGTTCTCCTTGTTTCTGTAAGGCTTAGCTATCATTTATCTTGGAAGCTGAGTAGAACCAAGTTAGCAGTGGGGTAATTTGGGACACATGACTTGGGGGGCATCTATTAGATCTGGGCAAGTGTAGGTTGGATTCTTTGATGAAGCTTTGCTCTCCATGGTTGTGAATTATTTTGTGACAGCGTCTGAGGTGAAACATTGCCAAACATTGCACCAAGAGGCCTTTCAATGGGTCATAAAAATGCTATAAAAACATGAAAATTGCTCCATAAAAAAAAAGACTTATAACGAAACAGGGAACCTTCTAGATTCAGAAACTAAGAAAAACTGAGAAAGGAAAACATTCCATACATTTCAAGGAGTTTGTAGGTGCAGCACCCCACAGCCATTCACATAGGCAACTATTATTTGAATTTATAATATACTTCAAAAATATCTGAGCATTCTGCCATTAAGTGTGTAATCACCTGACTTTCTCTGGAATTCATCCTCAATTTGAATCCCTCTCTAGTTTTGCTGGATACATTGTAGAGTATGAATTTCCTCTTTCTGTCCTTTGAAAGGGATCACAAAACCCATTGCATAGAAGAGGATGCCTGTATCACTTTGATGCTTGGGGAAAATGATGCTGTGTTAAAAGCCAAGTTCAGAATTAGGCTATCAACTTGCAATTGATAAAAAAGCTTATTTGATATATTCCTTGCTAATAAATCTGAGAACCAAGTTTCTTCCCTGACAATTGCACCTTTGCATTCATTTCCATCATTTGTTTTTCCTATAAAAATCCTGTGTATCCATTAACACTGGTAATTTGGGGTGAAGTGTGCAGGGGGAATTCATTTTCCATATGCCTTGTATGCAGATGTGGCTGTGTCGAAATACAGTAACTATTCATATCACCGTTATAAAATTCTGAGCATGCTTAAGCAATAGTCATAAATGCATTAAATAACACCATCCCAAGCACCTGGAACCTCTGTCTGCTGGCTGGGTGAGCACCCTCTATATGTCATTTTGATGTAATGTGCTCCCATTTCTGCTGTTATTAGATGCAAAGTATCTGAATATATGCTAGATTGAATTGAAATCTGATTACATCTGGGTTTAGGTTTTTGAGATATTGCCTATTTTCCAAAGATACACTGTTCTGTTTTCTTTTTAATCTCACAAATATATACACACACTCACACCCCTTCATTTCTATCCTCTCTTCTTTATTTTCACAGGTCATATGGGATTCCTGATTCTTGTTTTAAAATGTAATCAAGATGTAGAAATGATAAAGCAACATTTAGTAGATTCTAATAGAAAGAAAGAATAGGAAAGGGAAAGAAAGGAAGGAGCAGAAAGGAAAAAGAGAGAAGAAATGGAAAAAGACAGAACTGTTTTTTTTTTTTATTCTTGCAGACTTCATTTTGATTCATTGTACACATATGGGGTACAAATTTTCATTTCTATGGTTGTGTATGATATACATTCATATCATTCTTGTTAATCATACATGTACATAAGGTAATGATGTCTGTCTCATTCCACCATTTTTCACATCCCCACTCCCTCCCCAGAACTGTTATGAGAGGCTCAGAGATGAGTGGTCTGCTGTACACCAGAGCAAGGTCATAGTGTAGCCATTTGTACTTCTTTCCCAGTGCTTTCTCCTTTCTGCAGATTCACTTTCCAGTTTTGGTTATTCTTGGTCAATCAAGGTCCAGAAGTATTACATGGAAAATATCAGAAGCAAATCATTCATAAATTTTAAATTGTGCACCACTCTGAGTAACATGATGAAGTCTCATGCTGTTTTGCTCTGTCGGGGCCCAAGACGTGAGCCTCCCTTTGTCCAGCATCTAAGTGCTCCCTATGCATCCTGTCATTAGTCACTGCCTCTGTTATCAGATTGCCTATTGCTGTATCACACTGCTTGTGTTGAGGCAGCCCTTGTTTCCTTAATGATGGCCTCAAAACATAAGAGTCATGGTGCTGGCTGGCACTTCTCACACACCAAAGAGAAACTGTATAATGCTTCCTTTCAATGAAAAGCGAAGGGACCATATTTTGAAACAAAGAGGCCACATTCACGTAACATTTATCTCAGAATATTCTTGCAATCATTCTATTTAATAATTATTTATCATTGCTAATCTCTTACTGGGCCTGGTTTATAAATTAAATTTTATGATAGGAATGCATGTATAATGCTTGCATTTGCTGGGGTCCTAAAATGTATCCCCCACAGATAAGGGTGACTACTGTAATTTCTAAACCTGTAGGTCATTCAAGTACATCTTTATCAGCATACACTGCTTTTCACAGTATTTGTTTTCCTTTCCTTCAGCACCTTTCACAGAGAAGGCCAGAGGGCATTTTTAGATATTTTCTTGAATTTTTTTACTTTGAAAAATTTCATCTATTCATGAATCCTGTGTCACAACTGAACGTGAGCATATATCAGGATAGTATTTCCATAACCTCTAAAGTAACCAAATTTTATCAATTAATTTATTTGAAATATGAACTCCTCTACTGAGTTTTCAATGGTGAAATAGAGAAATTACATCTTAGCACCAGGATAGCCTTCTTTCTGTACAAAACAAAGATTTGAAGGGAACAATGCCAGGAAGTTGTATCGCACAAGGAGACTGTATAGCGAGCATAACTAGCACCAAGTCACTGCCTAACAAGAAGTATTACCTTGGTTAATTGGGCACAATGCAGAGCTCATCTCAAAACTTCTAACTTGTCCAAGCCCCAGAGTTAATTGGATCCAATGAGACACATTCCGCTCATCAAATTTACAAAGAACATATGTGTAAACAAGAATGCCAAAGATTTATTTATAATAGGGGCAGTAATTTCTAGAGGCTGTAGCATCCTTAATTCTAGTCAGAACTCTTTCTGATATATAATATATATATATATATATATATATATATGTGTGTGTGTGTGTGTGTGTTTGTGTGTATGCACACATTCTTAAAGTACATGAGACTATAGATATATAGAAACATACACATATAAATACAAAATACATATGAAAATATATTATAAGTGTATAAAATATGTACACATGAAATCAACTAATTAGGAATTTGGTAAACTTGGATGCAGAGAAAAGAGAGGTAGATAGTGTTTGGGAGAGTTGAGTGTCTAAAAACACACAGGCTACACATTTACAGATAGTCATAGCTTGTTGGTTTTTTCTATATAGGGGTGATCTCCTCCATAAACATTGACTTTTACTTAATTAAGTTTCAGGAGTAACCTTATTCTTCCCTGTGTTCTCCCTCATCTTCCTTCTTTCATTCTTCTTTTGCAGAGAACTTGGAGAGCATCACTCTGCTACCCACATCCTGCCTACACAGTGTCTATATGGTTAACTGCACTCACCCATCTTCACACAAAAGTTAGATGGCATATTCAGTTGAGTATCATCCCTGCTTTATAGACAGGTCTCCACTTACCACCTCCCTTCCACCTCTTAATCCCCTATGCTGGAAATTTTAATAATATCTTATAGTATTTCCATACATTTAATCTCTCCTCTGGACCTTTCCAAATAGCTCTGCATATCAACACATAATCAATCTTCCTAAAACAAGAGACTTCACCTACCTGTTGATCTTTTTCAAGTTTTGGTAGTTTCCCATATTACGTTGTCCAGAATATTCAGCATATTCTCAAAGACCTATACCCAATTCACCCAGTGAAAATATTTTCTAGAGTTCTCCAATAAAAATAAACCTATGAGAGATATTAGAGAAGAGGGAGGGATGGGGAAGAGGAGGGTAGGGGAAGGAAAAATGTAGATGTGATCAAAGTATGTTGTATGCTTTCACAAATATGCGACAATGGACTCCATTATTCTATCTATTAATATGCATTAAGAAAACCTTCTCTTCCAACCTCTGTCATGATGTTCTGTTTTCCACTTTATATTCTTCTTGATAATTAGTTCACTTTGGTTTATTTTTCTTCTTATGTTGTGTCCTGGGAACCTGTGCTTGTTCTGAGCTTGCATTGATGAATGTCTGTTCTCTGAACTAGACTACAACTCTTAGGTGATTTACAACCTGGTAAACTTACACCAAGTAAGTATGGCCACAGCAACAAATGTACTTTATGTTTGTTCATAATGTATGTTCATCACAAATATACAAATAGTGGTACCCTCTTATCCACAGAGAAAATGCTCCAACACATCCAGTTGATAGATAAAACTGCAAATATATACTATGCATTTTCCTGGACATACATATGTGTGAAGAAGTGTAATTTATAAATTAAGCTCAGTGGCTGGAGCTGTAGCTCAGTGGTAAAGCACCTGCCTAGCATGTGTGAGGCACTGGGTTCGATTCTCAGCACCACATATAAATAAAGAAATGATATAAAGATATGTCTGTTAACAACTAAAATTTAAAAAAAATTTAAAAATTAAATTAAGCTCAGTAAGAGATTCACAATATCACAAAATGCAAAAGTTAAACAGTGCACTGTAATAAAAGTTGTGAATGTGATCTCTTGCTGTCTCTCTAAATCTCTTACTGTACTTTCACCTTTTCACTTAAAAGAAACACTTGATGGTTTCTCTTGTTAGCATATTTGAATCTACAGCACTCCAATTGTTTTGCATTGGCTCCATTATTAAATAAAATAAATGTTATTTGAATACAAATACTGTCATACATTATAACAAGCAGTCAATCTGATAACTGAGACAGCTTTCCAAGGGACTAATGGGTGGGTAGCATACACAGTGCAGAGATGATGGGCAAAGGACTGATTCATGTCCCAGCCAGGACAGAATGCAACAATGCAAGATTTTATCATATTAATCAGAATGGTACATGATTTAAAACTTAGGAATTTTTTATTTCTGGAATTTCCCATTTAATATTTTCAGTTTGCTGTTGATTGCACATAACTGAAACCACAGAAGGAAAACCTACAGATAAGGGGCATACTGTTGAGCTTTTTGCTTTTTTTTTTTTTTTTTTTTTTTTGGTGTGGGGAGGTACCAGGGATTGAACTCAGGGGCACTCAACAACTGAGCCACATCCCTAGCCCTATTTTTGTTTTGTATTCAGAGACAGGGTCTTACTGAGTTGCTTAGTGCCTTGCTTTTGCTGAGGCTGGCCTTGAACTCGAGATCCTCCTCCCTCAGCCTCCTGAGCCACTGTCATCTAGGGGTGCACCATCATGCCTGGCTACTGCTGAACTTTAAAACCCTTTTCCCATTTGCTCTAGCCAGTGCTGTCTGCCTTATGTGATGCAATCTTAGGGAGCAAGGGGTGACTTTGCCACGTTAGGTCATATACATTTACTTGTTTACTAAGTTGTTTAAGATGACTAGCATAAGAGAAGGGCAACTCTACAACTAGACAAATTTTGGACACTTTAACTCATACCAGAAGCTCTTCCTCCATGCCACAAAAGATCCAGGTCCTGTGGGATCTAAAACATGCAACCTGGGGGTCCATTTGAGATAAAACTTAAGAAAAAACAATGATAGCAGTGAACGTTTGAGAATATAGGTGGGAAGAATTTCTTTTCTCAGTATTTTCTTACAGATAGTTAAATAAAGGGTCTCTTAACATTTCCTAAACCACACATGCATTAACTACAACCCACATAGACTCTTCTTTCTTGAGAGAGTATTTGTTTTTCTACAATGTCTTCTGAGAGTTCTACTCTGGTCAACCTTCTGTGACCTTCCAAGAACCTCCCTTCCCCAATTGGTCACAGACCAAGAGTTTCAGGATTTTCTGCACATCTTCCTTTCGCACCCTCATCTAAGGATTAGGTACTTGGAAAGAAGAGAGCTATCCCTGAATTTCCACAAACTAACTCATGGATACTTACTGCATTCCTTATATGTGAAGATTCTCCAATGAGAGCACAACAGAGTAACTAGCCTTAATGGGTGGCAGATTAATGCAGAAGAAAAATAGATGGGTTTTGAAAGCATTCAAAGAATTACAAAATCTCAGGATGTCATACGTCTTCTGGTTCAGCAAGAAAATTACTGTGCTAATGTTCATACAAGGAAGTATACCGAAGGGGTTAAGTCTGCAACTCCAAAAACACACAGCCCTGTATGAGTCATGTTCCTGTTAGTAATTAGACTACTGTCTAATTTCACCATCAGTAAAATAGAGGATAATCGGAGTACTCATAGGGTTGTTGTGAGAATTCAATGAGTTAATGTATGTAAAATGCTTGAAATGGTACCTGCAATATGGTAAGTGGGTAAGTGCTAAATAAGGGTCACATCCTGTAACGGAGAGGACTAAATGAATTAGCGCACATAGAGTCTCTGCCAGTGTCTGGGACACTGCAAGGCTCCATAAATATTACCCCCCCAACTCTTCCTATCATTGAGTATGGAAATTTCAAGTCATGTTTCCATTTCCTGTAAAGAACTTCCAGGCTCCTTGTCTCTCATCTCTTCTGTTCTCAAATTTTGGAGAACCCGACTCCTACCAGAAGCTCAACTTTCATGCCATCACAGATCCAGATTCTGGGGCAACTGAAACATACAATCTGGGGAGCCCTGTTTGAGGTAAAACCTACAAAATTATTAATACAAATTAAGAAAAATATTTATAAAGTTATTAAAATAAGATATATTTAAGCTGTGATAAATAGAATCTTCAGAAAGTTCAGAAAAAATAGCATAATTTTGATTAATTAACTGACACTTGCAAACCACATTCTGTGCTGTGTGGCTTGTTTACATACTCTCTGAACACCCCTTTTATAGTCATTTTTAAATATCATTTTCTATGGACATGTATAGTTGAATTAAGACTAAATACATTTGCTATGTTTAACTATTTATAGCTTTCAAAGAATCATTCAGCTTTGCAGTTCCTTGATAAAGTCATATAAGTTTTTAGAAAGTTTTTAGAAGGTCAAATTTGGGGGTCTTTTTAAAATATTGTTTTCCTTAGTGATCTATGTATATCCTATTATTGGAGAATTTACCCAATTTCATGCATTTCACATTGGTTTCATGAACTTCACATAGCTATCCCCTCCATAACCCACATACTATGGTACCAGACACACAGGAAATTTGGACTGCTGTACAACCTGGGGTCCTGAATCTTTATGTCATAGGTCAAATACATAGACAACTGGGTGGTAGAGGTGTCCCTAAACATTTCTACTCAGAAATGATGGTCAATCATTTATCTACAGACAGGAGTGAGTAAGATTTATCTATCTATCTATCTATCATCTATCTATCTATCTATCTATCTATCTATCTATCTATCTATCAATCATCTATCTCTATGTTTTATGTATATAATAGTTATAGATATATAGATATCCACAACATAATCATAATAACTAATCTTAGTGAATGCATGTGTGTGTACACATATATTACTAATTCTGAGCTAAATATATAAAGTCCAATTAGATGCCCATGTGACTACAGCCCACAAAGGGGAGGGTATGATGAAGGCAAAGCTGGAGAGAAATAGACAGTGGTCTTTACCAATTTCTCATAAAATACTACGTTTTTGAAATATTGTGAATTTATTGTAAGGACCCCTTTCAGGGCCTAAATGAAGATTCCAGAAGGTAAACTTCATTAGCTTTATAGTGAATACTCTTGTGTGGAGTTACTCTTTTCTTAGTGATATGTGATCTAAGTAGCCAAAGTTCTGCTTTGACAATTTAGTTAGGTAGAGTCTTCCTTTCACATGAGTTAAAATTTTCCCAATTCTTCAGCACTATTCACCAACCCTTTTCTCTCCTAGTTATTCAAACTTTCCCTCTTCACTGACTCCTTTGCCTGAAAAGCAAAGACAGATTTAAAATTTCACCATTACAAAAATTAAAACCTACTTCCCTATCATTCCTGATTTTATAATCAAATTGTCTTACCCCTCTTCTTTCCTTCACACTACAATTCTTCCAAGGGGAATTAAAGCTATTGGCCATACTGTCTCACTTTCATTTTTACCTCAACCTACAGAAATTAGGTTTTTTTCCTATGCAATGTATTGAAAACACCATTGTCATGATCACCATGACTTAAGTCTTTAATTCAAATGTCCTTTTTAATTTCTTGATGTATAAAACTTTGGCATAACATTTTGATTCTTTGTGACATTTGGATTTTTAAGACTTTATAATTACACTAATCGAATATGAATGGATACATACATACTGCCTATAGCATAATTCAGGATTGAGCACATGACCCATTAAATCTGCATATATGAAGTTTCTGTATCCCAGCTCATCCCAGTATAGTTTATTCAGCTGCCTGCTGAGATTGAAGCTCTTGTTGTGACATTTCCCTCATCAAGAAGCTGTAAATAACATTTTCCGACCACATATGGGGTACTGTGAGAATCGATGCTCATTAAGTGTGTTAAGTGAAACTCATGAGTGGAGTACCAAACATTAGCTATAAATCAAAATTAACAAATGTGACTTGAGTTCTCAGGAGGCAAAACACTTCGAATCTTAAATAATATGGCTGTCACAAATCACACTGAAAGATGCATTTCTCCCCAAATATGTGCACAGATGAAATGCAAAGAAGTAAGCTGTCAAGATAGACAAGGAAAAGGAAATCTGTTGCTTGGCCCTTGAACAAGTTCATTTAGCAATATATGCCATTGGAGTTTCCTTTTCAAATGGATCCATGTGGAAAATCCAGATGGCTGAGCAACCAACTCATAAATGCGAAAATCGAGGGAGCTCCAAGGCTCAAGTACATTCAAGGCATTTTATTTACTCCTGAACATTTTTTTTTATCATTCATATTTAAGGAAGAAATAGATCACTTCTTAAGAAAATAATTTTAGTTCATGCTGACTGCTTTAATGGGAATCAGTTTGTAGAGGTGGTAGGACAGGGAGCAGTACTAGGGAAAGTAAGATAACTTTTTTTAAAAAGGGTCAAAAATTACAAGCATCAGCCATGTGTCAGACCTCTGTTGCTAGATCTTGAGGTTCTAGAAACTTATTTTTGGATATCCCTTTCCCAGTGTATTGCTAAAGCCAGGAAGATGAGATCACCCTGGACTATTCTGACTTCTTTGTCCTCTTTCCTGTAATCCACTAAATGAGCAAGCAGCTCATTCATACTTCATTATTACCTTGTCATCAAAAACAGTTTTATCCCTCTTTTTTTCTTTATCACCACACTTTTACAAGAGAAATTATAACTACTGCCAGTATTCTCTCACTTTCATTCTTTCCTCAACCTATTGAAATTAGGCTTCTTCCTGTGCCATGTATTGAAAATGCCTTGGTTGTGATCACACACAACCTACCTCTTGAATTCAAATTGTTACTTCTGGTTTTAGCTTTTGGAAGTGGAATGTTTTCACTCATTCTTATGCATAGTGCACCCGCCTACTTCAGGTTTTCACAGTCTCAGACAACAAAGTGTGCAGTTGTGTTGCCTCCTTGTCTCCTGGGGAAAAAATCTTTATGATATTTATAAGTGTGAATAATTATGTGAGGGAATTGGCTAACAAAGATGAAATCACAGCAAAGAAATGGAAAGTGATGACACTGGAAGTGAAATTCAAATTGAACTTAAGTAGAATTAGAGAAAAAATAGCCAACTGTGGAACTGTTGGCATTGCTGCTGCTATAACAGAGGTTCAAGGTATGTCACCAGAGGACCTCAATGAAGATGAGAGAAGAGCTTGAATAAAAAGGATGAAGATGCCCTGGAGGAGGTGATGCTGGCAAAAGTCAAAAAAATAAAATCCCAAACAAACAAACAAACAAAAAACTACCTATTAAAGAAAATCTTGCAGATAGTCATGGCATGGAAAATGCAGAATAAAATGTTGGAAGCTGATGAAACAATTTGCCAAGTGTCTTAGTCCATTCCAGTTTCCATAACAAATCACTATAAGCTAGGTGGTTTATAAACAGGTATTTTTCTCAGGTCCAGAGGCTTAAAGTCTAAGGTCAAGGTGCTAGCAGGTTTCATGTCCTGTAACGCTTGCTTGCTCATGGATGGCACCTTCTCTTATCTATCCTCACACAGGGAGGCAAGCAAGTAAGAGTTCTGGGGCATCTATTATAAGGGCACTAATTCCATTCACTAATCACTTACCAAAGGGCCCCACCTCCTAATATCCTCGCCTTGGAGGACGGAATGTCAACATATGAATCATGAGAGGGTAAGGGGTCACAAACTTTAAACCATACCACTAAGGCATAGAAAAAATGATCCTCTGTATTGTAAGCCATAGTATGAGAAGAAGGCAAGCACTGTTCAAATTAGTGGATGTGTTTAAAAGATTCATTCTCAATGTCTTTAATGTTTTTTAATTAAATCAATGTTTACTTCATGATCTTTAATTTCCCTATGGATTTGTAACTGATACTAACAGAGTTTTTAATGTTTTGACAAAAATGTTAAAAGTTGTGGAATGATTATCACTTTTCCTATCGATAATTAAAATTACTGTGCTTAGTTTTAGCTTGTGTGGTCATTTTTATGGTCATATATTCCTGTGAAAGTGAGAACTGCCTCACTTTATTTATGCACACTGCTATAAACAGAACTGATGGTACTGGAGCTGGGTCTTAAAGGAAAAGTAATTGTTCACCAGTAGTAAAAGCAATGAGGGGGATTGTGTTGGTCATTACAGAGATGAGCTGGCATGTGCAGTGACCTGATATATGATGGAGTGGGGTGAGTTCAGAGAACTGAAGATGTGTAGTACAGCTAATGCTCAAACATGCCCAAGATGAAGAGTAGCAGGAAACAAACATAAAGGTCATTTGGCACCAGGTCTAATAGGGACTTCTCTGCTGGACAGATGATTTTGATCTTTACGCTTTTGGTGATGAGAGCATATAAGGGTTTAAAGGAGAATGACGCTCAGACTTTTCTTTTTGGATAATCACTCTGAGGGATTTAGAGCTTGGATGGATCTGAACTGCAGCCTGGAGACAGGAGTGTCAGACACTGTTTAGATGACTGACAATATTATGGTAAGAAACAAGGACAGGACTTAGACACAGGTGAGCATGCAAAGCCCTCGCTCCTGCTCTTCATCATCATTCAGAAACTGTTGTTTTCTCAAAATTCAATTTTCCTAACATTTCTCAGTAATTCCCATTTAAAAAGATTGAATAACACACCCTCATGGGCTGAGCATTGTCACACTGCTGTCTACCAAATATACCAAGGACTCTTACACAAATGCAGCCTCCTGCATAGGTTGAACATCAGCTCATTCCTCATTTACAAAATCAACGACTCCTTCCCTTTTTCTCTCCTGCATTTGCACTTTGCTGAACATAGCTTTGTTTTCCCTAGTCTGATTAGGAAAAAAAAAATGTTCAGGTAAGATGCTTCATTAATAAATAGTGCTCTCTTGTTCCTTTCAAGCTGTCTCCTACATTTTAATTTACTGGGCAATGCTAATGAACTCAACATGAGACCTAACAGTTTTCCTGGGGAATAGAGAAAATTAGAAAATTGCCAAGTAAACATGGGATAGTGAAGACAAAGCAATGCCAAATTCAAATCTTAATGACTCCAAATATCCCATAGGTAGAAAAGGGAGGGCGTGTCACCAAAATTTACTTTTTAAATATATATTAATACTTTTAAAGGCTAACAATGCCCTAGGAAAACTGTGCCATATCCTTTTTAATTCAAAATGATATAAAAGTAAAATATGAAAATATTTTCATCTTTACATTAGAGACTCTAGCCTCCCAAGCATCATAATCTTTATCAGAATTTTCTTCTTGGATTCAAATGCCAATTCCTTCTCATATTAGTAAAACTTCATTGAATTATATATTTTGAGCTTTTGTGGATATGACTTCAATTTCATAGGAAGGGAAAGAGACCTTTTATAAGAGGGCATTGCTATTTTATAATCCAAGGGCACATCATTTTCTCCAAATATGTCTGGCTGCCTTTAAACAATGTTTTTGTTTTGTGCATATTGACTATTTATTATTAGTTCTACCCTTGGATGAGACTCTGTTCTTTTCCAGAGAACATGTCCTATTTTTTTCTTTGTTAAGACATTTTCCATTGTAGTAGATGGCATTTTGTGATTTCACCACACACTTGGCAGATATCCTTATTCCTCATAATGATTGCATCAACATTAGCCATGAATATCAATGATAACAGTGCCCCTCTTCAGACTCATTCCTGGGCTGATGCATCTGGCCTCCTTGAATAGCATTCATTAGAGCGATGCACCAAGATAATAATATACCAAAGCAAGTGATGTCAGCCTTTCTCTCGTTTACCAATTACCTCCTGGACCTTGTTCAAATGGAAATCAAAACACCCTGAGTAAGTTTACTCATCTTTAGAAGTTTTGAAAATACATGAGAAGCTACAGAAAAAAATAATAAAAAAGACTTGAAATCTTTTCTGGATGATGGAAAGAAATATTAATTCTACCTGTATAATGGCAGTGCTTCCTTATGTCATTATTTGTTAGGCACTAAGAATGACAGGTTTCTATGGAAATTCAAAATTAAAGTGATAATCCGTAGAATTTTGGAGGTTTAAGACACGTGTTTATTTAAGACACATGTTTATCAACAACTATAAGACTACACTATGGTCATTAAATTAAAGTCCTGAACTACAGGAAAGTTGAAGTAAGAGAGATTTCTGAATTGCTATATCAAGCCAAGTGATTGTATAATTTTAATGATTAAAGGATACATTATTTGGGTGCTTATCACATTAAAATTAAAAGATATATGAAAAATAAAGGATGTTGCATGGAACTCATGGAGGAAAGACAATGAATGATTTTTCCTTCTCAAGAAGTACAGTACGAGATGGCAAATGGGAAATAATCACAGCTACTGAAGGGTTGTTGGAAACAGCACAAAAGCAGACTGGGAACGAACTGAAGTGTCACAGAGATTATACGATTTTGTGGAAAGCAGCTGGAGTTCCTAATCACATCCTAGGCTATATACCTTGAAAGGACAGATTTTTTGCATTGACATGTATGCAAAACATACCATATGGTACCATTTCATTGGCATATTTGCATATATGTTGCTGCACATATGTAGCTACAGATTGGGTATAGACACACATAAAGACTCACATAAGGCTTAGCACAGCTTTAAATGATTTTATATCAAATGCTATCAACTTGATTAACCAATATTCTTCTAATGATAATCCTTTTTTGATTGACATTTCAGATGTACACTTCCATTACAATTAACAGTACTTCTACAACTTAATGATTCAGAGAATTAATCTTAGAGTTTTGAAACCAATGAAAAGATAATTCTTGACAAATGCAATTGTGTTTGACCATTATATTCCACAATTAACAATATTAAAGAATAGAGTTAATATTTTTATATTAGTTATACATTTGTTTATCTTCATTGACATCTTCCTTTCTTTTCAATTATTTTTTAATTTCTCAAAGATAAGACCTTTTTCCCTCCTATCAAACTTAAATTTTATATCATGTAACCAATATTTCCCCATCCCCTATCCTCCACTAGTCCCTGGTAACTACTGCTCTACTCTCTATTTCCACAGATTCAACAGTTTTAGATTCCACACATATACTAGTGAGATTATGCTGTATTTTATTTCCTGTGCCTATTTCACCTAACATGATGTTGTCAGGTTCATCTATGTTGTGATAAATGACAGGATTTCCTTCTTTCCAAAGTCAGAATAGCATACCTTTCTGTATACATGTTCTTTATCAGGTCATCTGTTGATGGACACTTAGGTAGATTCTATACCTTGGTTTTAGTAACTAGGGCTGCAAAAAGCACAGGAGTACACATACCT
Source organism: Glaucomys volans (assembly GCA_020662805.1). NCBI lineage: Eukaryota > Metazoa > Chordata > Mammalia > Rodentia > Sciuridae > Glaucomys > Glaucomys volans. Next base: position 705,932 of record JAJEJO010000845.1, read on the forward strand.
TTCCAAGACAACAATTTCATTTTCTTGGGATGTGTAACCAAAACAGGGGTTGATAGCTATACTTTTAATTTATAATTTTCTCAAAGGCAGGGAATTAAAAAAAAACTTTATTTCTGTGACTGGCTATGAATTTGTTGTTGCTGTTATTTTTGGTAACAGGGATTGAACTCAGGGGCACTCGACCACTGAGCCACCTACCCAGCCCTATTTTGTATTTTTTATTTAGAGACAGGTCCTCACTAAGTTACTTCTGCTGAGACTGACTTTGAACTCCTGATCCTCCTGCCTCAGCCTCCCAAGCCACTGGGATTACAGGTGTGGGCCACCAGGCATGGTGGCTATGAAATTTTGATATGGACCATGGGCTTATTTCAAATGATAAACTTAACACAAGGTCTCTTTATAGACTGTGTTAATTTAGATATTATTCTCTCTTATTTATTATCGTTCAATCAAGCTGTACTCTCAGTGACACAAGCAACAGAAGGGACACAAGAACAGAAATCAAGATGTAGATCTGCCCAGACACTGAGTGACAAGAGAGTGACTAATGTAGTGGATAAGGAATAATTATATCAACATGAGCTTGTGAATAAATAAATCATTGTATAGCATTGTTAAGTTTATTTTGATCAAATGCTGTAAGTATTTAGAGAAGAAAAAAAATTCTTGATTCCTAAAGAGACACAAAAAAATAAAAAATAGTTATAGAGCTTTAAATTAGGTACAAGAAGCCTCAGCCATGTCTCTAGGGTGAGAGGAACAGTGCAGGACTTTTCCAGAATATCTACTTCCCAAATGGGTAAAAGGGTAGAGAAATGAGAATCAAATTTTACATTAGTACTTGGAGGGTTATTTTCTCTTAGCTACACAAATACATAAGCCTGATGACTTTAGAAAATAACAGAAAAAGATATAAACAAACAAAGAATAATATCTCCTTTTTCCTGTTTGAGAAGATAAGTACAAAAGAAGCAATTAAAGAAAATGAATATTTGGAGAGAATTGGAAATAAAAAAGTCATCTGTTTTTTGGGATTGGCTTATCTCACTTAGCATGACAGTCTCCAATTCCATCCATTTACCTGCAAATGCCATAATTGTATTCTTCTTTATGGCTGAATAATATTCCACTGTGTATTTCTATCACAGTTTCTTTATCCATTCATCTATTGAAGGGCATCTAGGTTGTTTCCACAATCTAGCTATTGTGAATTGAGCTGCTATAAACATTGATGTGACTGTGTCACTGGTGGGGGAAGGAAAAATAATAGAATGAGACAAACATTATTACCCTATATACATGTATGATTACACAAATGGTGTGACTCTACCTCCTGCACAACCAGAGAAATGATAGTTGTATCCCATTTGTATATATAATGAATCAAAATATAATTTAAAAATGTCTTTGGCATTTTCTCACAGACAAAACGTGTTGCAATCTGTGTGCCTCTTAGTCTATCCTACCACCTGGAATCCATTGAGAAAGTTGAAGTAGTTGGAGAAAGTTGGAAATAGTCATCTGAAAGTTAATTCTGAGCAGTGTCCAAGGTCCAAGTTAAAGAAATATACCTCAACTGTGGAAAGGAGATCTCGTACCTGGAAAGCACATCACTAACATTTACCATGGGCATGTTGGTGAATACATGAATCCTTCAATTTCAGAGGAGAAGTGTTCAGCAGATGCCTCACAAATCCTGTTCTTTATTTTTGTTCTCTGTGTTGATCCAATCAATAAGTTTTACAACTGAGAGCTTTGTCCACATCAGAGTTAGAGCATCTTCCCATGATCTTGTACACTCAAAGTCAGTGTGGTCTGATGGAACGTCCCAGGGGCATTACTCTCTCCCTCTGTGCACTGTGTGCGGAGTAGAGAACATCTTTGGGGTGTGATTTGAGAGTGTGGGGTTTGATCTCTGAAATAACCTCCAGCAAGGCTCCCTGTGACTTTGATCTTCATCACTATGTCCTTCCATTATGTTTGGTAAAGATGATCTTTTTCAGAGACTCTACTGCCTTGTTCTGACACTTCTTTATTCATTATAACTGGATTTACACTGTTTTGTTAACTTATTTTTCTTGTGCACAAGTTGCTAAAAAGAATACAAGGAAATTGAAATTATGGACGATAGGAAAGAAGCATTTTGTCGATGTGGAACTACCTAGGCATTTCCTCTTGTTTAGGAAGCATAGTAATAATCCCCAGGTAGCTAAAGTTTTCTAGACACAATCCCATTTATATAGACCTTGGGCATTCACAATGCATTTTCCTTTATTTACCTCATTTCTTTCTGATAATCCTCTCAGGCAGGCAATAACCATCTCTCATTTGTGAAGAAGTTGAAATTCAAGGAGGCTATATGTAACTTGTTGGAATTCGTGTAGCTAAGAAGTAAGTGATAACTGATACTCAGAGTCCTCCAATTACAAATTTCCTAATCTTTTTAGTATGGTGTGAAGGACCTCCTGTCTAAAATGATGGTATTTCTTCATTCCACAATTCTGACAAGAACTGGTTTTAAAATATATCTTAGGAGCTATACAAGTGATTTGTAAGATTATCTATATTTCTCTATAAGGAGATTATGTTAGTTGTTCAAAGTGCTACTATGGATTTGCATAATATGCCTTTTAAATGTATTAAAATGAAAAAAGTGCACTTATCAGAAAAAATTAAGTTACCTAAGATCACATGAGTCATTCCTCTGTTCCCCTCAGTGATCATACATAGACAAATGACTACTTAATTAGACACAGGGATCTGTTATCATAATGTAAGTATACTACTACATGTATTGTTTAAAATGTTTATCATATGAAATTTACACCTTAAACACATGTTCAGAGTCAAAAATCTTTGGGACTCAGCTCTACAACATTCTGTTGGATTTTTATAGCATTTTTTTAACATGCCTCCACAATATTAGTTCTACATGCTATTAATTAAAATTAACAGGATCAACTGCAGAATTTTTCAGTTCCCTTGATACATGAAGTAAAGAATGAATCTCTAAGTTGGTGTTGAGGGACAAGGATCTTATGTAGAACATTTGTATAGTGTGCCATGAGAACAGATTTTGGAATGTATATTGAGTCACATATGTATGGAAATAATATTTACACACAAAATCTACAACAACAAGCTTTCTTATGATGAGAATAAAGTCTTACTGTCAAAGAGGGAAAATAGGTAATATTCAGGTGGTTGAAAGAAAAGACAAGACAGGAGTCATATCAACAGTTTCCATCATGCCTACTGATTTGGGACTAAGTTGCCAATTGCAAAGACACTTGAAATGGGAAAGAATCTCCCAGAATCTGTTTGAACTAGGTCAAGAGACACCACATGGAAGGTTGAAGAGTCTGAGCATGAGCAGAATAGAACTATGTCCCATGCCATCCCCTCAATCCACCCAACCCCAACCTGGAGGGGAGTCTGTGCCTAAAGAAGAGGACTAACCTCTAGAATTTTCTGTGGCATCACCTGCAAATCAGGGTGGCCCAAATTAGAAGAATATGACATTGAGAAAGAATAATTTCTGAAAGAAGCAATGTTTACGCCAGACATAAAGGATGCTGAGAGTCCTGCCCAGATCATGTTCTTTCTCATTTAAAACCATTTGCTTCATTCACCTCCAGATCCTCCTGAAGGAGCCTCACTGATGATGACGAAGCCTACCAGGAGCAAGCCTCCCAGCTCCCCCTGCGTGGGAATTAATGCAAAGAATAAGTACATGCCACTGACCATGCCTGGTTGTTATGAGAGGAATTATAGTCATTTTGGCTAACGTCCAGCTTACTGACCAAGCAAAGATGACACAAAACACACATTAATCATCACAGAAACTTCTTTCAAGGAATTTTGCAATAAGAATATTAACCTCTATCTGTCTTAGGAAAATCAGTGTTAATGTAAAATATACCCTGCCCATTTCTAAGCAATTACAGTGGGCAAGGTTGAATCCAATGGGACAAAGCCAGGTATCCTCAGAAACTTCTTTGAGTAATACTAATTTCCTGGCACCTTTTTATTTTATCTTCATTTAAAGACTGTACTTTTCCTCTGTGGAAGAAGTTGTGGTAACTATGAGCTAGTAAGACAGGAATCCCAGATTAGGGATGGGGTACAAAAATACATGCTGGAGATGAACCACGAGATACCACCTTCAACAGAAATCCATTCATTTGCATTCAAAAGAAATAAGGCTGCAGTTATAAGATTATGAAATGCATGCAGGCACTATCTAGAGTCACATAATTTCTTGTTTAATGTCACCCTATCTCTTCCTTTAATTAAATCCCAATCAAAAAGATAGTTTGATAGTGTGTCTAAAGCAGTATTCAGAATCAGGAACTTAATTAAACCTTATATTTCCTGGGGCAGGGAGAATAATCCAAGCACTGAATTCTAGGGAAAGATTTAATTTCTGAAAGAAAGGTAGAGGAATGTATATATGGATTAAACACAAGGTAATTCTCATCTGTTCTGTACATGCATGGGGGCGAGTATATGCCTACCATATACACAGTACACAAAACTTCCTCTTTCATTTTGCTTCATGCCTTTTCCTGAGTCTAAAAAGAGACTAACTTTGGGGCTGTTATCAATGAGAAATAGTTGATGACATTTTAAGGTGGCTCATAATCATGTAAATATCACAGAAATACTTTGTATACTCCTGCTGGGGAATGTCTCTGGGTTTCATGACACTTGTTCATTAGGGTTACCTTGTCTTCCGTACAGGGCCAGAGTTGGGTGTGGCTGACTAAGTAGGAGACTCAGGATATACCTACCTGTACTCTGTAATGAGAGGGCTACTATCAAGCCACACACCCCTCAGATTCCCTCATTGTACACATGAGAATCTGAGATACGGACTAAGGGGCCTGGTCCACATTTTTTTTCAAGCTATTTTATGATTCCCTTATGTCAGCCAATAAAGAACAGGATCTTGGATGTAAGTGTTCCTGAGAGGTATTAGTGCAAGAGACATTATGTGGGCACTAAGATGCTGTAACATGGTGGTCCAAGAGACGTATGACCTCTCTTCTCTTACCCATCATACTGTCATCAAAGGTAGTATGTTGATGTGGGGATTGTATATATGTTATATGAAATAAAATTTAGCACACTCTGCCCAGTATAAATAAGTGTGCATCTAGTTGTCCTTCTTAAAGATTTCTTTAATCATCTATGTCAAAGACATACCATGATTCTGTAGGGAAGGAAAACAAAAATTTCCCTTTTTTCCATTCTTAGTTTTGAGGGACCCCAAAGACTCATTGACAAGAGAAAACAAACAGAAGCTTATTAATAGGTGCACCTCATATGTACATGGGAGATACCCAGAGGAATTGGTGAATTAAAATGGCTTTTAATTCAGAATTAAATACATCTTAAGTTTAAACAAAGAAAGAAAGAAGTGGGGGATGGTTATGGGAGGCGACTAGGAATAGCACAGAAAAGAAGGAAAAATTTTGTTACGTGGATTTAAGTTGGTGCCTCCTCCATTGGAAACAATTTCTAGTGTTTTATTTACTTTTCTGGGGAATGTTTAAGAGCCTATTTTGCTTTTGACCTCTAGTTACTTCCTAGTTCACTCAATTATTTTATTGTGTATGCATATATAAAAAGCCTAAGTGCACATATTTATAAAATACTCACTGTATATTCCTGAGATAAGAGAAACAGGACATAAAATCCATCTGCTTCCAGATACTAACAATCTCAGTTACGGGAAATAACAGTTGACACTTTCCTTCTCTCAGCTTTATTGTAGTATAACTGACAAATAATAATTATATATGATTGTATTGTGTGACATGATATTTTGATACATATACAAATTGTACAATGATTAAATCAAGCAAATGGATACGTTCATCACCTCAAATACTATTTTTGTTTGATGAGAACATTTAAGATCTACCATTTTAGTAATTTTCAGATATATAATATATTATTATTAACTATAACCAACACACTGTGCAATAGAATTCCAAAATTTTTTCAGCCCATCTCAAAGAAACTTTCCACCCTTTGATCAATATCTCCCCATTTCCATGCACCAATCTCCACCTGGTCCTGGTAGCAACCATTATTGTCTCTATTTCTATCAGTTTGGTTTTTTAAAAATTCTAAGTATAAGTGAAATTGGGCAGTCTTTGTCTTTCTGTGCCAGACTTATTTTACTTAGCATAAGGTCCTCCAGCTTCTTCCATACTCTTGCAAATGACAGGATTTCCTCCTTTTTCAAGGCCAAAGAGCATTCCATTGTGTATATGTAGCACATTTTCTTAATCCATTTATCAGTCAGTGGATACTTGTTTCCATTTTCAGGATATTTTGAACATCCTGCAATGAAAATGCCAGTGCAGATGTCTGTTCAACATATTGATTTAATTTCTTGGGACACAGATCCAGAAGTGGGATTGCTGGATCACATAGGATTTCTGTTCTTAATTTTTTGAGGAAACATCATACCATTGTCCATGATGGTTTCACTAATTGGCATTCCCACCAGTGGGGTTCCTTTTTGTCTGCATCCTCATCATCTTCTTTTGTCTTTTTGACATCATGCATTCTAACTGGTATGAGGCCCTAGGTTTCTGTGCCTTCAATTTGCATTGAAATTGCAATGCTTGCAGAGGTCAAGCAATGTTTTATTTGTCATTTGTATATTTTCCTTTGAGAAATGACTGTTGAGTCCTTTGCACACATTTTAATCGAGCTATTTGCTTACTCGCAATTGAGATGCTTGTGTTCTTTATATAGTTTGGGTATTAACCATTTATCAGTTGCAGGTCTGCAATTATTTTCTCCCATTAGATACATTGTCTCCTCACTCTGTTGTTTCCCTTCCTGTGCATTTTTAGTTGGATGCAATCCCACTTGTTAATTTTTGGTTTGAGTGACTGTTGTTTTGGGGATTATATCCAAAATATCCTTTCCCAGGCCAAGAACAAGAAACTCTACCTATCTTTTCTTTGAGAAGTTTTACGACTTCAGGACTTATGTTTAAGTCTTTAATTCATTTTGAGTTGATTTTTTAAAATAAAAATTTACTGTGAGGAAAGGATTCAATTTGATTTCTGCAAGTGGAGGTCCTGTTTTTCCACACATTTTATTGAAATGTATGTCTTTCCCCATGCTATGATCTTTGCATCTTTGTCTAAGATCAATTGATCATGAAAGAGTGTATTTATTTATGGTCTTTCTCCTTTTTCTCCCATTAGTCTATATGTTTGATTTTATAACAAATCATGCTGTTTTGATGACTATACCTTTGTGGTACATTGTGAAACCAGGTAGTGTGATGCTTGTAGCTTTTTCTCTTTACTGAAGATTGCTTCTGCTATTTGGAGTCTTTGTGGTTCCATACAAATAGTAGGATTCTTTTCTATTTCTGAGAGAAAATAGCATTGGAATATTGATAGGGATTACATTGAATATATAGAATTTTGACAATTGTAGTTCTTCTAACCTAAAATTAGAAGGAAATTGAAGAAGGTGCAAATACATGGAAAGATGCCCTGTCTTTCCTTCAATGTTTCATAGTTTTTGTTGTACAAATCTTCCCCCATTCTTGGTTGAATTTATTCCAAATATTGCATCATTTGGATGCTGATGTAAATGTATTGCTTTTTGATTTCATTTTTAAGAAAATTAATTCTTAGTATATAGAAATTCTACAGATTTTTGGATTTTTGTTTTGGATGCTGAAACTTTGCTCAATTTATTTATTCATTCTAATAGTTCTTTTGTGGTATCCTTGTAGTTTTTATTATAAGATAATGTTATTTGCATTTAGAGGCAATTTTACTTTGTCTTTTCCAATTTGGGTGACTTATTTTTTCTTCTCTAATTATTACGTTTAGGACTTCTAGTACTATATTTAATAGAAAGTGGCAAAAGTGGGCACACTTATCTTCTAGAAAAACCTTTCAGCTTTTCTCTGATCAGTATGATGATTATATGATACCAAAGTCAATACAGATCTCTTCCCTATTTGTCATATATTGCTAAATTGTGCTGAAAAGAATTCCATTTATACCTAATTTATTGACAATGTTATCATGAAAGAATTCTGATTTTTGTCAAAGACTTTATTTTTGTATCGATTAAGATGATCACATGATATTTATCTCTTATTCCATTAATGTAACATACCACATTTATTGATTTTCATATGTTGAACCATCCTTGCATTCCAAGGATAAATCCCACTTGGTCATAGTGTACAATCATTTCATTTTATTTTATTAAACTTGACTTGTAAGTATTTTGTCAGGGTTTCCTCCATGTACATACATTAGCATATTGGCTTGTAATTTCCTTTTCTTGTAGATTATTTGTCTGATAGCAATGTTAGGGTAGATTTGAGCTCATAAAATGACTTTGTAGAATTTGTTGCTCTTCAATTATTTGTAAAATTTGAAAAGGAAAGGCATAAGTTTTTGTTTCCTGTTTTGTTGAATTCCTTCTTGAAACTCAGTTCTTGGGATTTTATTCACTGAAAAATTTTGATTAGTAATTCAGTGCCTTTAGTTGTTATTGATCTGTTAAATTTTATACTTCTTTGAGATCCAGTGTTGGTAGGTTGTATGTGTCCATATCTCCCAAGCTATTCAGTATGTTTTTCTTTTTTAGTGGACTTCTATGATTCCTTATATTTTCATAGTATCAGTTGTAATATATTTTTCACTTCTTACTTTCTTGAGTCTTCTCTCTTTTTATCGAATCTAAAAACAATTCTTAGTTTAACCAATGTTTTGTCATTTTTCTATTTAATTCAGTTCTGCTCTGATTGTTTTCATGTATTTTGATTTTTATTCGTGCATTGTTATTATCCATAACAGTGAGATTCATTACATCATATTCATACATGCACATAATAAAATTTCATTCAATTTTATTTCCTGGGGATCCTGGGGATCCTTATTATTTCCTTCCTTCTGTTATCTTTAGGTGTAGTTTGATTTTGTTTTACTAGTTCTTTGAGGTTTCAAAATTAGATTGCTTGAAATTTTTCTTTTTTTTCTTAATGTAGTCATTTAATACTGTAAGTTCATTCCTAAAACAGTTTTTTCTATACTCCATATGTTTTATTAGTATGCTGTATTTCCTTTTATATTTGTCTAAAGAAGATTATTAATAATTTATCATTCTCTCATCCTTTCCATTGGTTGTTCAGGATTGAATTTTTTAGTGTCTTCATATTTTTTTAAATTTACTTTCTTATTTGCTTATTGATTCATTGAGCACAAATGGAGTACAGCTATTGTTTCTCTGGTTGTACACAAAGTAGAGTCACACTATCTGTGTGTTCATGCATGTACACAGGGCAGTGATGTCTGTCACACCTTCTGTTATTATTGTTACACCTCCACCCCGGCCCCACCCCTCCCTTCCCTTTATGCTATCTATCCTTCCTCCATTCTTGTCACCCTTCCCCCCCACATTACGCATCATCATTCATTTATCAGAGAGACCATTAGGCCTTTGGATTTTTGACATTGGCTGATTTCACTTAGCATAACAGTCTCCAACATCATCCATTTACCTACAAATGTCATAGTTTTATTCTTCTTTATGGCTGAGTAATATTCCATTGTGTATATA
>JAJEJO010000845.1:725555-855388 GCA_020662805.1 Glaucomys volans
GGCCCAAACTCTCTGCTGGAGCCGGTGACTCCCTCCACTCCAGGCCAGACCTCCCCAGGAGATGCCTTGCAGTGGCTCAGAAGACCGGAGCTCAGCTCTGAGGACTCAGGCAGCCCCAGATGGTCGCCCTCTGCCAGGGAAGCTGCAAAATGGCGCCAAAGGGTCCAAACTCACTGTTGGAGCCAGTGACTCCAGCCCCTCCAGGCCAGACTGCCCCCTGTCTTCATATTTTTAATCTTCTAAATATCTTCTTATTATTGGTGTCTAGTTTCATACCATAGTGATTGGAAAAAGTACTTGGTATCATTTCAATCTTCTTAAATTTATTGGCTTGTTTTGTAACCTAACATAGACTCTATCCTAAAGAATGTTTTCTGCGTCCTTGAAAAGAATGCATATTCTGCTATTATTAGGTACAATATTGTTTGTGTGTTTCTGCTCTGTGTGTGTGTGTGTGTGTGTGTGTGTGTTGTGTGATGTTTATTTGTTCTACAGTGTTGTTTAAGTCCATTGTGTCCCCATGGATTTTATGTTTAGATGATCTAGTAATTGTTAAAAGGGGTGTCAAAGTTCATTACTATTACTGTATTACTGTCTAGTTATCCTTTTAGTTCTTTTAGCATTTGCTTTATAAATTTAGAAGTGCCAGTATTGGATGCATCTATGTTTACAATTGTCATATCTTCTTGATGAATTTATCCTCATATTATGTAATGACCTTTGTTGTCTTTTGTGGCAATTTTTGATTAAAAGTTGATTATGTCTGATATAAATATAGCTACCTTTGATCCCTTTGGTTATCATTTACATGGAATATCTTTTTATATCTCTTCACTTACAGTGTACTCGTGTCCTTCGAACTGAAGTGAGTCTTTTGTGGGCAGTATATAGTTGGATCTTGTTTGTTTAAATACATTCAGCTATTCTATATCTTTTTATTGGAAAATTTAACCAATTTACATTTAAAGTAACTATTGATAGGTAAAGACTTGATGCTGCTCTGTGATAATATTAGTAATATAATAATATAACATTAGCAATATTATTATTACAATAGATCAAATTAATATTATATAAATATCATAAAAAGCAGATTCATATTATTAATTTGACTAAATTCCTAAATTGAGTTTTACACTTTAATGTGTTTTCATGTTGCACGTCTTCTTTCATTTCAACTTAAAGAATTCCTTTTAACATTTTTTTAAGGCAGGTCTTATATTGGGCTTTCTGGATATGAATGTTTGGGAAGTTTTCTTTTTCTTTTTTCAAATAAATTTTCTACCCTTTCTTTTTCTCTGCCCCCTCTTGAACTCCCATAATACACATAGTGCTTCACTTGATGGTGTTCCATAAGTCCCACAGGCATTTTATTCCATCTTTTTAAAATTTTTTCCTCTTAATGAGTAATTTCAAAAGAGTCACCTTTGAGTTTACTTAGTCTTTCTTATATTGATTGAATCTGCTATCAAAGTTCTCAATGAAATAAATCTCTCAGTTCAATCACTGTGTTCTTTAGCATCAGAATTTCTGTTCGGTTCTTTTTTCTTATGTTTTCTATCTCTTTGTTGATTTTCTCATTTTGTTTGTATATTGTTTTCCTGTCATCATTTTGTATTCTGTTTTCTATTATAGCTCACTGATCTTGTCTAAAACTACTATTTTGAAGTCTTCTTTCTTTAGTGACTGTTATCAGTGTTTTATTTATAATTTTTGTGCTGTCAGGTTTTTTGATCTTTTTAGACTTGTTTTGAGTTTCGTTCATTTGAATAAGTAGCACTCATTCCAGTATTTACACATGGATTTCTGTAGGAAAAGTCCTTTATAAGTCAGCTCATCCAGATAATCTGAACAGGCTGTCAGGGGTCTTCACAGTGGGGTTGACTGCAAGAGTCCTCTGGCAGGGTGTCAGGGGCTAGTGCACACAGATGGGTGGGAATGGCATCTGGTTGCACAGGTAATGGCTCAGTGTTTGGGTTTCTATGGTTAGGGTTAGAGCTTGATTCTGCTTCAGTGGACCTGGATCCTGCATGCATCCTGACCTAGTGCTGGAGTTTACTGCAGTGGGCTAGTTGAATGGTTCTGTTGGGGGTGGGGTACCTCTGGGTCCTCAGGATGGGTACCCTCTGTCCTTGTGGGCTCAGCCTAAAGCCTATATCCATGAGGTCTGGCCTGGTGCTGGGATGGGTTTGGTGTCTGCCTCCATAAGTTCAATATTATGGGAGCTGACCTGGAAGTGGAGTGAACCTATGGCTTGAGTCCATGGTGTTTTTTTTAAGTCCTTGGTCTTCAAGGGCCAGCTAAGGCCTATAAGCACAGTGGTCCAGCAGATGGGTCCTTGAGGACTGGCCTGGAATCATGGTCCACAGGATTGGAGCTGAACTCTGGAGTATTTCTAGATCCTAGATCCACTAGAGTTTTGCCCACAAGGATCAATCTAGGGAACAAGCACTGGAGAGCTCTCTCTTAGCATCTTGCTGACATTACTCTCCAGAGTTAGTGGTGATTTAACATCATCTTTTAACATCATTTAACATCATTTCTTTTCTTCTGGGTAGGAAAAGGGAGACACCCTCACAAATGGAAAGTTCCTTTACAAATGTAAATTTCCCTTGTAAAAGGGTAAGTTTTACTCGGTTTTCAGAGCCTTTCTTGTGCTGCAGTGTTCCAAAATGATAAATTCAGAATAATTCTTACTAAAAAGGCTTTTTTTGGGATAGCCTATCCTGGTCCTCTATTTAATCAATGCTCCTTTTTAGTGAATGGGCAGGGCAGGACTGGTCTTGAACTCACGGACTCAAGTAATCCTCCCACAGATCCATTTACAAATAATATCATTAACACAATGTCTCATCCATTTTTTTGTCATCGTTTTTAATTTTGTACATGGCACTGGTAAATTTCCCAGAAGTAATATATTTACACATCTTCAGTTCTCCCCTAGGAAAGTAGATCTAGATACGGAATCTCTTAAGTATAAATTTGCTAATATTCTTAGGGTTTTGATACAATGGCATCCCTTTATGCAAATACAAATGTATCAGCTAATAACTCTATTCAGAGGAAAACTGTTTTTGATGATCTGCCACTACTTCAGTGCACAGTCATTTCCTCAGTGACGGATGACAAGCTCAAGGTTTCCTTCTGTGCCTCAGTATCCTGCCTGCATTGCTTTCTTTTGATCTCCTTTTTGGAAAGCTTCAGGGTCATTTGAAGCATATGAGGTTCCAACAGAACATAGGAGAAAGGAATGCAAACTAGGAGAGAGAGCTAATGTCCAAGGAAACAATGCTTCATTGTATCAGTTCTGGAATCAAAGCAACCCAGATATCTGAAGGCAAAAGGAGATAGAAAGGGTCCAGTCATATTATTGGAAGAACAGTCAATCAGAGCAATTGCAGTGATACCTTCATCACTACCAGAAAGATACCATTGTACCTAGGAGGAGAGATCAGAGAGAGAGAAAGCTGTGATGATTGAGAATTTCCTACTGTCCTGTGTGTGTTAATTTCAGCCCATTCCCTTGAAAAAGGGTGAACTCTCTTTAAAGTTCAGCTAAGCCATGGCTCCAGGGTAACAGTTAAAAAGCTCACCCTATGCCTTGAGTCACAAAGGCAAATTTATCAATTTTTTCCAGCCATTCCATTCTCAGGAAGCTTTTGCTTTTTTAATTGCTCAGCTAGGGTTCATTGGACATAATTGAACAGCTACCTGATTAGAGGGCACAGGCTGAGAATGACAGGAGCCAGCTGTCATAAGTCCCTTGCACTGTGAGTAGGTTCTTCCTGCCTGTTTTTTCCCTGCTGGGGTGGTTGGAACTGAACCATTCACTCATGCTACTTCCACTCAGAGGAGGACTGGAAGTCCTTTTGACCCAACCAGCCAGTCAGCAGCAGGGAAATAGCCTGCCACGTTGTTAACTGAAAGCCTCAAATTTCATGGATTTCATTAAATGTGAGAATCACACCTTCTTCTCATCACCTGCAAAGAGGTGAGGCCTCCCTGAGGGAGAAAGGCAGCTATTCTTGCTGAGTGCCTCTTTCCTGATTCCCTGCTGACATCTTTGAATAGGGCTGATGCCATGAAAGGGGATGTTGTTTCTAATCCTGAGAGTTCTCAGGAAAGGAAGCATTTACAGGGAAGGGAAGAGAGCATTTTCTGTGAGCATTTGTCTTTGCCATTGCAAAGACAGTCACACTTCCAGCAACTAAAGTTCATCAGCTTCTGAAATACAGTCATCTTGGAGTGCAACAGCTGCTGCAGCTTGATTTTGCAAACAGTTTTCAAAACATTACGAACATGAACTTCTTAGTTCACCCAGAAATTTTTCTTTGTACCTCTCACATTTGCTAGAGCAAATCTGTTATAATTATCCATCTCCGAATCTTTATGTCAAAAACTTAGAGTTGATAGGGGTAGTTGTTGGAATAGCTTCACTTTCATGGAATTTATTTACATTGGGTTGTATTAATAAAAAAAGAGCCTTGTGTGATTTAAGATATCAAAAATTAGGTATGTTAATCAGTTTTGCACTGCTGTGTCCAAGACACATGACGAGAACAACTTAGAGGAAGGAAGATTTATTTTTGCTCATTGTTTGATAGAATCCACTTCATCGTCAGCTGGCTCTTAGGTAGACACATCAAGGTGGACAGGCATGGTGGAGGAAAGCTGCTGGGCTCTTGCATGACAGCCAGGAAGCAGAGGGAGAGAGTAAGGAGCAGCTTGCCCCAATGACTACTCCAGCCATCAATGGACTCATCCATCCAATGAATTAGTCTACTCATGTCAGAGTCCTCGTGATCCAGTCATTGCCTAAAAGGTCCACTTCTGTACACATGAGAATTTGGGGAACATTTTGTATCAAACCATTTAATTAAGCCAATTAAGTGTATGTCATATTGAATTTAACTTCTTTTAATTTCTGTCCAGCAACTCTTCATGGCGAGCATAAAGGTGGCTGAACCTACAGCCATAGAGGGATAATGATCAAGTCAAAGCTTGAGGTTCAGGTTAGTGGTAGCATTGCTTTTCTACAAGTGATGTATTTTTTGTGTTTAAAGGCATTATAGATCTCCCTTTTATAAATACTTAGTGAAATATTGCTGTCAGAGCACCCAAATGAGATATTTACCTGTTGCTACCTTCCGTTCAGGTAGTTTTCTACTATTAAATTGGGAAAAGGAAAATTTTCCTCCAAATACTAGATGTATCTGTTTCAGCTGCAATCACCATTTTTATAGTACTGTACTCAGAATCAGCTACATAACTTGCAGGACTTAGTGCAAAATGAAAATGCAGAAGAATTTCAAGATAGTGAGAGCAGGATCTCAAACCAAACACAGGGCTGTTGTAAGCATGGAGCCTTCTGTGACTGCACAAGTTGCACGTCCGTGAGCCTGTCTCTGACTGAAACACTCTGTTCTGTTCTCTGAAGCCCAGCATTCTTAGTTAACTGAAATGAACAACTTACTGTCACAAAATTGGAGGGGATTTTAGAGAAATGATTACTAAGAGTTGACATTATTTAAAAGTGCAGACTCGTGTTATTCAATTAATTTAGAATAAGCTTAACTTATTAAATGAACTCTATTGTTTTCTACTCCTTCTGTTAGCAGATACAATCTCCAACCATAATTTTTAAAGCTACTGGTTTAACTCGGTAGCCTACTCTTATGCCTCTAAACTGAAAATTAGCTCTGTATTTTCACTCTCCAGGTAATCCATGTCTTCTCTACTCTGCCACCAGGCTCATCCTCTCTCAATTTAACGTGTATCTTTTGATGCTGAGTACTCTTTCTCTTTACCAGGTTTCTTTTGCCTTCTGTATGGAGCAGTGTTTCTTAAACTTTTTTGCATTTTTAAAAATTTTCCCCAAAGAATGATTTTTTTCAAAGACATTTTTTTCCTAATTGCATCCTTTATAAAATTTTAATACTACAGAGATACTCAGTATATGTAATATGTACATGTATATGTGATATATGAGATCGTATAGTATGTATGTAATCCTTTTTTTTACTCCACAGTAATCAATTTTTTTCTGTTTGGGGTAATATTACTCCTTTTGAGAATGCATGATCTAAAGGAACTTGTGTAAGAATCATTTTCAACTCTACCCACACTTTGTTTCTTACTCAAACAACCATTAAAAGTTCTCACAACCCAGACATCTTAATGAAGTTGAGTTCCACATAACCAACAGGAAAATTAGCTTACAAATAGTTTTGCATGATTGTAGGGTTTGTTGTGATCTGTCTGCATATTAATTACGATTTCATTTCCTTGATTTGTGAGGTCAATCCTATTCGTAGCTATCATTTGAAGGGGATGCTTATAGTAAGAGATAATAACAAGAAGATAATAAATTATTACCTAATATCATGAATGGAAAATGCTATGTCAGCTACAGAAAAGTGGACTTCCTCCCAGTTTGTCAACCTTGTAGCGAAATAGATTGATTGACATTCTCTGGATATATAGTATAAGCATATCTAAAGCCAGTGTCTTTTTCAGTAGGTATGTCAGAGTGTTGCTGGAACAGGGCATCCCTGAATCATAGGAACATCAACAGTGGATTGGAGAGAGTCTGGTAGAATGGTACCTGATGTGGAAGAGAAAATGTCTCAGATTAAAGATTCAAGTACTCTGGTCAGATTTTCAGGCAAGGAAGGAATGGTCTTTAAGTTGTTGTGAGAGGGACGTGGTGGTGCACAACTATAATCCCAGAGTCTTGGGAGGAAGAGTTCAAAACCAGCCTCAGCAACTTAATGAGGTCCTAAGCAACTCAGCAAAACACTGTCTCCTCTAAATAAAATACAAAAAGGGGCTGGGGATGTGGCTCAGTGACTAAGTGACCCTGGGTTCAATCCCTGGTCTAAAAAAAAGAAAAACAAAAAGAAAGGTAGTTGTGAAACACTAATAGGAACATCACTTTCCTGAAGAGAGGATAAAAATTTTCCCAGATCTTTTTTCAATAGTGTTATTCTGTTGGTTGATAAACTCTCTCTTCTATTTCATGAAGGCATGGCAAGAAAATTAATGCAAGCACAAAGTATTTGCTTCCATATAGTAACTAGCTAACCCTGGAATGAAGTTTAACTCAGCTTGAAATAGCATAATTTAAAGCAATTTACTCTCTTGGAATTGTATTACCTGGATCATCTTGAAATGATATAGCTGAAGCAGGACAGCTTTAAAAAAGAGATCAGTAAAATTTCCCTTTTACCTTATTATATCAGTCTTTTTTTTTTTTTAATGTTCAAACCTATTGAGAATCTGAAGTTCTAGGAGGAAGCTACATCTGTGTTAAAGATCCTAAAAACTGAACCCTTTTGAGTACAACATCATGATTGTGGAGGGATGGAATGTTGCATGTCCAGAGCCCAAAATATCTTAGCTCCTTGAGAAAAAGAGACATTGAATTTTGGACTTTGTATCTGATCTAACATTCTGTCACTACTATGGAAACCTCTCATTGTTAAGCTTGACAGATCCCCAGCCTGTACCCACCCTAAAGGTAAGAATGCTATAACATTTTAAACTCGCAGCAAAGGGTTTGCTTCTTTCATGAGGGAAAACAGTATTCAGGGTAACTTGAGTCTGTTTTTCCAGGTCATGGTCACTCAAAATTGGCTCAGAATAAACCATTTTCCTATTTCCTTTAAAGCAGAGTAGTTATTGTAGGTTGACACTGCCAATAGCAACTCCTGAAATAAGGAGAGACATAGGTATTCTTTTTCCATCTGGAAAGGAACTATGTAGCAAGCAATGCAATGGCCAGATGGGAAGGGGTGTGAGAGAACAGAGAAACAGGCTGAGAATATATGCTGACTTGACAACAAATCAGGAAGCAATAACTTCTGATGCAGAACACCATCATATTGTAGTTCATTGCTTATTCTTGATTTTATATTTTAATTCAACAAATGGTCACTGATCACGTATCGTATGCAAACAATCATACTAGGTAATCTATGAGACTGCATTTAAGTTATGGCAGATTTTTTGCCTTTTAATCCTATACTGTGCAAGAACTCCCTGCCCAATGCACATAGAAGTCAGTACTATGGCACCAGGATTTTTTGTAAAGAGAAAAGGCTTTATTTTTTGGCCAACCGGCAAGAAAACCAGGAGCTCTAAGCTCAAACCTACCTCCCAGAAGTTGCTTGCTGATTGGATGGTGAGAAGTATTCTATTGTGCAGGTACAAATGGTCACCCTGCCTCTTCACAAGTCATGTTTCTTTGTGAGGAGGTTACCATGTTCTGCCTAGGAGATTTTGAGCTCGTGATATCAAAACATCATTGATTGGACAAAATGAATTCTGCACATTACAAAGTTAGTTCCAAACTAACCTTGGGTAGATTCTGGAGGCTGTTCCTGAAAGACAACTTAAGCACTTTGTTATTTAAAGAATTTGTGTCTGGTTGTGTTAAGGCCTTGGCTGATTTTGCTGCCTTTATATATATATAAAGTTTTGTCTCTATTGGAACAAAGGCACCCTCAATCTTCCTGCTTCCTAGCCTCCATGTATACCTCCAAGACTTTTTTAAAATTAGCTCAAATGACTGAAAAAAGTACATCCAGAAACTTAGATATGATTTACCTTTCACAGGTCTATGAAATATTCAGTAGTGCAGTATTATTTCTCAAGTCATTTTAATCTAAGTTTAGAGTGATAAAGGAAGCAGGGAAGGGGAAGCTGGACATTTTAACTGAGAAACATTTTCCTCAAAGAGACACAAACCCTCTAGCTCATAGTTTTTTGGTTTGTATGTGTGTGTGTGTGTGTGTGTGTGTGTGTGCCCAGGTGTAAGACTTATGATCTTCAACATTTGGGTTACAAGACAGGATATTTTAATTTTTTCCAATTAATTAGTTAATCTCTACTTTTTCTTATTACTAAGACTATTTACTCCTTCCTCTTAATGGTTTCTATCATCACCAAATAATCCAAGAACCTCAATGGTTATCCTCAGACCTCAGTATGCAGGGAAGGAAGGCTTCCTCAACCTGCTCAGGATTCCTGGCTGGAAATAAAATGGACAGAGAAGAATTAACAGGAACTGAAAATAAAATAAAGAAAGATTAACAGGAGGAAAGCATACAGATCTACTTAGTAAATTCCATGAGACAAGGAAACCTTCAAAGGAAAATTGAGAGCTGAGGAGAAAGGAAACTGTGTATATTTTATGGTTTAAGTATAACATATAAGTGGATAGATGTGGAAAAAGGTGATTGGTCAGAAAGGGATCTAATATGAATAAATTGGGGGGAATTTAGTAAAGTCTGTTTGTTCAGATTCTTTTCTGTGTCTTTGTCTTCAGAAATACAGACATTCCTTCCCTCTGGGACTAGGGAGGAAGGAGGGCCTAATGAGGATCTGCTTCATGGGAAAGTCAACTGGGTTGTAAGGACCCCTCAGGGGAGAAAGTGAGAGGCATGGGGACTTTCAGTTGCTATGACCTGCTTTAGCAGAAAGAGTGGTGGGAGAATATCAAAGAGAGAGCTTTACTTCTGCAGTTCTCTCATTTTCTTTCAGCTTTAAAATGCTCCTAATGTCAAGATGTGATATTTTGGGGGCACGATGTTCTAAATGAGTACAATATTTTTTTCTTATTTTGAGACTAGGTGTCCCTAGTTTAGGGCCTTTCCTTATGTTCTTAACTAGAATATCACTCATGGGGAATGAAACTATCTACCACACACAAGTTACTGTCTGCATCATAGACTGGCAAGCCAAATCTAGCCTGTGACATGATTTTATTTGACTTGTTAGCAAATAATTTTTTTAAAAAATTTTAAAGTATTGTCAACAAAAGTAAAAACAAAAATACAAAGAATATGAGACCAAGTCTTTATGTGACCCTCAAAACCTAAAATACTTTCTGTGTATTTTGTGTGACTCTTCAGGAAAGGTCTGCCAACCTCTAGTCAACACTAACACGACTTCACTGTGTCACCGTCATCGTTAGCACAACAACTACTCTAGGAGATGGTTACCTAGAAAAACGAGATGCAGATGACTTTTTATTTGTTACATGATTGTCCAAAAAGACCCATCAGCTCTTGAAAAGAAAGTATCAACAGGCAGTTTAGATCCCAAGAATCTTGAATTCCTTACCTCAAAATCTTCCTCTGACTATATCTACAAAGTGTACTTGTTTATTTTATTTTGAACCCAGGACACTTTACCACTGAACTGCATCCTCAGATCTTTCGAATTTTTGATTTTGAGACAGGGTCTCACTAGGTTCCTCCGGGTCTCAGTAAATTGCTGAGGCTTGCCTTGAACTTGTGATCCTCCTGCCTCAACCCACCTAGTCACTGGGCTTAAAGGCATAAGCCAACACACCCTGCTGTCTACAAATTCTAAACCACCCCATCACTCTCTTTCCCAATATAATTCTCTTTCACTGCCTGACTCTATTGAAAGTCAAATTCAAAATTTTTTTTTTCCAAAATTTTAAATTTCAACTGACAAAAACTTGTATTTCCTCCCACAGGGCAAGCAGTGCTTAGATCTGCAACAACCCAGTCCTAACACATAAGGACTGGCCCCAAGGTGCTGTGATACCAAAGAAAGGCAGATAGAGCTAGGATTTACAGAAGGAAATATACTGGGTGACTTAGGAACAGAAAAAGTCCTGGGTGGCTGTTGAAGAGCCGTTGGAATCCTGTTATTTGAGTCAGAAAGAGGGAATATTTATGTGTTAAGACAAAATTAACTTCATCCCAACTGTAATGTACAGTTTATATTAGATGCTTTATATAAGCTAGTATCAAAGAGTCAAGGATATTCATAGAGCCAGGGTTCAGAAGAAAAGCTCTAAATACCACTCTAATAATGGTTTTGCCTATTTATAATTTGCTGTGAAATTATGCAAGGAAAACTGACTAGGTTTCCTCTGGGACAACCGTGGCAGTTTTGATTCAAGTTGGCTGCAGTTGTGTCTAGCTGAGACCACACATGGTCTCCTTTAATATGATTCACAATCAACTCAGCCTTGTCTTACTAACATCTTTTTTAGGTGATCTTAGGCGGATGTAGATGATTATTCCATGAGATAAACTAGTTCTATAATATAAACATAAATACAGTAGATCTCCTTATCTACAGATTTAACTTTCATGGTTTTAGTTTCTTGAGGTCAACTGTGATCTGAAAATATTGAATGGTAAATTCCAGAAACAAATAGTAAGTTTTAAATTGTGTGTCATTCTGAGCAGCATGATCAGTCTCACATAGTCGAGGTTCATCCTGCCTGGGATGTGAATCATTCCTTTGTCTAGCATATCCTCCTTGCCCATTGGTCAATAATGGGCTCATCTTTGCTTTCAGATTGATTGTCATGGTATTACAGTGCATGTGGTCAGGTAGCACTTATTTAACAATGGCTAGAAAGCACATAGTAGTAATGAGGAGAATTTGGTACACCAAGAGAAGCTATAAAGTGCCTCCTTTAAAAAGATTAACGTTCTCCTAAGAAGGAAAGGAAAACAAATGCATGCTGAGGTTGTTAAGGACTATGGTAAGAACCAATCTTCTATTTATGAAATTGTGAAGAGGAAATGCATACTGGTATTGCTGTTGTACCATGAACTGTAAATGTCATGGCCACCACGTATGACAAGTGCTTAGTTAAGACACAAAAGGCATGAAATGACAGGATTTGGTACAATGCATGGTTCCAGGCATCCACTGAAGGTCTTGTAATAGATTCCCCAAGGGTAAGGAGAGACTAATGTTTGTAATATGAGTTGGTATATTCAACACCCTTAAACACCCATATGTATACACTCTCCCTGCCCTCCTCTATCCTCTCCTCTTTTTGTTAAACAAAAACATCATATTGCAATTTTTTTCCTTAATGCCCTGGAGATGCAATTTAGTGAATGTTTTAATCATCAGCTTTCATGTTGCTGTGACCAAAAGACCTGAGAAGAAAAATCAGAGGAGGAAACATTTATTTGATGTTCACAGTTTCAGAGGTTCAGTCCACTGTCGGCCAACTCCATAGCTCTGGGCTCAAGATGAGTGGGAACATCATGGTGGGAAGGTGTGGCAGAAGAAAGCTGCTTCAGGATATGGCAATCAGGAAACAGAGAGAGTTCTGTTCATCAAAGACAAAATATAACTCCCCAAAACATATCACCTCCAGTCACACTCTACCTGCCTACAGTTACTGCCCAGTTAATTCAGTGGATTAATCCACCAATCAGATTACACCTCTCATAATCTGATCATTTCACCTCTGAAATTTTTTGCATTGTCTCACACATGAACTTTTGGGGACACCTCAAAAAGAAACATAACAGTGGATTATTTTAATTTATTTGCATATTCACTTTTTGTTTTACAATGGAGGTCAACTGAGATTTACCCAGACTGCGAGGCATTTTGAGTAATGGAAAGATATTATCTTCCAAGATTCTTCAGTTCTGACACTGAGTCACTCTGCCTTAACACCACACTATCTGGAGTAAAGTGAAGTGGCTGCAAAGTGTCTCTCAAAACATGTACCTGCTTCCTCAACACTGTCTAAGCAATCCTAACCTGCAAACTGGCACATTCTGTCTGCTTTATTTGTCCTTACGTTTCCTAAATTTTTATTTTTACCTTACAGAAAAAAAAATCCATACTTCCACTTCTAAGTAGAGACTCTTAGCTAAGGGCAATGTTGGAGAGCTATTGAGATGCTTTCTAACTTTATATCTGTTGAGGAAAAAGAAAAAAGATAAAAGAAAAAAGCAACAACAATATATATCCCAGAACCTCATTTTCTGAATAAGGACAGTGGTAAATGTATTTTTGTAGGGTTTCTACAGCTAATTGGCTTGGTGGTTGGAAAGAATGCTAGCCTTAATAAAACAGTGGCATGTCTATTCTCATTTTGTGCAATGGTTGTCAAAGTTGGTAAGACCCAAGAAAAGATATATAAAGAAAGTTCTTACCAGGTATAGTACTAGGAAAGAATCACTGAATGTTCTAACTTAAAATATGAAAGATTCTTGGAAATCATTACATTCATTTCCTTTCTCCTCACTTAGCATTTTTGAACTATTAGACATGGCACATTGGGGAGTTTTACTTATTCTTAGTGAAAGCCCAAAGTCCCTTAGCATTAATAGTGAAAAATCAGGAAATTGAAACCAGAGGGGATGTCAAAAGGTGAATCTATATGAATTCTTTCAAAATTTCTGAATTATCTATTTTTTTTTCCTTAATGACACCAATTTTTCTTTCTTATTAATTCCAGACTCCTAATCCTGCCCAATCTGAGATCCTGAGAGGCCTCTTGGTAATTATCTTATAAACAGGTCTTGAATTTTAAAGTTTCTTATCAAAATAATAATAAAAGAATAAAGGTTAAATAGGCATGTCAAAATTTTATAAAAAAATTAAATATTTATTCCCCAAGGCCAAAGAACTTTATGTAGTGTTAAAGCCAGGAATCAATTTTGGAGACAAATAGAAACTTCAAGGTGAATTTCCAAAATATAAATGTTGAAAAAGCAGCTGTAACACAGTTACTGCTGGGAAAGAAAGCCAGCCCATAACTGTAAGGGAATGATTTTCCTTTCCTTTCAGGTTCCAGCTCAGAACTGGAAATGGTCCTATGCGAACACTATAGGGATAGACTGAAATGAATGAAGAATCTGTCAAAAGCAAGAAAAAGAACTCCTTTTTATATGTTTTTGGTTTGATTTTTGGTTTTGGTAATTAAAAAAAAATTCCCAAGATTAAGACAAATTTTAAATGTGAAGAGAACTTGAAGGAATGATAGGGCAAACACCAATATACTCACTACCTAGATTTGACAATTAATCTTTTATTCTATTTATTTTATCTAATGCTACCACTAATCCATCCAACTTCCATCAGTCCATCTTATTTCATCAATACATTTCATACTGAGTTATAGAAAGGAGTACTTTTCTCTACTTCCTGCTTTAGAACTCACGTTATTCCTCTTGCTTGCGCTTGTTCATTTGCAATTCTGGTTGCAAGAAAGCTTTGTAAGGAATCACAATAGTGTCAGAAAGATACACAAAAAGGGCCTCTGTCCCTGGCTTTATTTTTTTGATTATTTTGGAGGCAGTGCTGGACATTGAACCCAGAGCCTTGTGCATGCTAAGCATGTGTTCTACAACTGCATTATATTCCAGCTCATCCCTGACATTTACAATTGTCCATTTACTATACCCTATTATGACATTTTAATGCTTGTGTAATATGATTTCAAATTACATAACATCATTTTATAAAACTCAATGCTTGCTACATATATTGGAAAAACATGAGCTTTTATTTTAAAGCTAGCAGTTTGGAATGAAATCAATAGTGCAAGTTTCTTGCTCCTTCTCCAATTACTAGTCCCAACTTATTTCTGTGACTTCTCCCTTCACTCCACAGCTGATGATCACAGCAACTCCAGTGACACTCTAGAATTCCATTTTCAAATGCACCAGCTTTAGGCCATGTAACTGCAGTGACACATGAGAACTTTTACATACCATTTTCTTTGTTATGTTTATTTTTAAAAGTAGCTTTTACTTTTACTATTTAATTTTACTTATATGTACAGCAATAAATAATATTTCTAAACTCCTGTTTCTTCTTCTGTTTCCTGTAGGAAGCACTTCTCAGCATTTCATTATCATCCAGAAAAATAAGTGATCTAAAAACTACCCTGTACCACCTCTTACCTTTCTACACTAGTTTGAAAAACATGATTACATGTGTGTTTTGCAGATATTTTTTAAAAATAAACAAAGCAAATCTACCATTTCAAGGAAATCAACTGATTACTGATGATGAAAGTTGAATTTCAAGTGAACATTAGGATTTTGGAAAAGTAGAATCCATGAACACAGCTTGATGACTTCAGATACTAAAAGACTTATATGATCATATCAATGGTTGTATTTACAAATATGATATTCTTATTGTATAATTAAATGTGACAACATCTGGAAGATATTCAAACTCCTTGAGCCAATATTTTATTAATGAACAACTTGCATGTTATTAAATCATTTGTGAGTAAAAGAGCACATTGCAGCATAGGTCCATAGATTTTAATGTGATACAATATGAAAAGTTCATTAGTATACTTTAGATTCCACATTGCACCTAAACTTTAAGAAAATGACCTTTTGTTGTAGTATCAAAGAAGACTATCTACGATGCTCTAAAAAATTATTCCTGTTTTATCCAATTACACGTCTGGGTAATGGTAGGTTTTATTCATATAGAGACATCAAAGCACGATTCAATTCAAACAAATCAAATGCAGAAAAAATATGATAATTCAGCTGCCCTCGATTAAACCAAATTTTTTTTAAATGCAAAAATTTAAAACAGTCACTAAGCATTTTTGCGAATAGATTTAATTTACATAAAATTGCAATTTGTTAATTGAATATATTTATTATTTTAAAATGAATAAATCATGCTTCCAGCCTCTCAATTTGAATTTCTAATATGATAAATAAACATAACCTTCATAAGCAAAAGTTCACTGAGATAACAAAATCCAAAAAATCTCAACAATTCTCTGTGTTGGTCCTATTGATTTCTGTCTGCTAGAAATGGCTCAAAACCCCCAATCTAGCAATGACCACATTTTCTATTATTTCCAGTATTATTTCTAGGGTTTTATTGCCTTTCAGTACTTTTTAACTGTACACACTATTATATTACTATCATCATCATTTTTATTTCAGAAGAGTTTAGGGTGAAAGGGAGAGTTTATCCACATGTTCTCCAATCATACCCCATATTAAATATATCATACGGCCTATAAGCTTACTGCACAAACAGGAGTGCAATTTTTTCCATATAAATGGAATAATTCATATATATATATGATAGAGACATATATACATATTTTATTATAATTTATATAAATATTTAGAGCTTGTTTTAATTATGAAAGAGAAGAATGTAGTAGGAATCAAAGTCAGTACACTTCTAAAGTTGTAGAGTAACTGTGTTGGGGAAGAATAAATCCCACAGGTTCTTAGTGACCCTTACTACAAAAGAATAATTAACTATAAAAATAAAATTTTATTAGCATGTAGTTGTCAAAGAGGAGGTTTTGAATTCCAGCTTATGTAATATCTTTAACAAAGAATAGTAAATTTTTAGAGAAGTGACAATCCAAAGGGAGAGGATTTGGGGACTCAAAAGTCACCAATGTGGAGGAAGGTAAATAAAACTGGCTGACAAAGGGTAGTTAGTAAAATTTGTGAATATAGATTCTTCTGGTTTTATCCTAGTGGCAAGGATCCATCTTCAGTGATTAGCCTTTGTTCTGCCTGATAGAAGGTGGGCAAGAATCCTCAGTAAATAGAAAGAGGGCAGAGAGCTTTCTTGAATCTGCTGCTTCTTAATTGCTATTAGCTTTGGGGTAGTATTTTCTAGTCACATATCCTGAATTGCACATTTGTGTAATCCAGCTCCCCCATTCAAAATGGATGTTGTATCAAATTCATATGTAAGCTTCTTTTGATCTGCAAATTACTATGGTGTTTGTTTCATTTAATAATTAATGAAAAAATTATTTATCATCTTCCATATTAAAGGCTTTTAGCTCAGAGTATTGAGGGATGCAAAGATATATGAAATATAATCTGAATTCTTACAAAATTATAATTTAATTGGATATTTAGAAAATAAAAACAGGAAAAGGTAACAATTAGTATTAGGGATTTTTTTCCTCTCTCTTTCTCCTGCTTTCTCCTGTGAAATGAAATAAAGACAACCAAATGAGAACAAGCAAAAGACTGGTTATTCAGAGCTTGCTATAGTAAAGGAGTCAGCTGCCATTGCTTTCCCTTTGTTAGAGATGGGAAGGCAGAGGAGAGGAAAGACTTGCAGTGGAGAAGAGGAAAGCTTCAATGAGGCCCTGACTGGAGGCCTTCAGCATGGGGGAGCTGCAGGCAGGCTAACTGGAAGCCAGGAGTACAATGTGGTTGCTTAGGGGAACACATTTGACTTTCTCCAGTGGGTTCTAAGTTGGAGGTGAGAACAAAAAATAGGGGAGTGAGCTATTAATCCAGTCCTGGAATTTGGGACTTATTATTTGGTAAGTTTTTGTTTAACTTGCTGGATTATTATTAGAAACAGCAATTTGGCTTCCTAGGAGGGTGTGTGAGTTTTCTGAGCAGGTTGCTTCAGGCTGTGGGTCTGAGTTCTTCACAATGTAGCCTGGCCATGATCTACTTATGTATTCGGTCTCTCACTTTCTTTCTCCCTCTCTCTCCCTTCTTCCATCTTTCCAGTCTTCCTTCAGTCCTCCCTTGCTCCCTCCTTTTAGTCCTTCTTTTCTTCTTTCCTTTCTGTACTTTTGTTTTGTCTCATGAAAGGGAGATGAGAAGGCAAGAGGGCAGAGAAGAGAAGGGGAGGAAAATGGAAGGATGGAATTTTTGCCAGAGATCTAACTCTGGAGATCCAAACAATCAGGTCTGGTGACTTAACCCAAAATCCAAATAGAAAATGTAATGATGGTGACCCATGAAAGCATCTTCAATCAGTGTAACTACACTATGAAGGCAAGGGGAGCCAGGTCCTTAGCCCAGTCTTTGAGGAGTTGACAATAGAAAGGGGAATGAGGGCAAGTGTTTGGAGTTTGCATAGCTGGAGGCTCTTCACAGCTGCCAAGGCAGTTGACCTTGATCTCTGTGACTTGATTGTTGTCTCAGGATTAGTTAGGCCTGGACTTTCCTGGATAAGAAAGTCTCTGTGGCCTAAGGAGGTGAACCACTTTGACTAATTGCAAGATGTTGATTGAATCAGATCTTGTTCCCGGAATCCAAAGTAACTCAAAGAAGAAGCGATGAATGGAAACAGAGGCAGAGATATCAAGTCTTTACCTCTGCTTTTAGCTACCCATAGGACATTTGCAGACAACAATGAATTTGTTCTGGAATGAGTCTGGAACTTAAGAGATAGCAAAGCACCCAAGTGATGAGGAACATTTTCAGTGGTGAAGAATATTTTAAGAAGGAAGAAGCTGAGGGTGTCGTGTGAAGTTCTACATAAGCTGCAATGGAAGCCACAGCCATCGTCCCCCTCCTCCCTCACTGCAGTCTCAACTACCACTCTCAGGAGACTGCAGGAAGGAGCACACCTAGCAGCATTCCCAAAGCATGTCTGTTCTGTTGTATTTTGTCAAAAATGAGCAGGTAGTTAATGAGAACACACAACGACCTCTCAATAGGTAGACAGATTAATCTTCAATTACCATGCTCCCCATGCCTGACAAGTATGAACAAAATTTATTGTTGACTAAAAAGAAATTTAAAAAGGCAAGATTGTTTGTTCTGAAAACCTGGACATGCGCCACTGTAGCTAAAATGAGTGAGCAATCCCCATGACAGAGGACCACACCTCATTTCCCATGTTCTCACTGCTAGCAAATCCTTTCCACAACTGCCCCCTCAGTCATGAAAGCACTCTCTCTGACAGGAGAAATTTCTCTTTGAAGCAGTCCTGACCAAGCTGTGAAAGATCCCACCTCTTGCTTGTGATTGGCTGCTATATTGTTCAGGGTTCTCTAGAGGAAAAGAAACAACAGGAAGATTTTTCAGATGGGCTTACACGGGCCATCTGTAGTCCACAACGGCCTCTGCAGGCTGCAGAGCTTCAGGAACCAGTAGCTGCACAATCCAAGAGTTAGAAGTCCCAGAACAAGAAGGATCAACAGTACTATCCTAGTTTGAGAGACCAAGGCTTCCGAAAACTCCCTGGAGAATCACTGGCAGAGTCCACTTTGGAAGAGTGAATAAGTGAGATTCCAATATCCTCAGAAAATCAAAGCAGCAATCGAGAACCCTTTCAAGAAGAGTGGAGCTTGCATCTGCATCTGCTTTCTTGTTCTTCCAACTTTTGTTCCATCCAAGTCACCATCCTATATACAGTGCTGCCTACACTTAGGGAGGGCTTCCACTTCAGTTGGTGATCCCACATTCCAGTCATTCCTAGACACACCCTCATCCACATACACAGAAACCTCTTACTCATAGGCATCTTTTAATCCAATCAAGTTGACAATTCAAACTAACCATTACAAGACCACCCCTTGTCAACTTGATATCCAAATATGACTCTTTATATCATACTTAATATTCAAATAAACACAACAGCAAGGTCATAATTCTGCCTAACATAACTATCCTTCCTACAACCGAAAACACACTGGTTCTTTTCCCAGGATAGAAGTACCAATGTTAAGTCAATCAATATTACATTACATGACAAATAACGGGAGAGTAATAAACATTTTCTCTTAATGCATGTGTAAGTATGTCCAAACATATTCTTAATGGAATAGGGAAGAAATATCTTTGGAAATTACAGTCCTCATTTCTGTAACTGGTCATAGGGCCGTGGTAGGTATTTATGACTACCTTCTTCTACTAGCCATTCTGTATTCCCTCTACCTTCAGCAAGTACCTCAGCAGGTCTTTGCTCTTTACCTGGAGGTGTGACCCACACCTTCATTCCTGAAGAGTCTGAGACATTTGTTGTCTTGCCTGGATTGGGTTGTTGTCATTTTCCATTGACCTTAACAACCGAACACCAAGAGATGCCCTAAGGAATCTCTTGCCCTCCAGGAGTAGGCTTCCTGGAGCACTGTAACTTCCTTCACAGCCTGTTGACTCAAAGGCATGAAGTACACAAAGTGGCCAGGGGGAAGTCTTAACTTACAGTTTAATGAAATCATTGTTGCATCTTCTGGCAGAAGCATTCCTCCTTCTGCAACTATAACTTCTAGGCCTGTAGAGCATAAGGTTGCAGGGACAGGAAGTAAACACTTTCCTGGTGGGTTACTAGGGGTAATGGTGAGTGCTACCATTCCTATCTCCACTCCTTGATTCCTGGACTCACGAATTCTTCTAATAGGAGAGAAAATACCACATAGCGAACACTGATTCAGGGTATAGTGAGCCTTCTGAAGAACCTTGCCCCATCCCTGCAAGGTATTGCCACCTAACCAGGGCTGTAACTGCATCTTCAAGAATCCATTCCATCATTCTGTCAAGCCAGCTGATTCAGTATGGTGGGAAACATGATAAGACCAGTGAATCCCATGAACTTGAGTCCATTGCCTCATTTCTTTGGCTGTGAAGTGAGTTCCTTGGTCCAAAGGAGTGTTGCATGTAATACCATGACAATGGATAAAGGCATTCTGTAAGTGGTTTTGGCAGAAGCACTACGTGCAAGAAAGGCAAATCCATACACAGAATGAGTGCATATTCAAGTAAGGACAAACCACTGCCCCTTCCATGATAGAAGTGGTCCAATTCAATCGTTCTACAACCAGATTGCTGGCTGATCTCCCTGAGGAATGATGCCATATCGGGGGCTTAGTGTAGGTCTCTGCTGCTGGCAAATTGGGCGCTCAGTTGTGGCTGTAGCCAAATCAGCCTTGATGAATGAAAGTCCATACTGCTGAGCCCATGCATAACTGCCATCACTGCCACCATGGCCACTTTGTTCATGAGCCCATTGGGCAATGACAGGGGTGTCTAGGGAAAGAGTTTGACTGCTATCCACAGATTGGGTCATCCTATCTACCTGATTATTAAAATTCTCCTCTGCTGAGGTGTGGGCATTTACATGAGACACAAATATCTTCACATCCTTTGCCCATTCAGAGATCTATCCACATGCCTCTCCCCAAATGTCCTTCTCACCAATTTTCCAATTATGTTCTTTCCAGTTCCCTAACCAGCTAGCCAAACCATTGGCTATGACCCATGAGTCAGTGTACAGTCACACATCTGGCCATTTTCCTTCCAGGCAAAATGCACAATTGGATGCCCTGCCTAAAGTTCTGCTCATTGTGAAGATTTCCCTTTGCCACCGTCCTTCAGGGTTGTTCCAGAAAAGGGCAGCAGTGCTGGAGCTGTCCACGTCTGTGTGGTACCTGCATATCGTGCAGAACCGTCCATGATCCAGGACTTAGTCTTCTCTTCCTCTGTTAATTGATCATGAGATACACCCCACGAAACCATAGGTTCATGCTGAGGGAGAGAGGGTACTACACCAGGTGTAGGAAACATGGGCATTTAGGCCACTTCTTCATGCAACCTACTTGTGCTTTTGGATCCTGCTCATGCCCTATCACATACAGGCCACTTCCATTTGATGATAGTGTGCTGCTGCACACATCCAACTTTATGACTTGGTGGGTTAGATAACACCTAGTTCATGATGGGCAGCTCAGATCGCAACCTGGTGGCCATGGTCAAGCATTCAGTTTCCACCAAGGTCCAGTAGCAGGCCAAGAACTTTTTCTCAAAGAGAGAGTAGTTATGTGAAGATGATGGCAGGGCCTTGCTCCAAAATCCCAATGACCTTTTCTGTGATTCACCTATGGGGGTCTACCTATGGCTCCAGACAGCATCCCTATCTGCTGCTTCAAATACCATTGGGTTTGCCTTCACCTGTTCTGGACCCACTCAGCTGCATTTTATAGTCATTGGCCCTGCATGACTTTGCCTCCTCTATGTTGTTTCCCTACTCCACCACAAGGGATCAATTTCAGATTAAAAGCAAATGGTAACAATCATTTTTTTTAAAAAGGTCTACAGAGCTTGGTTCAGAATCTGTATAAATTCAATTCGAATTTTGGGGAAAAATAAGTAAGAAAAAAATTACTGAAATCCAACTGAAGGATTCATATCTACTGAGTTATTTAAGACATAGACTATCACCATTTTCTTTTCATTTTGGAGTTCTGAAATTAAGTTTTGATTTCTAAACTGTGCACCTTCCTCTTTCTACAATCTGTGCTTGTTTTACTTATATAAAGTTTATTTGTAAGAACATTTTGTTGAAGGAGAGTACATGGAAATGGTTAAGAGTCAATCACAGTGATTTGAAATCCCAGATCCACCACTTATGCAAGAGTTATTAATGGGCACTTCAGTTTCCTTCATCAATGGAATGGGGTGATACCTGTGCCTCAGTCATCAGTTTTCTATGGGGGTAAATGGAATTATTTAGGAAAAAATCCTTAGGCCAGTGCCTCTTCTAGCTTAACAGCAAGTTCTCAATGTTAAAAGAATGAATGAGAGTGCGGAGGGTGTAGCTGGATGGTAGAGGGCTTGCCTAACATGGATAGCACCCTGGTTTCAATCCCCGGCACTGCAAAAGCTAGGTAATAATAAGAGAGAACCTGGGGATGTAGGGATTCTGCTTTAAGAAATGTGGTGCTTAGGAGAGAAAGATAAGCCTATTCAATAGGTAATAACGTTCAAGTTTTCAGATGTTGATATATCTAAAGCTAATCATTTTTAATTTCTCACTCCTGCCAAAATTTAATATGCTTAAATAGACACTGTGTTTCATGCATAGGGTATTGAGGACACTATATTTTCTAGTTTCTTTCTGTGTTTCATTAATAGCATTAACCCTTTCTGTCCCATCATCCCAAATGTAGAACATCTATAAAAAAAACTTGAGCAACAAATATACCACTTAAGGTAAGTTAGACATAATTATTATGTTTTTAGATGTGGATTTTTTTTGAGAAAAGTACTAGAGGAATGCTGCAGTGATCAAGTATTTTTAATTAATTGTGAAAATGGCATAAACTTTGCTGTGGAAGTTACTTCTAATTGCCAACTGAACACAATATTATGTACATAACTAACATGTAATAAAAGAAAGGCATTCATGGAAGAACTAGTTTGTCATTTTATTTTAAGGAATGCACTGTTTCAAATTATCAATCGTGGAAAGTATCTGTCCCATAAATAGGACACTGGGACAATGTGTACTGCTTAGTTAATGTGCTGCACACAGTAACTGACAAACTCCACTCCATTGCTAGTTGTGGTTACTGTTGGCAAGTCTTGGCCTATGTTTGCATACTTTTCCTAAACAGTTCTTACACTCATTATTGTGACATTATTTGTAAATGGTAAGCCCAGAAGATTGGATTATAAATTCTGGGTACTGTATGGAATATCAGGATATTGCTGTTTTGACTTATATTGAGCAGGAAGTACTCAAGAAGGACCCAGTGATGATATTGGAAATAAGGTAGTTCCATAAATGCTTGAAGTGTAGATAATTCACAATCACACTCTTGTTTTTTAAAATTTTTTGGGGGGAAAATCTGTTCACTGATTAAAACTTGTCAGTACATCTTTGAAATATTGGATTCCAAGCTACAGGAACCATGAGTGAAAAGAGACTAGACATGTGTCCTCTGAAACGGGCAACATTTATGAAAAAACAAGAAGAGAGTCCTTTAATGATGAAAAAAGGAAAAAAAAAAGACCCAATGTGCCCCATTCAAAGTACGGGATACTTATCACAATTTCAGTGATGGTGTGCACAAAAGTCAGTAAGGAAGATTAGTTGATTCCAAATATTCCATTTCTATTAGAAGTAAAAAAAAAAAATTATTGGCTTTTGTTCACTCAAATAATTGATATGCATGCTATAAATGCATGAATTTTTCACAAATTTGTAAACAAAGACAAGGAAGACCTCATAATTTTGTTGGATTTCAAAAGTGACATTTGCTTAGCACACCTGAAATAACGCAATGAGTCCCCATTAGCAGGTAAATGTGCAGAACTCCCAGAACTACTACTGTCCAAGATGATACCAGGTTTGACATAAGAAGTCACACTACTCTCAAACATCAAGAACAAGAATGATGTCAAAACAAGCCATTTTCTGTGAAACCAAAAGCATATTTTTGTAAATATTATGCAATCCTTTGTTTGAAGTATTTTGCTCCTGTCCACCAAAAATAATTGCCAAGCAAGTTATGAAAGTCACTTCTTTATATATTGTGCAATGTATGCAGGATATCATAATTCCCCAATGCACTCTTAATACGATGGTTTACATATGTAAAGGATACGATGTCGTTTCAGTGTCTTATTTATAGGATGATCTGCATTAGTAGATCAGTAGATCTCATAGATCAGTCTTAACATTAATAAAGGATATATAAGCTCTAGATTATGATTTCCAACCTATTTCAATGCACCTGTGTCAATTTCAAATATTTGCAGAATTAAAAACTTGGTACTTAGTGAGTCAATAACATTATTAATGTTATTATGATTATTTTGTGGCTCTGATATAGGCTTCATGCTTAAGACATCATAAACAGTGAATTACTATTAGAAATATTCATTAAAGTCATATTTATCTTCCTCTGGTCATGTATAATCATTTGTCTAATTTGGTTGAATGCTCCCTGATTTATTAAAATCATTATTGTGAATGTAGATTGTCCTTTTAAGGAGCCACTGTTGGTCAATATTATTTATTGAGTTTTGTGTTTTGAAATGCCCAGGAAACTCCAGCAACAAATTAATTTAACATTACAGAAAAAATGATTATCTGAGTCCAAATAAAATTGTCTTAAGCGACCAGCTTTTCTGTTAACAAGTTCATACTAGCAGGGAAAGTAAAATCTGTCCTTTTTATTTCTGTATTCTCACAATGAAGCACTGTGGCAAATGGTAGGTGTGTGATTAATTTTTACTGAAGCGAATTTAAATAAATTATCTCAATTTCCTTTTTAAGAGTATGACCATTATGGAACAGCAAACACTTGAGTCAAAGGAAATTCTTCTCATTAGACTAAATGATAAGGTTTCTCACCTGCTGTGGGATATTGTGAGAAATCTGAATTGGAAAGTAGAAGTTTAGAGAGAGGTGGAAGTTGCTGTAGAATATTGGATTAGCATTAAAAAAAAGAAGCAAAGTATGGTAAAAACAAATTGAAGAATCCAGCTTTTCTCCTTAAGTAGAAAAAATTTAGAATATTAAAATCCAGTAATAAATGTTGTCTAAATGAAATATAATACACAAGATGGAAAATAGAAAACACTGTTTTAGTGCATTGCTCACATATTAAACATGTTGCCATTCTCTTCAATTTTTCCTATCTATTCATCCATATTTCCATCCACTTATTTAAATATATATATATGCACACACACACACACACACACACAGACGTGCACATATACATATACAATTCTAACGAAGGGCAAGTACCAAATGGACCCTCGCCAGTCGCAGAACAGAGCATCTAGACTGATATGACTGTGGAGATGAGATAGGAACAGACCAAATCAATCACTTTGTATATGTGTGAAAATGCAGTAGGTGTTTGAAAGAAAGGAATCAGGTCTAGCTGGTGGGCAGGGGAAAATTTGTCAGAAAGTGATAAAGAATGGAAGTAAGGTGATCATGAGTTTGCTCAACAAAAAGAGAAATAGCACACAGCAAAGGGAACTGCACATGACAAGTTCCTCTTGCAGGAAGGACCAAGGCACATTTGAGGAATTGCAGAAGGGCTATGCGCCAGGATTCCAGAGAATGAGGCAAAAGATATGTAGAATGGGCCTTCGGAGATGGGCAGAAACTTCATGAAATAGTCCCCTAAGGATTTTCTGTTTTTCTTATCCTTGGAGGAGTGGAAACTCCAGAGGGTTTTAGGAAGAAATGGAATTTGGAGAACATATTAGATTTGTGTTTTGAAAAAAAGAATTTAGTTGAATTTTGAAAAGGAAACCTTTATGGTGTGGGGAGATCTGGCACCAGGCTATTACAGAACTCTAGGTAACATAATTTGGTAGGTTGGGCTCGTCTAGTGACCATGAAGATGGAAGGAAAGGAGAAATGTCCACAGGTATTCATAGTAGCAAGGCTTTGATGGCCTTGGTGATGGGCAGGAATGTAGGGCGAGGAAGAGCCAGGGTTTCCCAGGCTTCCTGTTTACATTACTGGGTGAGAGCTGACACTATTCTTATGAGATAAAAACACTGTTCCCAGGTACATTAAGAGGGAAATGAGAGATTGGTTTTGTTCTGTTTAAAGTATATTTGAGGTGCCCAAAGAGAGGTATTGGGTAGGCAGTGATACACATAGATTTGGAGGTCAGCAGAGAGGCCTGAGCTAATGACTATTGGCACACTCAGGATACTTAAAACCCTAACTGATACTAGAAAATGAAAGGAAAATGAGATTCTGAGCTTTCAAAAAACAAAATAATTAATGCCTGTGTAGAGGAAGAATGTTCAAAGAAGCATAGACAGAAGGAACAGAAAAACAGGAAGAAAATAAGATTAAAGAAGCCCAGAGGCCAATGGAAGACTATCCAAGAAGGAGAAAGGGTTAAATCTAAATATGCTGTGAGAGGTCAAGCAACTTGGCTCTCATTAAATATTCCAAAAATACCTTTTATATTTTTCACGCATTGATTGGGAAAGACACAAGATTTTTGTCTGATTAAAAGAGTAGGGATGGAGACAATGAGATTAAATTTTGGTGATGAAAGAGAGGAAACAAAAGATGAGACTTGAAAGATTTGTGGTTCATGGAGAGTTTCGTGACTGTGGGAGATACTTCAAACTGCCAGAGGGAAAATTGTGTCAAGGAAGCTGTTAAATCTACAGAAAAGAGAAAGATTTTTAATATTCAAAGTTTTCATAAGTGGTTAGCAGGTGGAATCCAATGGATAGTCTGGCCTCAGATGAGAGGAGAAATAGTGCCTCTATTTTACCAGAGGACAGGAGGATAGAATAGTGTGGAAGGAGGCAGTTTGATATTTACTACTGTGAAGGTCAAGAGTTTTTCAGGGTGTGGGTGTTGCAAACCTGTAATCCCAGTGACTTGGGAGGCTAAGGCAGGAGGATTGGAAGTTTGAGGCTGGCTTGGGCAGCTTAGCAAGACCATTTCTCAAAATAGAATGAAAAACAAAAAGGGCTGGGGATGTAACTCAGTTCTAAAGTGACTTTGGGTTCCATCCCCAGCACCGAAAATAGATGACTTTGGTCAACTATAGGAAATAATTATCAACTGATAGTAAGAGGAAAAGAAAGGATGCATTTGGATTTTGAGGACAGGGAAGAAAGTGTGAAATAGTTGTGGAGAGTGGGAGAATGAGGTAACTGCAGCTATACTCAGAGACCATTTGGAGTGGGTGATCATAGATGTTCATGGAATCCATGTGGTGCTTAGCTGTCAGGATTACATGTGGAGAAAAAAGATAATGGAGTTTTTCCAGGGTTTGGTGTTGGCTGAAGGAAGTGCTAAAACAGTGAAGCAAAAGATATTACCAAGTTTTCTAAGGAATCTCCACACTGCTTTCCAGAGCAGACTGGCTACACCAATTTGGAACTCCAGCAGCAATGTATGAGTGTACCTTTTTGCCCACATCCATGCCAACATCTATTATTGTTTATGTTCTTGATAATAGCCAGCTATCCCACTCCTTGGTTTATACCCAAAGGACTTAAAAGTAGCATACTACAGTAACACAGCCACATCAATGTTTATAGCAGCTCAATTCACAGTAGCTAGATTGTGGAACCAAACTAGATGGCCTTCAACAGGTCAGTGGATAAAGAAACTGTGGTATATATACACAATGGAATATCCCTCAGTCATAAAGAAGAATAATATTATGGCATTTGCAGATAAATGGATGGAATTGGAGACTATCATGTAAGTGAAATAAGCGAAGCCCAAAAGAACCAAAGGCAGAATATTTTCCCTGATAAGAGGATGATGATGTATAATTGGATTGAGAGGGTGGGGGTGAGAGAAGAATGGAGAAACTTTAGATTATGTAGAGGGAAATGAGAGGGAGAAGAGGGCAGGGTATGAAGGATGGTGGAATGAGACACACATCATTACCCTATGTACATGTATGATTACACGAATGGTATGAATCTACATTGTGCACAACCACAGAAATGAAAAGTTGTGCCCCATTTGTGTACAATGAATCAAAATGCAGTCCGTAAAAATTAAAAAAATATTACCAAAAGAAACCATATAACCTTAGCTGAATAATGGGGAAAAATTGAAAAATCAAGATCTGGGAGAAAGTAAAGGATTTAATGCTTTGGAAAACTTGATGAGCTGAAAGCTGGCAACAGGAATAAATGAAAAAAAGGAAAAAAAAACAGGGAGAAAGTTGTAGTTATAGGTTGTTATTTGTGGATTTGTAATTTTTGACAGGGAGCAGTTTCAAGAAGTGGCCGGGTCCTGGCTGTGTCTGTGGAAGCAGGGAGCAAAAGTGGAGTAGAAGGAAAGTCATTGGCAATGAGACAACAAAAGACTGACAGGTTAGGATATGCGAAGACATTGAAGCTATCCTGCATGACTTCATAGCTTGGGGTAATGAGGAAGATTGTAGTCAAGCAGCGAACTCTTTAATAAATGGGTCTGATTGACTGCTAATTTGGAGTACCCAGGTGGAGGATAGGGTGGCATAGTCAATGGCACAGGCTTGCAGCTTTCAAGACGTGAGAGAAACATGCACATTGAACACTGATTGCTGTAGCGATAGTGCACAGCACAATGGTTAGTGCAGTAGAACAGAGGGAGCTAATTCATCTTGGGAGGTGAATCTAAGGGGAGCCCCCATAATGGCATGAAAATTTAGCTGTTAGTAATAATTAGAACCATTGCTGTTAACTCTTAATTATGATTCAAATACCAGTTCCTGTAATAAGCACAGTCCTGGTAATGCTTAAATGTAATTTCCATAATAAAAATATTTTATTATCTACAAACACATCATCTCTTTTCCCTGGTCAGTGGCTTAAATAAACAATGTTCTTATTCAAATGGAACCATTTTCCTGGACAGTGCATTGTTACCAACACCATCGAGTAACACAAAATCCTCAGAATATTCGAAGTCCCTTAGGGGATTGCTTAGGGAGGCAGGGGACATTGTCCCAGGCAAGGCTGTCAGAGGAAAAACTGTCTTCATAATTATATAGCTCTTGCAGGCAAGTTCTTTTCCACGCCTTATCATTACTGGATGCACATGGTTAATGAGGAGATGCTTTGCTTGCTGCATTCCTCCTGCCATGGTTATAGTTTCTGGCAAGTAATTTATTTAGTCACTGTGTTGTTTCTGAGTATTATAGTCTACTTTACTCACTCTTAATGTGTAAAGTGCTTTAAACACCTCACAACCATCAAAGTAAAAGATGCAGCTCAGTGCCTTACTCTCCAGCATTGCCACAGGGCTCAATAATCTATAGATCATGTAATAATTTCATTTAGCAGCACAATAAAAGTCAAATTAGTTTCCATGAGACAGTTATGTATGATAATCTGGATTACTGTGGCCTCCTACTGACTGTATTAGCATTGTAATGTTATTTCCCCTTCTAGGATTCTGGTGGTGTTTTTTTTCTTTCAGTTTATATTTATTGAATCATTATGAAAACTGAATTCTTAACGTCTGGAAGAAATGGATTTATAAAAAAATTAACGTGCAGTGATACTGATCTCAACCTCCAATATATAACTTTTCTCTCCTTTAGTTACTTTAACTGCTGAATTTTCAGAGTGTAGTTGAAAAAGAGACTCCAGGAAGGTAGAGTTGAAATTGAAGAGCTAAACCCTACGTCTCCAACTGTTGGGGTCAACATTTGCCAGTGATTTACCTTATTTTATACAAAGTTGTCCTCCAGGTGTATTTTGGTGGAGAATCCATCATCCTACCTGCATTTCAAGGTACTTGACCTTAACATAATTCCAATCTTCTGGGTATGTTTCTCCCATAGAACACTCTGTGTGTGTGTGTGTGTGTGTGTGTGTGTGTGTAACATTCCCAGGCCAGGTGAAGGTCAGTTATAACCTGGTGTGTATCCTACCTGCCAAATAAGAAATGAAAGCCCCTTTTAAAGACAGAATTTAATGAGTTGTTTCTCAATGTTTCAAAGCATTGGGCTCATACATTTTTTTAAGACCTTTTGGTAATGCATTGTTGAGCTATTTTTCAACCTGCTCTTCTTTTTAAAGGTTGGTACTACTTATAGTGATTCAGTTATAGCTGGAGAGGTTGAGAATTAAGAGAGCATTCTACCTTAAAAAAAAAAAAAGAATTCAGTCCTATGGAACTTTAGTATTAGCTACTATAAAATCCACAAATGAGCTATTGACTTGCATTCAGTCAAAATTTAGTTTTTAATTTTGAAATACCAGGCTCTTCTCTCCTCCGCTTCAGCTCCTACTGAGGAGCTCCTGTTATGCCAGATTGCTCATCTCCATGCTCCGGTACATCCTTAAAGTGTTCTTTCACCCTTCTTACTTGCAGCTGCTGTGCTTCAGTTCACCAGACAGCATCATCTCGGTATCCTGTTATCTTAGTGCTGCCGAGTGTGTCCAACTCAGCAAAGCTACGCTCCATAGAACATCATTTCAGGGCTGTGAGACTGGACTCTGGCAAGAACCCACTGAGAATGAGTCTTTATAGGCATTTTTCATTAGGCAGAGAAGAAAATAAAGAAAAGAAGTAAAATATACACTGTGTTTTACCCAGGAGAACTTTCTGGTAAGAATGAAAGGATACAGAAAGTGATGAAGGAAGATAAGGACAGTTCTGAGGAAGGAAGAAGAAGAGAGAAGGGATGAGAGTAAGAAAGAGGAATGGCAGAGCCAGGAAAATCAGGAACAAATGTACAGAAAGGAACTTGCCTTCATTCCTCATTTAAGACTTCACCTTGAGGGGCTTACCTTCCACAAAGAGAGCAGAACCAAGCATGATAGTGACTTGCCCCCTTTCTGCAAAGGTTGTGACTTTCTGTGTTCTGCTAAATTGCTAATTATGTCCTCCCTGTCCAGTGTGACTATACTGTAAGTCTTTGTTTATTAAAAATTTACATAGATAAAACCAAAATTGATTAGAGGAAGTATTGAAATCCCTTCCTGAAATTAAATAACATTCAGTTTACTAAACAATAAAACATGCACAAAAAGAAAGGTAGCACAAATGATATACAGTGTGTGATTTTAGTAGGAAATCTTGCCTACTAACAAGGTGGTAAAATCTTCTGTCAGAGCATCTGTAATATATTATGTTTTCTTTAGTCTACTCCAGACTTTATTCTGGTTCCATTTTTTTAATTATCTGTGCTCTTCTTGATTTTGTCCAAAATGCAGTATTTCCAAGCTTGTGGCTTTGAAAAGAAAGGAAAAAAAAATAAAAGCAGAGAATTCTCATTCTATCTGCAGTTGCAAAAAAGAAGGATTTCAAGATCATATTATTCATCAAATGTAAATTCATAGCCCTATTCATCTCTTCTCTGATTTCCTATTTTCATGTTAGAAGCTCCGTTCCTTTCAATGCCTTGACTGTAAAGCGTCTGTCGCAGGTGTGAGTTCCCTTTAACAACAGCTCTGTCTGCTGGGCTCTGTGGCATGGGAGTTGAAGAGCTTCTAAAAACTTCCCCATTTTCTTGTAGGAGAAAAATCATTTTCAACTTGAGTATTAGTGAAAAGACCCACCCCATTAAGCTGAAGCCAATGACTTGATGCAACTTCCCTTGCTCTGTTTTAAATTAATTCTTCTCCTTCTCTTTTAACATTTTCTCCCCACCTCCAGCAAGCAGTTGGTACCAGTGATTTTTCTGTTTAGAAGTTTCACAGCTCAAAGTGTGGGCTGTATTATTATGGGGACAATAGTTCTTTCATGTATAAGGTATGATGATGGGTATAATCCCATTACTCTTTCAGGGGAAATTCAGTTACTCAGAAGTCATAAAATGTTCCATTAATTACCATTAATGACAATTGGCAATGAGTCCTGGGGATTTTGAGAAATCCATGCAACAATTGCTTGGAACAAAGAAAATATTATCTGTGATTATTCTTCCACATGAGTCAAATTCAGGGCTTATTATTTTAAAAATGAAAATGCAACCTAGGCATGTTAACTTCCTGAAACAATATGATGTAGAAACAGGATGAAGTGGCATGTGCATTTTGGATGAAGTATGGTTTTTAACATTTTCATCTGATGCCTCGGAATTCTCAAGAGATGAACAGCATTGATAAGGAAACACTGTATTCCTGGAAGGGACATTTGAGATATCAAGTTTGTGTTGTTCTAACCCAAGGGTAGGATTAGTATTAATCTAGTATCCATTGGTTTCTTGTATTCCATCTTTAGAGCTTCTCCCTCAGTAGGTCCAGGGTTGAGCACATCATTTATACATTGAAAAAATGCATTCATTATTCTGAATCACCTCTGCAGTCATTTGCCTAATATTAAAGCACTTACTAAGAACAGATTTTGGATCAGCAACCAGGTTTAATGTATTCCCATGATATTTCTATTATGTTATCAGAAGAAAAGTAATGTGAACATATTCATTGCTTCAGTATTGTCTTACTCTGAGGATTAGACATTAAGTCAAAAAGACCCATGTGCCAGATGAGACAATCTAGATTTGGGCAACTTTGGAGGTGAAAAGATGGAATTGGTATAATCCATGGCCTTGGGTAAATTGAGAAAGTCTGGGAAAGAATGAGAGTAGAGGTGGAATAGTAAAAGTGGCAAAAGCCAGAGTAACAGAAGCAGAGGAAGATTTAAGAACAGTATTGAAGTAGTGGTTATAGTCATAGACCTACTGAGAACGATGACCTGAGGGTAGGTCCACATCCAGGGAGAGCAGGCACAGAGGAGGAAGACATGGTAACCCAGAGACATAAAGTACTATAGGGAGCATCAAAATACTTAGATAACCAAAGTACTCAAACCAGGCTTTTACCACAAATTCCCATACAATGGGCACAATTGCTTTATTAGTCCTTTACCAGTGCCTGTTGTCCTGGCAGGACTCCTTTCCTAACACCACCCTGCTTCTCTACAGGGACTGATGCAGTTTCTAACATCAAGTTGAAAGCTCACTGCAGACCAAGGGGAATGAGTAAAAGAAGGAATAGGAAAAGGAAAGACAGCGGAATGACTCTGACATAGCTTTCCTATATACATATGTGAGCACACTACAGTGAATCTTATCATCATGTACTTCCACAAGACTGGGGTCCTAATTAGAATGAGGTATATTCCATGCTGGTAATTACATCAAAATGGATTCTACTGTCATAAAAAACCAAAAAAAAAAAAAAAAAAATAGCTTGTTGCAGGACCAGTATCTTCTTGACCTAGATTTTCATGTACCAATCATCATCACATTTGATCTCTCTTATGTCTTACAATAAATTGACAAGAGTGAAAATTTGGAACACGTGAAGAAACTAAAATAAACAATAATAAAAGAAACAAAAAATAAAATTTTATAATAGATGGTTCTAAAATTGGTGCCTTAATCAAACATGTGGTAGCTTCAAGGAGAAG
Source organism: Glaucomys volans (assembly GCA_020662805.1). Taxonomy (NCBI): domain Eukaryota; kingdom Metazoa; phylum Chordata; class Mammalia; order Rodentia; family Sciuridae; genus Glaucomys; species Glaucomys volans. Next base: position 758,721 of record JAJEJO010000845.1, read on the forward strand.
CTTTACCAAAATTTGGCTGGGCGCAGTGGCACACGCCTATAATCCCAGAAGCTCAGGAGCCTGAGACAGGAGGATCATGAGTTCAAAGCCAGTCTCAGCAACCTAGTGAGGCCCTCAGTAACTCAGTGAGACCCTGTGTCTAAATAAAATATAAAAAGGGCTGGGGATGTGGCTCAGTGGTTGAGCACCCCTGGGTTCAATCCCTAATACCAAAAAAAAAAAAAAAAGAAAAAATCGGTAAATTTGACTAATAGGCAAAGATAACCCATAAAAGACCAAGGAAACAGTTAAGGAAAAGGAAGAGAGAGAGAGAGAGAGAGAGAGAGAGAGAGAGAGAGAGAGAGGAAGAGGAAGAAATTTCAGTATAGAATTAAGCCCACTGCAAATTGGATCTCACTGCATCACTATATTCAGATGCACTAACCTGTCACACCAGTTATTTTTATTGAACTAAAAATCTCCTCTCTAATAAAAATAAAACTATGGGCAAGGGTCTCCCATTTCTTTTTTTTTTCTAATCATTATTGGGTACAGACTCAAAAGGACAGTTAAAGCAGTTACACAAATTCGGTTTGATATATAATTAAACACATATCTACTATATACCAGTCACTTTTTTAGACATTAGAGAAGACAGATAAATAAAATGCCATCCTTTCTTTGAGGAGCTCATAATGCGGAAGAAGGGACAAAACAGAAAACAATTAACTGTGACATAATGTGAAAGCTGGCACCATTGTACTGTGGAAATAATTAAATGTTGTCTAGGGAAGGGGAGGGAGAAGGCAGAGTTCATAGGGTGTAAGTGATATTGGAGACCCTGGAGGGTGAAGGAGTTTCTCCCAGTCAGCACAGGGAAGAGGTAAGGAGAGAATAGACCCAGGCATGGAGACCAATGCATGGACAAGCCCCTAGTGTGGTAAGGTGACAGAGGGGTTTAAAGCAGCCTGTAACCACAGGTCAGTGGTTCTCAATCTTGAGTGTGAGTGCATAAGGATGAAGTGCTGGAGAATTTGCATCTGCCTCCTGTCTCTCCAGTTGATCTTTGTCAAATTTTTTCTATATTTTTGCCTCATTTTCCTCATTTCATCATCTGTACATTGGGAATGGCAAATACAATTCTCACCTCATGGTATGATTTGAGGATGAAATCCATGTAAAGAATAGAACAATGCCCACCACCTAGAAGAGCACCAAATGATGTCAAATACTGTCAATATTATTTAGTAACAAAGAACATTGCATTAGTCAGCTTTGAGTCTCTATAATAAAATACCAGACACAGGCTACTGATCAATTAAAGAGATTTATTTTGGGTTATGTTTCTGAAGTTTTAAATCTAAGGTTGGGTAACCCTTTTGGTTTGGGCCTTGGCAAGTGCAATACATGATGGTAAGAGAGAATATTGAAGCAAATGCTCACATCTAGATTCAGGAAACCAGGAGAGACAAGGACATACGAACTCGCACATTCACTTTTGAGTGCCCTCTCCCAGTGACCAAAGGATCTCCCAGTAGACCTCCATTTCTTAAATGTCTAGTACCTTTCAATATGAAGTCTTTAAGATGTGAACTTCTGGGGACACTGTTCATATTTATATTACTCAGGGTTCTCTAGATGAACAGAATCAACAGGAAGTATGATTATAAAAAAAGGGAATTTATTAAGTTGGCTTACACAACCAGAAGCTGGATAGTCCATGATGGCCATCCAAAGACTGGAGAGCTGGAAAAACCAGTAGCTGCATAGTCCAAGAGGCAGAAGGCCCAGAATAGGAGGGATCAACAGTGCTAACCTAATCCAAGAGACCAAGGGTTCTGGAAACTCCCTGGAGAAGCACTGGCAGAGTTCACTTTGGAAGAGTGAGTAAATGAGAGTCTCATATCCCCAGATATTCTCAGATGATGAAAGCAGCAATCAAGAACCCTTTTAAGAAGAGTTGAGATTTCATCTGCATCTGCTTCCTTATTCTTTCAACTTTATTCCATCCAAACCACCATCCTATTGGGTGGTGCTGCTGACCACGGAGGGTCTCCATTTCAGTTCACTATCCCACATTCCAAACATTCCTAGACACACCCTCATTGACACACTCAGAAGCCTCTTAATCTTTGACATCTCTTAATCCAATCAAGTTGACAATTTAAACCATGCCAAACTTGAAGACAAAATCAAGTGATATCACTGACTCTGGATTCAGACAGAAGAATTATGACTCACCATCCATAGAATCTTGAGAGTACTACTCAACTTCTCTGCACCTATAAGTTGAAGATAATAACTGTGAAAGTTCACAGCTTTGTTTTGAGGATGAAAAGACGCAGAACACTTGGCCAACCCCTGTCAAATAGCAAGTCCTCAGTCAAGTTAGCCATTCCTTCAAAGTCATCAGAGAGTTATAGGCATTTGTATGGGTTAGGGAGGAAATTAGATATATTTACCTTCAGTAGAAAAAGAAAAAAGCACAAGAAAGCAACAATGAGAATAAAATATAAATAGTTCATTTTGGCTTTGGGAAGTGATTGGCTAATGCTTTAGCCAGTGACAGATGTGATTCTGTGTTTGTGTGTGTGCGTATTTCCTTTGGAAAATACATCTTTTACATATTCTTAAAATACAGGCATTCTGGATGACAAATGCACTGGCTTCGAGTCCCTCCATTCTTCTGAGCGCAATTTCTGCAATCATGCAGAGACAAAAACAATCTCTCTCAGTGCAGTCGGAAGCAAGACTCCCCACTCTGAGCATTAAAAATGTATTCAGCCTGTGAAACTGCTTGGTTTAGCAGCTGATTTCAAATGGCAGAGACCATGGTGTGCTAGGAGTAGGAGAGGTGACAGAATGAGGGCTCTTGCCAGAGGACTACTAGGAAAACAAAACAAAACAAAACAAAACAAAACAAAAAACAAAAGATAAACCACAATTGGTATTCTAAGTCACTTAAAAAGCACTTTGATAAATAATATACTTTAATTCTCACAAATCATTCCTGGTTGTAACTATTCTAATATTTTCCAGATAGGAAGAATGAATTTCAGACATATTAACTGATTTGCCCAAAAATTCATATTAGGGAAATAGTAGAATCTTCTTGGTTTCTACATCTTCCTATACACATTCTAACATGTTTGACTGCAAGCAAAGGAAGGGGCTGTTATTTTTGGCAGTGGAGACAGAGGTGTAGCCCATCATGCAAAGACTTAGCAATATGTTCCCTGGACAGAGGAAAGTAAATTAAAATGTGTCCCTCCACTGTCAACATTCACTGAAATGCTTTACTCTGATTCTGCTTGAGAGAGGTCTTTATAGAAGTATTTTCAGCTGATGTATACAGTTCCCCTGGAAAATTTGTTAGTAAATTGATTACTTCTCAAAACTGAGGTGACAAAAGCAAGATACAAGCTCATAAAGTGAAGTTGAACAGCATTGCATTCTTCTTCTGTCTCATAATCATGCAGCACCCTAAGGGGAGTGCATTCAGACTTTCAGACACTTAGCAGCATCCTGCTTTGCCATTCTTGAATTGTTTTTGTCATGACTAAGGGCAATTCCTAAATTCACTTTGACTGTCTCAGTCTCATGGTTAGTTGCATTCCAATGCCTGATATCCAAAATTCTCTAACTCAAAAAGAAATGAGTTAGAAGGTGGATTCTGCAGTTTGAGGTGGATGCATATGTAGGGACATGGCCAGCTGATGCAGGGATAAGGAACCTTGCAGGTGGAACTGCATGTTTGTCTACTTTGCCAGATCTACATTTACACTCTTCCTCCATTTCCAGGACCCAAAGTTCACAGAGAGTCAGAAATTTGCTGGGCTGGGGAGAAATAAGAAGCAGTAAAGAAAGAGGGAAGTAATTCTGCATTTCATATTTTCATCCCTTAGTTCTGACTCTTGTGCAACCATGTGTTAGGCCAAGTGTCTTCAAGTTCTTTAGCCTGATACAAGCTTTACTTTGATATTCTAATGTATTGATTTGGATTCTGATGCCATCAATGGTGGGAAACCCAGAATCTCCTTCTGCTCTTGGAACCAGGTTTGTTTGAGGGGGTTTTATTTTCGTTACTCTTTTTTTCTTCTCATTTCTATTTTGGATACATTTTTGTTCGGTTTTTCACTCACTTTCTCTCTTTCACATCCCTTAGCTCTTCTCTAAGCTGTACTTTGGGTGCTCAAAGTTTCTTGATTTAAAAATTGAAGTCACATAAGGCAGTTGTGTGTAACAGAATTTTGCCTGCTTTAGTTTTATTTTTAAAAAACAATGCCAATCAGAAAGCATTAAAATCTAACAGGGAAATCAATTTAAAAGTTTTTCACTCTTTAAAGAACAAAAGTTTCAAACTTCATTTGAGTTTGTATATTTTGAAGGCTTGTGTTAAATACTTTTTGCCCAATTGAGAATTTTCTTGATAAGATCAAGAATGGGACTACACAGTTGAATCAACAATTTGAAATTGAGCACTAATCATGCCTTATCTCATAAATTCCTAAGGCATCCTCACTCCCATTCTAACTGACTTAGCCCTTCAGATTTACACAGTTTCCTGTGAGGGCTATCTACTTTTTTGCCACTGATTTTTGTGTCTCTGATTTTGCCCATTCATGGGCCTTCTCAATTTGTCTGTCCAAGCCACCTCTAGAAACTCCATTTCCCTCCTTATTTTATTATGCATAGCAATTTAGCTGTCTCTTCATCTCACCTCTTTTCTCTGTTTCCTGAAAGCTAAAGCAAAATTGACTCATTGAATCTTTTTTGTAAACAAAAGATAATTCTCCCCTTAAATTAATTTTCCTGCCTTAAAATATCAAAGTCTTTTGGTGGAATCTTAGTCAGGCTAAAATTCAATAAAAACCCATTCACAGGCCATGTCAGGTTGAGATCAATAACCAGCAAACTATCTTCACACAAAAATTGCCTCTTTAAGTTTTATTCTTTTTCAAAAAAGACAATGTCAATCAGAAAGCATTAAAATCTACCAAGGAAATCTTTTTATAAGTGCTTCACTCTTGTTTTAAGAACAAAAGGTTCAAAGTGCTTCCGAGTTTTTGTGTTTTGAAAGTTTGTGTTAAATACCCTTGTCCAATTAAATATTTTCTGTGTTTAGATGTGACATGGGTCATGAAAAATATGTGTAGTTAAAATTGCTATATATGCTTTAAAAAAAAATAAATGAGGGAGAAGAAAAATAGCACCAGACAAGTGAGTAGCTCTGAGTAGACATGTAATGGGAAGCAGCTCCCTACAGAGCGGTGCTGAGAACTCCTCTTCTGACCCAGAAAAAGAAAGACCTTCGCAAGTTATTTGGAAAGGGCTGGGTAAATGGAGACCACTAGTGTATCCTAGGGTGTTAATTCTGACAGTCAACTAAGTAAATGGACAAGAATTATATTTTGTACGTCCTAAGAACATCTCAGAGCTTGCCCATCTACTCTGCTACCCCTGACTGTGGAGGGATAGAGAAGTTTGCTCACGGTACCTTTCATTCCATTTGATTTGTGTGAAGCATGCTCCAAAAACACTAGAAATCTTGCTATTCCGAGCATGAATGCCCCTATAACCTAATATTTCTATTGACTTTGTAGAAGGATATTATGAATACATGTTGGGTGGTTGGGCACAGTGCTGGGTTAAGGGTTCTTCTAGCTATTGATCTTAGCACAATAAAGAGTAAGTGGTGCCACTGGAAATTTGATTTTTATGTGATGGAAATGTGCTGAATCATCGATTACAGTTATGCCCCATGTGTTTCAGGGACATTTATAAGGCTGTGGGACTAAATCAAATCAGACTTGGAGAATGTCGACAAAGTATTTGCAGAAAACATCAGGGGGTCATCAAAAATATGACTTGAAAGAGCAGCATTCCTGGAATAATGCTGGGCAGACCACAAAGATGTTCAAAACCAATTCTTGTGTGCTTGCATTAATTAAATTCCTAGAGATTAAATTCAGAGTGAATAATGTTGGTGATGCAATATGTAACAACATCAAAAAGTAGCTTATGAATTCTGAAACTTATCAATAACTTTAAAAGAATTCAAATATCGGACAAACAGAATATGTCCCTTACATATATATTTACTCCTATTAAACTTGGGAAGATGAATGATAACTTGATGATTTCAGAGCAAGTAAATTTTAAGAAATGCTTGATATAAATTCTATTAAGCAAGCAACTGGCAGATAAATGCTGATATATGGAAATCTATAAATATATGAAAATTTTAAGTGATTGATGATAAATGTTAGGGCCTAGCAAAGGAAATAGAGAAGAATTTACTATCAAGATGAAAATATCAATGATGTAAATTTAATTGAGCCCTCAGATTTTCATTTGAAAAACTCGGTGCATTTCTTTTCTGAAGAAATCTGGCTTTGTTGTGAATATTCTGATGCTTGCTGTCTCTGGTTTATTGAAGAAAGCATACTAACTGCAGCGAACAGGGTGACTGAATTGCTGTAAAGCACTCATAAGCCTGGTCATCTTTTGTGATTCACCACCACATTGTTAGGCAGTAGGCTTCCTTTATGGACCAACTCACAGGGTCAAGCAACGTAAGAAGTCCTTGTGGGGTGAACATTATCAAAGCGCAAGGCATTGGGCTTTGAACCAAGAGATCCATAGGCTAGGCTTCCCTGTTCCATTGCTAGATGTATGACCCCGGTCAAGCCTTTTAATTTCCCTAGGTACTTAGGCTAAACAGTATTAATAATTCCAGTTTATTATATGCCAATACTCTGCTAAATATACTTTCTTATATCATTAATAACCATTAGAAGCAAATATCCTCTCATTGACACAGGAAAAAAAATAGAGAAGTTTAAAGATTTTAAGAAAATTACCCAGGGTTGCAGAGCTAATAAAATGCAGAAATAGGATTTTCATGGAGACCTATTCATTACAAAACCTGTGTTCTTAATCGGTATGCTATGATGGCTTAAAAAATAATAGTGTGCATCTTCTAAATTAGTTAGGAAAAAAAAGAGTTACGAGCAAACACTAGGACCCAGAAAGCCTGAGTTTTAATTCTGGTTATTAACATTTACTAGCTTTGTGACTTCAGTAAGCGACATGCCCTCTGTGGGTCTCAGATTCCATCTATAAAATGAGGATGACAATACTGTATACCTTTTACGGTACCTGTAACACAAGTGACACATTAGAAGATTATCTGATGCATAGGAAGCAAAATATTTGTATTACCTATGATTTTCTCTGGCATAAAATTTATAGACAAAAACTGAGGAAAGTGTGGGAAATACAACTGGATCAATGAAAAAATATTTATCAATATCTTAATATAGCTTACAAACAGTGCCAGGGTTTAGGGAACACAACATTAGGAACATAGGGCACAGTCTCTGTTCTAAGAAGCAATCATTACACAGAGTGAAAATCCCTGCTTCTTGGAATTTCTCTGTAAAACCTAAATGACTGCAGGGAACCTAAACTCCAAGGAAGAAATTGAAATATCCTGGAAGGTACTTTGTACTTAGAGAAACTGATGGTTATCAGACTGCACTTTCTTGTGTCTTTTATCATATGTAAGTATGATGTTAGGTAAGATAGATGTTTTTTCCATTTGGGGAAAAAATATTAAATGATGAATTACGTGTAGCTTGGTTTACTGATCATTGTTTTAAGACTGTGTTCTTTTCTTATGGATTTAAAATATTGTGAGTTTCTTTAATCATTGTGACTATTTTTTTTTCCTTGTGGCCTAGAGAGAAGTATTAATACTTCATGAGAACTTATTTATATTTATAAAATCTCAAACAAAATGAAGCTTCAAAGCCAAGTAGTGTGAGTTTGGGACTCACTTGATTATAACAATTGGTGCCTGAAATGCTAAAAAGTTCATTGTACTCTCTTGAGTGGAAAATAGTTTTTACTTAAAATCAACAAATTAGTAATTTAACAGGTGACATTTTCCACATCATTATTGCTGAGGTCTGATTAGAAGCTAAAATGTGGAGTGCTTGGAAAAGCTTACATAATACGTATCATGGGGTCACAACATGTTCTCTTGTGCTAGCATCCGAGATGTAACTTAACTGTAAGATACAATCAAGTGAAGCATTTCTGAATTTGCCTAAGGTCACAGCCTGAAAGAGAGATAAAAATCTGGAAATTCCAACTGGATCAAAACCTAGTAAATCACTAAAAATCCAACAGAGAGCCACACATTGTATATACTGTGAGGGCAGGAAAAGAAATTCAATAGCTTAGTAAGTATCTACTGATGTATGCCAGGCATTTCCTTCCCTGCTTGTCACAAAGCGACCACACAGCTACAGAGCCTGTAGGTCATCATCACCACTTCCAACTTGCAGAAAATGAGTCCTGTCGGGATTTGTATTCAGCAGTCATTTCCCTCCTTGTCCTACTCCAGGTGGAGAATATGTTCCTCCTTTATTGATGGTGGGGTTGAACATGGACTTAATTTGGTCAAAGGGTGTTGTAAGACACCATCCAAGCAAAGACTTGAAATGTGCTTCTGCATTAGCGCTAACTCTTTGAGGATTTTGTCATTGCTATGAAAAGTACATGACATTGGCAGTCCACTTGATCGAGAACAATGGGAGACATTTGGAGCAGGACTATCCTGGGTGATTGTCCCTCGAAACCCTGATAAGCCAGCCAACTCAGGCAACCCTCAGACCTGAATCTTGAACCAGAGCCTCCCCAGTATACCCAATGCATATAAGCATAATAATAAGTGTTTACTACTGCATGCCACTGAGTTTTGGGTGTTCTCTTATGCAGCATGAGCTGATAAATAAAATTACATTGGCCACATTCACAGAGTTAATAATCACCGAAAGAAGATTTTTGTATTCATATTGCTAAAGATGCAGTGAAAAAAGAAGCACAGTCATAAACACTGATTGATAATCTAAATTGTACATTTTGGACAATAAATTCTCTTAGAATTTGAACAAAGGAAAGATTAGTGAAAGTTGACATATAGGTATAACATTTAAATTTGCAAAGTAACTTAATGTTTCTACTAAGGGCATTAGGATGGTTACCTTAATATGTTTAAGTAGCTGAAAATAAGGAATGTGCAAATATATGGGACACTTGTCATTACTATCAAAATCAGTGACATGAGGTCAAAAGAAATTATGATATCCTTTCCTGCAATGACTGGAAGTCTCAGATTTCTTCTCAAAGCAATTGTCCAGGGACTGGTGGCCAATTAATTAGTTGACCTATGAGCACAAATCTGCAATCTCCCTTCATCTTGGTAGAAAATCTTTTGAGAGATTAATTATTTCCTTTTAGAAGCTAATATTATAAGGACACCAGGTTGCAAATATTTTGTTAGAGATAAGGGAAGTCACTACTTTTTCTTAAAAGAAAAAAAATTACCCCTTTTATAATAGGGTAAGCTGCCTCACCTGAAAAGTTTTCATTTATTAATGATTCATTCAATAAACATTTATTGGGAACTTCTACTTGCTAAACAAAAAGACAAGAAGATGAATAATATACCATGTCTATCTTTAAGATGCTTAAAGTTTAAAGGCAGTTGAATAAACAAGACAAAACAAAACCTTCTTTAGCAAGTGAAGTGATTATAATAAGCCAGGAATAAACAACTCAAAGAAGCACTTGGCAAGGAAAGCAAAGAAGTGGATCATCTTTGAGCAGTTTCTGGGCTTCATAGAATCCATAACATTTGGCAGCCTTACCTGGTAGGAGATAACTAAATGGATCGGTATCCCCTTATTTTCAGTTTCACTTTTCTGGGTTTCAGTTACCAAAGGTCAACCAGCAGCACCATGGCTTGATAATCCTTTCTTTGTTGTATATCAGAGGGTCAATAGTAGTAGGATACTTTATCAGTATGTACCTCATTCTCTTTACTTTGTCTCTTCAGGTAAGCATTGGATTATCTCACGCTATCACAGGAAGAGGGTGAACACAGTACAATATATTTTTAGAGAGAGCACCCTCACCCTTAATTATAATTAGTTATAATTAAATAACTTTAAATATAATATATAGCTATAATTATTATATTTTCTTATTGTTATTAATCTTACTTTGCCGAATTTACAAATTAAATTTGTAATAGTGTGCTAGTTTTCTACCACTGTAACAAAATACCTGAAGTAATCAACTTATAAGGAGGAAAAATTTATGTTGGCTCATAGTTTCAGAGGTTTCAGTCCATGGTCAGTTATCCCCATTGCTTTTGAACCTGTGGAAAGGCAGAACATCATGGGGGAGTACTTGATGGAGCAAAACTTCTCACTTCATGATGGCTTCATGGGGAAGCAATGAATGAGATTTTAGGGTTCTAAAATCCTCTTCAAGGGCACACCTCTAATGACCTATCTCCTTTCATTAGACCTCACCCTCCAGTGGTTCCACTACCTCCCAATAGCACCACAGGCTGGTGACCAAACCTACAACACATAACATTTGGAGAACATTTAAAATCTAAGCCATGACATTCCACCCTTGGTCGCCAAAGATTCATGTCAATCTTACAATGCAAAAATGCATTTAGTCCGTCTCCAAGAGTTTCCAGAATCTCAACAGCTCTAGATTCGCTCAAAAAGCCCAAGTACAATATCCCTTCTGAAATTCCTATCACATTCTTAACTGTGAGCCCCTGTAAAAATAAAAAAGTAAGTCACATTCTTCCAAGATACAATGGTATAGAGTAAACCCTCCCATTCTAAAAGGGAGGAATAGGAAAACAGCAAGAAGGATCCAGAACAAAGCAAGACTAAAAACCAGCAGGGCAACATTAAATTCTATTGCTACATGTTGAGCATCTGGGGTATGTAATGTCAATATATGAGCTCCCTAGAGCTTTAACAACCCTTCCCCTATGGCCTTGCTGGTTTCAGCCCACATGGACACTCTCTTGGATTGACTCTGCTTGCCTGTGTCTTTCCTCAGCAAGCGTCCCACATTCCTGGCATCTCTAACTTCCTGGGATATCTACTGCAGCTTCAGTTTCATTCTCACAGCTTCATACATTGCCTTTCAGGGGCACTTGCAGGGACTCTAACCACCACACACCACCTGGTATCTCAGGCTTTCCTCTGAAATCTCAATGGAAGCCTCCATGGTTCATATATCTTTCATACTGCATGCCTGTAAAACCAGCATGGTATGGACAGTGCCAAGATTTGCTGCCAGCATGCACTATTCTGGGACCTACATGAGACACAATGGCAGAAACCTCTAAGTGCTTTGATGATTGAAAACAAGGAAACAATTCTAGGAAAACATTTCCCTAGGGGGCCCTCTGGGAGCAGTGTGCTCCTGGGCTCTCATCTCAAAAAGTCTTTAAGCCTGCGATAGATGGGATCTTGCTGATTTCCAAGATGCCCTTGAGGTATCCTTCCTGTTGACCTGGTTCAAAGTACTTGTCTTCTTTTTAAATTATTACTATATTTTAGTTGCAGATGGACACAATGCTTTTATTCTATTTTACTTATTTTTATGTGATACTGAGTATGGAACCCAGTGCCTCACACATACTAGGCAAGCACTTGATCACTGAGCTACAACCCCAGTCCTACTTGGCTTCTTTTTAATAGTGCTAATCTCTTCAGTTACCACCCCATCCTTGGCAATAATTTAAAATGTACTAACTTCTTTTTGGTCAAACTACATGCTTTTGAAACCTTTCCACTATTCTTTTGCTACTGTTTCTCCTTTAAATTTGAGTAAAAGTAGCCAGCAGTACTCATGTCACTTCCTGAATGCTATTCTGCCTTGAAATATACTCTGCCAGATTAATTAATTTCCTTCACCAAATCAATTAGTACATCACCTTAAAACTTAGTCTTCCAAAAAGTCTCAGGGCAGTAGAGAAGTTCCTCACCTGAATGTAACACAAACAGCAACTAGTTCAATACCCAACAGAGTCCTCATTTACATCTGAAACTTGAGTACAGCTTTTTCTGTCTGCATTCCTATCTGCTTATAATGTTTTTAAACATTCTAGGCAAGTGTTTGATCACTAACAACCCCAGTCCTACTTGGCTTCTTTTTAATGGTGCTAATCTCTTCAGCAACCACACCCTCCTTGGCAATAATTTTGAATGTACTAACTTTTTTGGTCAAACTACATGCTTTTGAAACCTCTCCACTATACCTTTGCTCCTGATTCTCACTTTAAATTTGACTAAAAGTAGCCTGCTTTTAGTCATGCTTGTCTAAATTTGGAGAGGCATGTCTGCTTCTCCAAATTTTTTCAAACTCCAGCCTTCTGAATGCCAACTCCAAATGCTTCTAAATGAAATCTTCAGGTCTGGTCTCAGTAATGACCCCAATTTTCAGTTCTAATTTTTTTTGTTTTAATCAAATTTCCATAGTTTCAATAAAATACCTGATAAAATCAACTTATAAAGAGGAAACTTTTATATGAATTGAGTGAATCTACATTGTGGAAAAAGATATATTCCCTGCTGTATAATTATATCAAAATGGGTTCTACTGTCATATGTAATTAAAAAGAACCAATAAAAAAATCAAAAAAAAAAAAAGAGGAAAGTTTTATTTTAGCTCATGGTCTCAGCCCATGGTCAAATATGATGGCTGAGGAAGGGCCAGGGTCCCCAAATCCCTTTTAAGGTCTTGACCCCAATAACCTACCTGCCTTTTATTAGGTCCCACCTCCTAAAAGTTCTACCACCTCCCAATAGTGCTGAAGATCAATGAAAAAGCCTCCAAAAATTGCCTTTGGGGGTCAGTTAAAATCTAATTTATAACACATAGGTATGGATGTATAGGGAAAAAAACCATAATGTGCATAGGTTAATCCTGTATACCATTTAAGGCATTCACTGGGGGTCTTGGAACATATCTCTGTGGGATTTAAGAGGATGATGCATACCATATATTTGATCTCACAAAGGTCAAACTCAATAGTCTAAAATGATTATAATGTGAGAGCTGGTTCAGGAGACTTAGCAAAATAGCAGCAAGAAGTTCTTAAAAGCCATTTGTGATTATTTGGAAAAATTTGCTAACAACATCTTCAAGGTGTGTGTGTGTGTGTGTGTGTGTGTTTTCCTTCCTCATTCTCAAGGTCTTCAAAGGAAACTTGGTTCTCCTTTAAGGTTTTTGATTTTTCAATATTATTAATTGGAGACACTTGTTTACCCACCTAACATTTATTTTAAGATCATGGGCCTGTATAACATTGAACATGGTAAGTTTCATTAAATCACTGCTCCTCTAACTTCTTTCATCTTACCTCCTATAAGTCTCACATCATGGGCTGCTATATCTTCCAGTGTTACCTCTCTTTTTTACCATTTGCTGTCTCATCCATTACGGATTTGGTTCCAGTTTCAATTCTTCCTTATAATGCCAAGTGTGGTCATCATCCTGGGAATGTAAATACCAACACACTTTAAATGCTAAATTTCATATTATTTGCATCATTTGACTTTACTCCCCCTTGACCTTTCTTTCTCTGGCCTTATCCTCTACCTCCTGAAGAGCTTTCTTGAACATATAAAGTTATCCCTCCCCGTCTTGCTTTGTTATCACTCCCAATCTACACATTTTTCAACCATAGTGGGAATTTTAAAACATTACATCCTTTTATGTTTTGTTTACCCATCGTTGCCCAATTTATTCTCCCTGTTTAATTTAGGGTCAATTAATTTAACAAGACTGAACTCTCTTGGCCATTTTTTCTTTTGTCTTAATAACTTGGTTGAGTCTATTTACCATTCTATACACACCCATGGAGGTGGGAGGTGCACAATTCTGGACAGCCTGAGTTAGTGAGGAGAAGAGGGTAGAGAATTGGAGGTAGGGTTATGAGTGGATGTGGTACTTACCTCCCTGTCACCAGGACACAGTGGCTGAGGATTCTATTGCTGCTCTAGCTCTATGGACAAAGTCATTCATCTATTAGGCATAGAATCCACTCTACAAAATGAAATAGCCCTTTTGTTGCCTTCAGTTACAAAATACTTTTCAAACTCATCTTTTTCTCTAATTCTCCCTTATTGCCATCATTTCATATTGCTCAGGTCTCTTGCCTGGATGATGGCAACAAGCTCTCCAAGCCTCCCACATTTAATCTTGCTCTCTTCTGAGTCATGCTCAAGGTTACTTTCAGAGTGAGCCTTTCAACAGCAAAAACATGATGATTCTACTTTTCCTGTTTTTCTTGACTCATTCTTCCTAATCACACTCCCAACTTATCTTTATGGTTTCTTATTGAGTTCCATGAATGCTTATCTTCTATGCTTTACCTGTATTGTACTTCTTTTAGATATTAAAATGTGCTATACTTTCTCATCTCAGGGCAGCATCTGAATATGTGCTTTTTTCTTTCTGGAAGTTTATTTGTTTTTGTGGCACTAGAGAATGAACTTGGCAGGACTCTACTACTGAGCTTTTCACTTTGAGACAGGGTCTTTTTATTTTCACTTTGAGACAGGGTCTCCCTAAGTTTCCCAGGCTGATCTCAAACTTGCAATCCTTCTTCTTCAGTTTCCTGAGTAGTTAGATAACAGCCTGGGGTACCACTCCTGGCTTTTGATGAACTTCTAAAATTTCTTTCTGTTCCCAATTCCTGAAGCTAACTTCAATCCAAGTCTCACTGCCCTCAAATACCTTTGTGTACTAGATAAAGGTAGTTACCCTTCTAACCTTAGAGTTATTTATTTTTTACATTCTATTATCAGGATTTATTATAATTAGTTTTTCAGTTGCATCTCATTTCTACTAGACTCAAAATTTATATAGTATTGACCACAGATATCTTATTCATCCTTGTATCTCCAGTATTTTCACATTATACTTGCAGTATGACAGAATAAATCAATATTCAGCAAATAAACAATTGCATGATTATATCTTTGATGACTGCATTTCACTGAATTATCTTTGCAGATTTTATGTCAAATATTTAATGCCAAAAATCTGAGGTGAGACCATATATGAAGCTTTTCTTAAAAAATTATGCTGGAATTAGTTAAAAATCACTTATTACTAAACTGCCTTTGGTGAAAGATTAGGATGCTCAGAATACTCCTGGAGATACGTGAAAGCACTGGCAATATTAGGTGGTGAAGTAAGGTGCTTATTCTGCAATGGAGCACAACTCATTTTTTTTTTTTTGAGTCATAAGGTCTACAGGAAATGTTTGTAGTAAGAAATCTAGAAGATAATTTGGGCATAAATATTTGAGAGACTTGAGTACTAGTAGTTTGCTATAAGCAATAAAGGTGAGACCACTCAGATGCACCTTTTCTGAAGTACTTTCACCCAAGTGCCCTCTTCCTCAATTTATTGTCAACTTCCTAGCAAGGTAAGTAAGGATAGCTAGCAATCGTTTTACCGAAATCATTTTTGATTCTGTGGCATCCAGACACAGCATATCATCTGCAATTATACTGGCAGCTAAATGGCAACAATTGAGGGAAAATTTGATGTAAACAGAACAAAGAACCCCTGATCTTTACTGAGGATGCATATTCCATTGCACTTAAAAAGAAACCACTCATTACTATCAAACTCAAAAGAGACAGCAGAAATTCATGTTGAAAGTGGAAGGTTAGAGTTTGATGGGCTGTTCATGTAACCCTCAAACACCTTTGTAATGACAGACAACTAAAGGAACATCAACGTATGCAACTCTTTTTTTTTAGGGAAGAGCTGGAGAACAAAGAATGTCCTATATCATTCTATTACAAATTAAAGGTGTGGTATTTTGACACCTACACACTCGGAAGATGCACTCAAAATCAGATTTTTTACAATTAATTTTTAAAAAGTGACATACAAGCCTTAGGATAAAATTAAGTCTGTGCAGAGAAATGGAAGTAAATGACCTTGAGAACAGGATGCACTGATTCATACATCAAAAAGCATGACTTAAACAGCTTCTATATAAGGAATATCATGTTTTCCATTTAAATTTCCTTTCCCATTTTCATGTACTGACTTCAGTTACAAGCAGTTCAGGAAAAGAAATGGAAAAATATATATTTTATTATTAAAATAATTAAATAGACATCTGGGATGTTATTGCAATCCATTTGCTATACAGAATATTCAAGATTTAGGCAACTGCTGCTGTTACCAGGACTATGAACCCCACAAAGTAGATTCAGCTTCTGTCAAATGAAGATCCCTTTATCTTCCATTCAGATATGGAGTGTTCTTTGGTTTCAATGACACTGCCACTGAGGCAGTTATTTCCTACCACACAAATATGAGTGAAAAGACCAATGAATGACCAAAATTTGCAAGAGAGAAAAAGAGTGTTAAGGTTTGTTCTGAAAAAGCTCTAACACTCTGATGCTCAGTGACTTTCCCTCGTGATTTTCCCTAACTTGTGGCCCTCCAGAGTGCTCATTTGATACATTTCTTTAAAGCTCCCCTTTAGCAAATTTCCTCCTTATTTGTTTGCTCTTAATTCTGACCAGCAAAGCATTTTTTCCCCTCAAGACCAACCACATCAGCCATCTAAAAGAAGAAAATAGTTCCACTGCATTTTAACTTATCCCCAAATGAGATTCTGGATTCCCTTCTTTGTAAATCACAATGGAGAGTTTAGTAAACACACGTTTCTTGATCTCATCCCCAACTTACTATGAAGGAAAGTTTGAAGGTGCATCCCAACCTTCTCAAGTGGTTCTGATGCTCACCATAATTTGAGAATGCTGAGGTTTGATAATGAGAGTTGAGATAGGTGGGGCCTTTGTGAGCTTGGGCATTGCACTTAGGGAAGAGTTAGATTAATTTTGTCTTGTATACAGATGTGATAATAGTGACTAACAGCACTTATTGTGTGCTTAACATGTGCCAGACTCTGAATTAAATATACTTTTGCATGTTATTTCATTTACTCTTTATAATTTCTTCCCTATGTTATACTTACAGAAAAGGCATTTATTGAATACCTACTATGTGACAGGCACTGTAGTGGTGTTAGATAAAGGTCAATAATTTTAATCTGTGCTTTCAAACAAATAGAAACACTTCTGTACGATGCTATGTGTTAAGAAGGAAACACAGAGGGTTGACATAAAAAAATCCCTGTAAAGACCAATTTTAATTAAGATGATCAAGGAAGTTTTCTTTGGAGAGGTGACATTTATGCTGAGACCTGTAGAAATTGAATAGAGGGAAATGAATCTGCAGAGAAAAACAGGCAAGCTCAAAGGTCCTGAGATGGCAAAGATCTTGCATGTCTGAAAACCCATGGGGCAGACATTCAGTGAGAAATGGGGACAGGGGTTCAGCTCTGAGACATCATTCCACAGGGATGAATAATAAAACTGCAGTTTCTTCTGAGTCAAAAGGGAAGCTACTCAATGGTTTTGAGCAGAGGAGTGACATTATTTAATTTACCTCTTAAGAGGATCTCTTTTGCTAATATGTGGAAGGGAGATTGAAGGGGAGTGAGTCAATGTGAGATCAGTCAGTAGTCGATCACATTGGTCTAGGCATGGGAGGATGCTGGTCTGACTAAGCAGATAATTTTGAAAGCAGAGGAAGTCGATGACTCCGAAATATAATATATCTATGTAATTAATAGGATATGAACATGGGTTGAATACAAGGAAAAGGAATAGAAAATAATATATTTACTTTCCATCTCAAGAAGATTGAGATGGAAAATTTAGAAATAGGAGATCTTTCAGGGGATAGGTGGGGAAATGGTGAGAAAACAATAGTGATTATAAGAAAACTATGTTTTAATAAACCTTGAAGTATCTATAAGAAAATCAAATGAGCTTGACTATTAGATATGTAACATTCAAAAATATTCTATTATAGAAATACAAGTAGAATATATATATATATATAGAGAGAGAGAGAGAGAGAAAGAGAGAGAGAGAGAGAGCATTTAAATTGAGAAGTGAATGAGTTCATCTACAAAGAATTTAGGGTGGAGCTCCATCATTCAGAGGTCAAAAGGAAGAAGCTGAGATATAGAAGAAATTTAAGAAACAATGGATCTAGAAGTAAGAATAAAACAAACAGAGGGTGTTGCCATGGAAGTCAGGATAAGAGTGTATTAGAAAAAAGAGGATGTGGTCAAGTATATTGAATGCAGGTCAAGTAAAATAAAGAGGAATAATTGGTCCATTCGATTTGGCACTATGATTATCGTCAGTGACCTTGACAAAAGCAGTTTCAGTGGAGTGGGAAAGAGTAAAACTAGATTACAGACGGTCAAAGAGTAATGGAAACAGAGCATGATTTCAGTAAACTCTACCATAATCCAATGCACTAAGTCCAAAAATTTCAATTGTATGAAATGTGAAGTCCTGTTTCTTCAAGGTTAATGAAATGACATGTGCAACTCTCCTGCTGGTTGTTCCAAGAGTCTGGCTGTGTGATCCATATGCATCCAATTTCTGGCTGCAATTTGCCACCACATAGCAGTTTTCTACTCTTGTTCAACATAGACTGGGATGATTCTGGATCCTATGGTTGTTTGGCTTTCCAGGACGTCTACAGTGATTGTGATGTCTCCTAATATCAGACTGATTGAAATTACGCTGGGAGAATACTGGAAAGTGCTGTCCAGTTCCCACCATCTTCATTCAGTCCTACATTCCCCAACCTAGACATACCCTGCAGTCTCCATTTCAAGTGAAAGACTTTAGTTTACTCTGTCCTGAGACTTTAGGCCAGTCAGAAAACAACAAAAATGACCACTGCTTTATATCCAAATTTGAGTTGTAAACTTGTATTATATATAAGAACTCCTCTTTTTTTGCCACAGAAGAAAGTAAAGAAAAATGGTGATCACTGGAAGTGAAGTTAAGAGAAGGCTTTTTGTTTGTTGCTTTTGCTCTGTTGCTTAAGATGGAGCTAGTTTAGCATGTGAGATGCTATTGGAAATGATCCAGGGTGTAGTTGGTGTAGTTCCACCGTAGAAAGACAAATTGCTGACAGTAAGACAGGTAGCAAGGACTGGCTGCATATGTCAAGATCAGAGCCTACTTCTCTGGGTTTAGTTCTGAGAATCTGATCCTGAAAAAGCAGAATGAGAAGGAGGTAACTTGGCTGATCTAGGAATATATGGGAATTCTGCAAGACTTTAGAGCAAGGGCTTAAGTCCATATAACAAAAACAGATCCCAGTTACTGAAACTAGGATTCCTGGTCAGGAGGCAATTTAAGAGATCTGTCCCTTCTGAAGATGAGTCAATAGCTGGATTCCTTATCAAAGACATGGGCACTGAGGGATATGGGGCAGAAACATAATGAATGCTATTTGATATAACTTAATTTAATATCCCTACTTCTTTATCAGTCTTGAACATCAGCAATCTGTCTCCCAGCTATCCATCATATCATACAAAATGCTTAAAACTTAACTCATTTCATAACTGAAGAAAGAAAAAATATTTTCCTATTTTAGTCATTAAAACCCAAAATGTCACTTAAAATTATCCGTAAGTTTTTCATTTTTTGTTTTCAAAGATTTAAATTCTTCCATGTTCCAGTTCATATTTTCTATATCTTTTTAAAATTTCCATTACTAAAATGTATTAAACCAAAGAACACAAATTTTGTAATAATACAAAACCAGGTTTAAATCTTCCATTCACTACTAAGTACATGATACAAATAAATCTGAATACCCATTTGCTTGCATGTAATAGTGATAATAAACAAAGTACTTTAAATTTTTTTCTGAAGAAGGAATATTTTATGAAAAATAGCTAGTGTAAGCTAATGTGTAACAGATACTCAGTAGGTACTGATTTCTTCTTCCTTTTACAATTTATTCAGCATAGATTAGCAAATACATGTGAAATGCTTCCTGTTGTGTTTGTGTTCTTTGTCTCTTTTAAGCTTTCTAGAATGACTTTGAGTAATTGCCCTAAAATTCCCTTAGTCAAATGTTTAATGGATCCCCTTTATCAGCAAGATAATTTATGACTTTAGATCCCCAATTACCCTTCATACATACTCTCAAATTCAACCAGATTTGTCATTGTTCCTTAAAAATATTTTTTTAGACCTGTGCTCCTCCTTATCATGTTCTCCCTAATTCTCTAGACCTAATAATGCTCTCTATCCACCATGACTCAGATCTAGGGACTTCACCCCACAAAGTCTTCTGAAATCCCTTTGTCTTTTATCAATGTTTCTCCTCCAAAATTAACACTTGCTGTTTTTCTATGCAGCCAAAATATCCTTACTCAGAGCTCCTTTAAATGGACCCCCTTCCTTCTTAATATGTGGAGGTGTATGAGAGAGGGGAGAAATAAGAGAAGGTAAGTATAGACAGCTCTTTTGAGAAACTTGACTCCAACTGAAGAAGGCAGGTATAGGAGAAGAGAGAAAAAGTGGTAGCTTCAGAACTTGAGTGAGAGATGTAATAGCAATAGTAATCATATTTAAAAAATAGCAAGAACAACATATGGGAACCATTAGACATTGAGAGGCTGATACAAAATAGAGGAGAAATAATTGATAATGCAGTTGTTGAGAAGTTAATTGAAGGGACTAGTTTTATGTAGATAAGTGACAGGCAGATTTATTTGTTATCTTGAAAATTGTTCCTTTTTAATGAATCATAATTTATTGGTAAATTAGAAAGTTAAGAAAAATGAATAGACAGTGAGAAAAGTATAAAAGGCTTATCACTGGAGAAGTGACACATGACTGTAATTCTGACTTGGGAGGCTAAGGCAGGAGGATTGCAAGTTCGAGGCCAGCCTCAGCAACTTATTAAGGCTCTAACCAACTGTCTCAGAATAAAAAATGAATAAATAAAAAGGTCTGGGGAGTTAACTCAGTGGTCAAGTATTGTTGTGTTTAATCCCCAGTCCAAGAAACCCCAAAAAGCTTATGCATAATAATATTGGCAGGTGGTAGGATGAATTGATGAGAGAATGTGGTTGGTAGCATTGAAGGACCATTTGAGGTTGTGTCATACAGTTACAGTGAATGTCATTTTCTGTGGTGTTTGCCTCTTGCGAGCATGAGTAATCAGATGCTGAGAGACAGGCATGGAGAAAGTGGATAATTGGCATATTAGCTATAATTAGATTCAACTGTGAGCAATCAAAAAAGAAAAAAAGGACACCAAAACAAAAACCACACACACACACACACACACACACTCACAAAAGAAACAAGACAACTGTAAAAGCAGTTTAGGGAAGTCTTCTCTCTCTGACTGTTCAATGGGTCTGGAGGTAGTCCATCTTTGATAGTTATGGCGCTCCACAGTATCCCATTTGGTTCCTGTGCTGTGTGTAGCTTTCTTTCCACATTCATTGAATGAGGCAAGAGCGTTTCTGCATTCCAAACATTATGTCTACATGTTAATGAGATAGAGGAAGGAAGAGTGCAGCATGTACTCTTCCTCCAAACACGTTTTCTGAAATTGCACACTGTAGTCATGGGGGTCATCTGTAGCTGAAGGATATGTTGAAAAATGGCCATGTGCAAAGAGCATTTAAGGTTTTCATTACTAAGATTGAAAGAATAGATATTAGAGGGAAACTAGAGATCTTTCTCAGGGTAATCCAGGAAGAGAATTTTTCAAGGTGGGTGGTTGTGACAGTTGCAAAGGAAGTGAGATAAAGGCAGAGGCTGAAGTGGGAGTTTGGGAGGTGGAGCAGTTATGATTAATGCATCAGCCACGGCATGGGGGAGAATGTCCTTGACAATGAGGTGAGAACTGAGAGCATATTTGGATGAGTCAGGTAAGTGGATGCTAATGTTGTTCCTAATGAGAGCAGGGTTTAGAGTGGGCAGGAAGCAGGTTCCAGGTACTGAAATTTCTGATGAATGAGAAGTAATCAGAAGTTTGATAAATGATAATAGTAGAGAACAGTAAAGGATGATATGAATGAATGTCATGAGTCTTAAAGGATAGGTTTTTAAAATTATATTCCTAG
Organism: Glaucomys volans; assembly: GCA_020662805.1. Classification (NCBI taxonomy): domain Eukaryota; kingdom Metazoa; phylum Chordata; class Mammalia; order Rodentia; family Sciuridae; genus Glaucomys; species Glaucomys volans. The sequence continues at coordinate 780,598 of JAJEJO010000845.1, forward strand.
GCTAATGATCTGAAAATAGCAATGAGTACCAAGGATGGGTTCAGATCCTCTAGTTTAAACATGTGATAGTTGGGAAAATAAACTGCCACTACCTCACAGTACATAGAGGTATTAGTACCCTCAAAAGGTTGACAGGTGTCATTTATAGTGATTACAAAAGAAATGTAAAATTGAGAACTGTTTGTTGGTCAATATATTGAAATTTTATGCAGGGTCCTTTGGAAGATTGAGAAGCAGGTAGAGATTTGGATGAGATATGGAGATGGTTGTAGGGGAGAGGATTAGTGGACAGGGAGGAGAGGAAGGCATATGCAATTTCCACAGTCACCTTGATGTGGATGGACTGGGCGCTGCACCGGTCAGTGGATTTCTCGCTCTGGGGAGGTAATGGCAGATCCAGATGGCACAAGACAGAGACTTCATTTGCTTCACAAACCAGATGAGGATGGAATCCCAGCTGAAGGCTCCCTGATGCCTTGACCTGGGTGATGGTGGTACCAGAAACTTGGAGGCATCATTCCCTCAGTTGACTGCTATATTAGACAAAAACATGCAATTAAATCATATGTTAAATTAAAATTGCCTTGTGACACATAGTTATTGAATAAAATAGAGAGATGAATCAAAATAAATTTTAAATCATTGGTATTTTTTTCTTTCTAAACAAATCCCTTTTAAGTTAAAGATCAAGATATAAGTTTTACATTAAAGATTGCTACAGTTTATATATTAGGTATCCCCCAAAAGCTCATGTGTCAGACAATGCAAGAAAGACAAGTGGTGAAATCACTGGTCTATGAGAGTCTTTTAACCTTATTGGTGCATTAATCCTCTGGTAGGGATTAACTGGGCCGTAGCTGTAGGCAGGTAGGGTGTGTTGGAGGAAGCGGGTCCCTGGGGGCATGCCTTTAGGGTTGTTATTTTGTCCTTGTTGAGCAGAGCTCTCCTTCTCTGCTTCATAGTGCCATGTCCTGAGCCACTTCTGTCCGCCACACTCTTTTGCCATGATGGGGAATGCACCAGTCTTCCATGGACTACGAGCTCTGAAATGGTGAGCCCCCAAATAAATTTTTACTACTCTTGTTGTTCTTTTCAGGTCTTTTGGTCACAAATGCAAAAAGCTGAATAAAACAAAGATTTAATGTGTGTTAAAATTTTTCTTTTAAATTTTAAGGTAATGAAATTTACTGAAAGTGTGTGCATTTTATGTTACATTTGGGTTCTTTGCAGAGCCTGTGAGTGTTGTACATTTAAACTTGAGTTACTGGAGTCCAAAGGTAATTTTAATATCTTGAATGATTATCAGGATTTGGAGTTGTTGATTGCTGGATTATCCATCCATACATGATTTCTATAATACAGAATTGATGGTAAAGAATATAACAACCCGTGGCTCCACTTCGCCACGGTGGTTAATGGGGTTTTGCAGAATCATAGAAGTTTGGGGCCGAAGGTAAGTTTGGAAATCATTGCCACTGAAAAAAAAAAAAATAAAAATATATATATATATATATATTTATATATATATATTACGTGGGTAAACTGAGTTTGAATCAGAGCAGCGTGTTGTTCTGGGAGACTGAGGTAGCTTGTGGCAGGAATAGAATAGGAACAGAGTCCTTCTGTCCACCCAGACAGTGCTCTTTCTCCCAACATCTCACTTCCACGGTGTTCCCAGTTACCTGTGAGTAGCACACACTCAGAGGGTCTGTTGGAGATGAGGGAGGCAGCCAACTTTCTAAACTGATTTCTGACATCTTTTGTGTCTCTGTTCAACGATCCCTGAATATAACATTGTCCTTCCTCTTGGGTGTCATCTTCAGTGTGCTCCGATCATGGGCAGAGATCTGGCCTGGTTCACTGCCATATTCCCTCAGCACCAACCCACTGTGGTAGACAGAATGGATCTTCAGTCATCATTGCTGAATGAATGTGTGGCAAAACAAACTTGCACCCTCTCTCCAGGCAGGGCAAAGGGAAAACCTCTGCGTGTGGAGGAGTGCTGCTTCCTCAGAAGCACAGAGTGCATGCCCTAAGTGGAGACGCTGCCAAAGAGTTAGTTTGGGCACGAGGTATCCCTGGGACATGGCTGGAGAAGGTGGGTCACTGGAGATGTGCCCTGGAAGCATTCACCTTCCTTCCCTCCTCTCTCCCTTTCTCTTTCTGCTTCCAGACTTCCATGAATAGACAGCACTCCTCTACCATGCTCTTCCACCATGATGTTCTGCTTTAGAATAACAGAGGTGACCAACTGTGGACTAAACCTCTGAAACATGAGCCCAAAGAAACTTTTCCTCTTCTTATTTGTTCTTTTCAGTTATTCCAGTCACACCAGTGAAAAGTTAACTCACACACAAGGAAAGTAGGTTGCTTAGGATAGAGGATGTATATTGGGAAAGAAGCTGCCCGATGAGGCTGATGTCAGTTCAGAGAGGACCCCCTTCATTCATACACAGATGGGAATGCTTAAGTTAGCTTGACATATCTTTGGATGTTTTTATTATCTTTATAAAACAAAGTTCGGTAGTGTATCAGGGCTCAAAGCCAGACTTTCACTATGAATAATGAACTTAAATGAGGTCTTTTGTGTGATTATCTGATGACTCATTCTAATGTAGCAGTCATTTGGGGCTATAATAAGAAAAACACAGGATGTGTTCAGGTGGCAGTTTTGATTCATGGCCTTTCTTTTATGATTTATTATTCTGAGATACACAATTTGAAAAGCAAATAGTTTGATGTCCAGTGATAGATGGTTTTTCTTCTGTGTGAAGAAAGCCATGTTGACTATCCTGGGAGAGAAACTAACAGTGAGAGGGAAGAAATTTTTTCCCTTATGAGCCTTCCAGAAGTGGGAGAGTGTAAAAATGAAAGACATAGATAAAAGAACCATTCATTGAAGCCTTTTATTCCCTTCAGAAACAACTTTACACTAAAGGCTAATCTTATACCAAGCCCTTTACTAGACTCAGTGGAAGAATAGCAAGGTGGAAAGCGTCATGAGTTCTTATGGAGAGACAACATGTGTTATCTGAATGATTAAAGGGCAGGGAAAAACTTTTGTGCAAAGGCACACCAAAATCAAGCCACAATGTGTGTGGAGAGGTGAAGGAGCAGGAAAGGGATCTTAGCAGGATAGAATGCACAGGGAAGGCTTCGGAGGAATGCAATGGAGCACCACGTCTAACCTGGATTCAGGCATTTGCAGAAAGCTGAATCCCAGTAGATCAGTGTGCAGATCTACTTGCAGAATCTCTGATGTCTTGAGGTTTCTTTTAGAATTCTAAAGGCAGGAGTAGAGAAGGGACTTCTCAACTGTACTGAGGTTGGGCACAGTGGCACACACCTCTAATCCCAGAAAGCTTAGGTCCAGTTTACATCTTGTAGTGCTTAGTCAGAGAAAGAATATAAAGCTAATTTGGGACTGCAACCTGCTTGCAAATAACAACTTAAAAAAGAAGTTGCCAAGGACCTGACTAGCCAAATTGGGTCTGTGTTTCCCATTGAGTTCTGCTCTGCAGTGTCACTCATGCTGATGTTATTCATCAGTCAACATTCCTTTAAATTTTAGAAAAATTGCATATTTAATATTTAATTTTTTCTCAATTTGATTTTAAATATAAAATTACAAATTTAAATAAAGTTATAGGATGATGTTATTTAGACATCTTTAAGTGTCGATTTCCTGGTGAATTCATTCCTGTTGCTGTAATGTGATGCTATATTCTTTGAGCTTCCCCAGCTATCTGCACAAATACTCATAAGGTATTTCATTTTTAAAATATCTGTCTTTTCCTTCTAGAGAGTGAACTCTTCAAGAGAAGAGACATTGTCTTTTCAACTTTTTGTCACTGGGGCTGGACGGGATATTTGGCTTATTATGAACATTCAATAAATATTTATTGAAAGAATGAAAGAATGAATGGATTTCTCTGAGATGATTTAAATGAAGTGGTTTCTGAATGCAGGAATAGGTCCTGCCACATTATTCAGGAAATCATTTCCAGCTCTGTTTTATAATTCAGTGATGAAATGGAAGTAGGAGATGTTAAAGTTCCAACAAGTAAAAACAAATAAAAATCCAATTCATCCAGAAAACATCTCTTTTTCAATTGAAGGCATTTTAAAGATATATCATATATTCTTAGTACTAAGCTAGTAATTTCAGAACAGCAAGAAAAAAGTTTTATGTTGCTATCTTCTATCTTAACACCAGACACATTAATTATATTCATGTGAGCCAGAATAGGAGATATCTTGAAATTCCAAACAAAGTGATTTCTCACTGACAAGAGGTGAACCAATTAAAATCAGATACTGGAAAGAAAAGTTGGGCAACTGCATTATGATAGATGTTTTTTGGAGGGCTGCAGGTAAAATTATGCACTTGTTTCAAACTAAAAACAATCATTTGTTTCTACCTAAAAGACTAGGGGAAAAAGAGAACTGAGAAGGACATTGCGTCAGCCGAGTCATGAACTGGCCCAGTGCGTTCCTCCAGCACTGCTTGTGTAATCACCAGTTTTGTCATTTGTCCCCTTTCTAACTTGCTGTATGTTTTCATTAAGAGAGTAAATATCTTTCAGGATGGTCTCTATTTTAAGGCCTTAATTTTCCTTTCTAGAAACCTCTATTAGACAGCCCTTCGCATGTTGCCAAATTAGTAGCTAATTTTCATGATTTAAAATTGTGATCACCTGATATAACATATTATTATTACTTTTCTTTCTTTTTTGGGGGGGAGTTGACTGAACATAGAGCCTCGTGCATGTGAGGCAAGCACTCTACCAACTGAACTATATCCCTAGTCATTATTTTTCTTTTTAACACTGTATATTTTTTAGTTTTTGCATTGCTGGATATTGAACTTGAGGTCTTGTACATACTACGCAAGAACTCTATCATTGAAACACACGCAAGCCCCCTGTCTTTTTCAATTCAAACTTTTTGAGATAGGGTCTCACCAAATTGCCCAGGTTTGCATTGTACCAGAAATCTTACTCCCTCAGTCTCCTGAGTAGCTGGGATTATAGGCATATGCCACCATGCCCAGCTTTGGACATATCTTTGAGTCATTAAATTAGATAGTTGGTATAGATTGGGTGCTAAATTCATTATAAGGATATTTTAAAATGGTATTCCTCCTTTGGTATATTCTACTTTCCATTTGCTGAAGTATGTCTATTGTCAGAATATACTGTTAATCTTTATGGAAAATTAAGGCTTCAAAAGCTGAATAGAACTGTATAGGGGTTATGAATGGAGATTTTGGAACCAGACTACCTGGTTTTGAATTCTAGCTCAGTTACTCACTAGCATCCTCAACTCAGGCCCACAGCTTAACCCTTCTCTGCCTGTGCTTCCATCTGTAAAATGCTGCTGCTGATTAAAGTACCTGCTCATAATTTATTTCAAGATTTGGACAATTATTCTCTGCTAATGCACTTAGAAGAGGCTAGGTCCTAGTAAATTTTGTTCCTTATAATTATCATTTTATTGCTTTTGCAAAATATCATAATGTCTTAACCACAACAGTTTCCAACCTACATACTATTTGAAAAATCTACAGATAAAGAAAGTGAAAAATTAAAGTAGAATCAAGCATGCATAGGCCTCCTAGCATTGCAATGTACTTATTTGAAAATAAAGCAAATATTGTTTACGGAACATAGAAGCACATGCTAGAAAAATTATATAGAGGGGAAAAAAAAACAGGAATCCACTCCTTTTTGGGCACAGCACTTCCTATACATAATAAAGGACATTTTACATGTTCTACTTCTGCAGATCAATTAATATCAGGGGCCAGCAATCTATTTTATGAAAGACAAGAGATTTTATGGTCAATTTTGTTGGCCACATAGACTCTCTACTTACCTGTAATGTATCATGAAAGCAGCAATAAACAGTAGGTTTAAAACCTGTGATTTTGTTCCAATAAATTTTTATTTATAAAAATAGACATAGACTATATTTGACCCATGGGCTGTAGTTTGATGACCCCTGATATATTGCATCACAGGTATTGATTCTAGTTTTCAGAAGTCTGCTAACTGTGCTTGTTTTGATTTGGTGCAGAATAAATAGCCACAGGTTCTTCCCTGACTTCAAGTTTCCTGGCTCTTTATTCGTGGGGGATGGATTGATGAGCTCTAGGTTTGGAACTCGTTGACTCTCTTCCTTTGCCTCTCCAGCTCCACTCTCCACACCTCTGAACTCTAGTGGGGTGATAAGTGGTATGGGTGGATGCTGGCCTGTTGGGACTATATGGCATAATTCTTATATTTTCTGTTTTAGGTCTGTTCATTCAACAAGGATTCAAGTTAGAGGTCAAAGGAAGGAAGAGACTAAATGTCAGGGTACTTTCCCCCAATATCCCCTAACTTCTTTCCTGAAATGGACAGAGGGGCTTGTGCTACTCCAATGGAAAATGCCATCTCTTCCGAGATGGCAACAATACTGTATCACTCTTTCCTCCTTGGTTTCAGGAAGTCCTTGCTAAATTCATATCTTTAAGCTTATGAGAGCTCTGCCCTAGATCATTAACTTCCACCCTTGCAAAGGGTAGGGCCTTTGAAAATGAATCACTATTGAATTTTCTTAATCTGCAAGTGCCATCAGTTTCTTGTCAGGATCTCAGCTAACAAGACTGTGTCTTCCATATTCAATACCACAAAAGCAGACTGACATTAGCAGGCTCAGCCCCAACATCTTGTGGATGCTTCATATCTATTTTGTGACTGATCTTCCCCAAGACTAGAGATTGGAGTTTAATATAAAGAGGATGCAGTGTGGACTGTCTGAGTTTGTGAGTCACATAGCAAGCTGGGAAAGAGTTTTCAAGAATTGCTGAGAGCTAGCAGGAATTCAGAGAAGTAAAGGCAGAAATAAAGTAGTAATGGCTATGCAAGGCTTGATGGGAAAAGACCAATTTTAGTCTTAGGCCAGGCACCATAGGGTTAGGAATTTGAATTGTTAAATACAAAGTAAATACAACTTAGGGAGAGAGAGGAGAGAGAGAGAGAGAGAGAGAGAGAGAGAGAGAGAGAGAGAGAGAGAGAGAGAGAGAGAGAGAAAGAGAAAAGGGTTGGAAATTTCAGACCCAAATTTATTTGTCCTCTAGAGCAGGCTCCAAAAGTTGGCCCACAGTTCTGTGCTTTTGCCTGTCCTGCCATGTGGTTCAAAGTATACTCACGTGGAACTCTTCTCTTGAGATTTCTTCTGGGTCATTGGAAGGAACTCCATTCCAGTCCATAGTATCCAATAGATATTCTGCCAGTTCTTTCACCCTCTAGTTGTGAAACATAATTCTTCATAACCCCAATTATTGGCTGAAGTACTCATATTTCAATATCCTGGAACTAAGATGCAATAACCCTTTTGTATCCATCAGAGTTCCTGAAAGAAATAGGACCAATTTATTGGAATTGGCTTAGGTGATTATGGAAACTGAATAGTCCTATAAATGCCATTGGAACCTGGAGAAGCAAAAATACTGATATAATTCCAGTCTAAGCCTCAAAGCCTTAAACCCAGGTGTGCCAATGGTGTAACTTGCAGTCCAAGGGCAGAATAAGACCATGTGTAAGAAAAGCAGGCAAGCAAGAAGCAAAAGTTTGCATAAGCCATGTCCCCATCAATTCTGCCTCTGTGCTCTGCCTTTTGCTCTATACAGGCCCTCAATGGACTGAATGATGGCCACCAGCCTGGAGGAGGGCAATCTGCTTTACTGAGTTCATTGATTCAAATGTTAACCTCATACAGAAACACCCTGTGTGGTCTGTGAAGACCACACATATGGTTTGACTTTTGAAAAGTGAGGGCACCATCAATTTTTTTTTTTTTTTAGGTGGGTGGAAATGCAGGTCTTTTTAAAAGTTATTTATTTATTTATTTTTGGTTCAGTGTACACAAATGGAGTACAACTATCATTTTTCTGGTTGTGTACAAAGTAGAATCACACCATTTGCATATTCATACATGTCCTACCCACCAAGAAAAGTCCAGGGCCAGATGGATTCTCAGCTGAGTGATACAAGTCCTTTAAAGAAGAACTCATTCTGATACTCCTCAAAGTACTCCATGAAATAGAAGAGGAAGGAACCCTCCCAAACTTTCTATGAAGCCAATATCAACCTGATATCATCCAAAACCCGATAAAGACACATCAAGGATAGAAAATTTCAGACCAATATCACTAATGAACATAGGCACCATCAATTTGACAGAGATTTCTACAGTAGTCTGGCAAATTCCTGCTTCTACTTGAGATCTATTGTTGCCATGTGCTTTCATCTAAATGGACTTGCTGGAATGAACCCATTGTCTAGAACCTCCTAAGCCTCTCAGACTTCTAGTTTGCTTAGGCAACCTCCATAGCCAGTTTACTTGCTTCAGAATTACGTTCCACAACTCGGAAAAAAGGACCGTGACCAATAGGTTTCACCCTGGTTCACTATGTGCTGCCCACTTTAAATGCTCTCCTCTTTGTATGCTCTTTTGAAGCTGGTTTGTTTGAAATGCTTCTTGACCTTGAAAAATCCCCACATTTAGCTGCCCTGCCCCCAAGGGAATGTAGAATGTCCTTCTTTTCTAACTGCATTTGGTTAAAAGCAACAAAATAGAAGTGTGAAGAATGTAGAAATCTGGAAGGGCATCTACTGAGAATCAGAATACTGAGCTGGTCATGGCTTCAATCTCTGCAAGAAAAAGCTCAGCCAAAAGTGATATATGGAAAGTAAGAAAAGTGCAAACTAATGGGCGCCTGGTTAAATTCATCTTCAATAATTCATTTAGAAATGAGTAGCAGACTAAAGCCTCAGAAATCTGAAAATGTCAAGAAGAGAGACCTATTAAATGACTTTCCAACTGTTACCAAGGTCAGGAGAAACATTAGCTTGAAACCATGAAATTCCTGGCTCTTCATTTCCAATTTTAACAACAAGATGTTATGCCTTATTCTTTAAAGTACAGTCTACATTCTTGGAGGAATAAAAAGGAAACAAACCCACAGATAAACAAATTTAATCCAGATTACTCTGGCTTTATCTATTAAAGGCATTCATTTAGTAAAAGTCACAGTGAGTGTGAATTATTCAATGCCCATATCCTTCCCAACTTTAAGGATTTTTTTAAAGCTAGGTATCAAGATCATTAATAATTGATAAAGCATTTGTAAACCCTTAGCAAATGAACAGTCAAGGGACACATTAATAAAACATCTTTAAAAATCTCTCTCTGGGCTGATTCTCATCATGCCGTCCCAAAGCAGAGTAAGTGGGGCTGGCTGCTCATCCTCCATCTGAAAGCATTGCCCGGCACATCTGTAACAAGGTGAGCCAGAGGGCAGAGGGCAATGCTTTTTAGGAATCCAAAGCTATCTTCCACACTGCTATCCACATACCTCCAGCTGATTCAAAGCTTAAGAGCATTCCCCAAATAAATAAATCCTTAGGCAAAAATTTTCTGTTGAGTCACTAAATGTAAATTTATAGTTGAACTTTTTGACATATCTATTTGCAAAGCAGAACATTCAAGATCCTAGGGAAACAAAAAGGTTAGGCATTTAGGAAGAGCCAATGAAAATCGTCACCTTAAGGTCACTGTTCATATTCAGTCCAGGCTAAAGGAGCAGTCAGGGTCACTGAGCCCCACAGCTTTGAGGCAGTTAAGTGACTTGGCTCATCTTTTCTTACTGGAAAATGTAAAAGATAAAAAAATGAGTTTTCCTGACCTGGCATCTTTCTTCTGAGCAATGAAGAATAGTGCAGACAGGAGAAGGGACCAGCTATTAGCATATTAACCTGTCACTGTCCTTGGGCAGAGTTGTGAAGAAATCACAGTGTAAATAAGATCAACAGGCAGGGGGCAGAATCCAAGAGCAGGAAGGCACTCAACACAACCCTTTGGTGAGAAAGACCCACCTGGGGTATACCTTGAGGTTACCTGGTAAGGATAAAAACATCAGGTAGTATCCCCCCAGGTCAAGGTCCAGATGACCATTTTAGGGATAGTGAACAATTTTAACATTCCAAAACATGTATTGAGCACCTGCTTCATGCATGAACATGGAGGCACTGAGTGGATAATGATAATATATTAATAACAAGATTATTATTATATGCCACTCTGTTCTTTCCTGAAGACTTCCCTCTATTCATGGAGGCAAAATTCACAGGTAAACCAAGAACCAGATGACTTTTCAAGGTGGCACAATATTTCAAGTTATTAGGGTAGAAGTTGGTGTTTCAAGGCTCTACAATCAATACAATTAAGGTCATTATACAAAAATTAGAAATTGATTCTCTTGATTCCTATATATTTTGGATTACTTTATTTAACATGGTGGATATCTTGAGTCCCATTAGTTGGTTCAATTCTGCTCAGACCCTAAGAGAAGAAGGCAAGTGAGCTTCTTATTTGGATGAATGCTACTGAGACAGAATTTGTACTTTATGCTTGGAAAGAACTACAGAACTATAGTCTTTGGTCCATGTCTAGAAAGCAAAACTCCTTTAGACCTGTAACAAAATGTGCAAAGGAGAATAAATTCCTTCCCCACTATGATTTCTCCTGTTGATCTCTTTCATTTATGTTAGGGTTGGGGTCAGGCTAGGACAAGGGTCAAAGTTTTGGTTAGGGCAAGGGTTAGTGTTAGTGTTGCCTCAGGTATTTTTTGATTTATAAAAGGAATTTTCCATAGTGGCAACGTATCTTCATGCCAGGAAGCCTTCCTTTTGGCTTTATTTAACCAGAGCTACAGGTTAGACCTAGAATGTCCCCAAAGGCACATGTGTTAAAGATATATTCCCCAGTTTGGGACTATTTGGAAGGCAGTAGAAACTAAAGGTGGACACTTGTGGAAGGTCTTCTGGTTATTGAAGGGTAGGGGTTATGAAGAAATCACAGTGTAAATAAGATCAACAGCAAGGGTGTGATCCTGAGGGGATTGTGGGACTCACATCTCTTCCTTTTTCTGTTTTTCCCATTCTGGTCATGAGGTAAATAGTCTTGCTATATGTTGCTGCCATGATGTGATGTCTTGCTATAGTTCCAAAGCAAAGGGGCCATTTAATTGTGAACTGAAATCTTGAAAATTATGCACCAAAGCAAACTTTTTTTCCTTTCTTAAGTTGACTTATTTCAAATGTTTGTTAGAGTAATAGAAAGCTGACGTTGCCACTTCTTTTCTTATTCCTCAACAAAGCTCAGTGCTTGCTTCATATCAGCTGCCCTAGTCTGAGTCTCATCATCCTCAAAACTGGTCTTCCTCTTGTCATTCTAGCTTCTTTATTTTGGACTTCCTTTCCATTCTATGCAGCATACAGAATGACCTTTAATAATGAACTCTAGTCTGTGTGCAATCTCTAAACTTCAGATTTTTCCTTTCCACAGCCCACAAGAGCTTACCTGATGGCTTCTCCAACTTCTACCCATCCTCTGATGATGACCTGGAACATGTATCTCCACACCAGTCCTTTTTCCCTTCTTGTGCCTTTCAAACTCATGACTAAGGGGTTTGCTCTTGGTTTCTTTTCCCTGAAACACTGATCCCAGATATTTTCACCTTCAGTCCTTTCTCTTCATCAGGCCTCAGCTGGAACATCAGAAATGCCTTCCTTGATTATTCAACCCCCTTATACAACCACGCCTGCTTCCTGTCACTCTCTACCAGATCACTACTTTCTCACCTCCAGAAATGATTACCGTGTGTTAATATGTTTATTTGCTTCTTTGTTTTTCTATCTTCTCCACCTTCACCTCCAATTAGAAATAGATTCCAGGAGAACAGGACTGAGTTGAATAAATGTTAAATTTTATATGACAACGGCACTTAAGATAGAGTTCCCATTTCAAAGAAATGAATGCACTAAAGAAAACAGGATAAAGAAACTGTGGTATATATACACAATGGAATATTACTCAGCCATAAAGAAGAATAAAATTATGGCATTTGTAGGTAAATGGATGATGTTGGAGACTGTTATGCTAAGTGAGATCAGCCAATCCCAAAAATCCAAAGGCCGAATGGTCTCTCTGATAAATGAATGATGATGCATAATGTGGGAGGGGAAGGGTGGCAAGAATGGAGGAAGGATAGATAGCATAGAGGAAAGGGAGGGGTGGGGGCGGGGTGGGGGGTAAAAATAATAACAGAATATGTGACAAATACCATTGCCCTGTGTACATGCATGAACGCACAGATGGTGTGACTCTACTTTGTGTACAACCAGTGAAACGATAGCTGTGCGCCATTTGTGTTCAATGAATCAATAAGTAAAAAAAAAAAAAAGAAAGAAAGAAAACAGGAAGCACAACAAAACAGCTATTAAAGGCCATGGGCAAAATTGTTATTGGTGAGATTGAGCCATGGGTTATAGGAGTTCAAGGAAAATAGACTTCTGGCTAGTATGAGTAAGGACAACTATGATGGAGTTGACCTTTTGGTTAGCTGGTGACAAGTCAGAGATCTGGAAGGAACTTTAGAGGAATACTGTTCTCAGGAAAATGTCTTTTTAGGACACATGGATGATGAATCACATGAAGGAGGGATTGGAGACCAGACAATTCAACCATGGCTTTATAGAGGATTCCATTACTTCCGTCATTATGTGGAAAAATTTCTCATTATTCAGATGAAAAAATTCAAGGCACCTTCTCTTGGGTATTTCAAACCATGAAATAACATATTTAAAGAAATTGCATCCTTCTATAAAAGGAAAAAATTCACAGAGCTTACCTATATCTGTAATAAACACTTGACCACCTGTGATAAACCCTAGTTTACCACAAAGGACAGGAGACGGCCTATTAAATAACATTAGGAATAATCTCAAAGAATCTTAGATCTGGCATTTTTTCCTGTCTGTTGTTGTCTCTATAATGATAACATTCACTCTCTTTTAAAAAATATATAAATTAACCAACAAAAATAAAGAAATCTCTGCTGTGAGTATAGATATGAAGGTCCTGCAAATTCTTTATTGTATATAAAGTTAAAAAATAAACCCCCAAACAAAAAACTCTCCCCTCAGATAGTATTTAAGCCCTGCTGGAATCCCCATCACTCACTCCCAGTCCCTCACCCAGCTATTTGCTCTTGTAATAATCTTGTTCTTCTTGTAGCAACACAATTCTCTCCAACAGCCTCTTATATCTTTGTAGGCAATGGGCTGTGTCCATCCCTATCAGCACAAAGATGCAATGAAAAAGATCCGGAGGTGCAGCCTCATGGCAGAACCCAGAGCAGAGGTTTCTGCTATGACACCACCCTAGTTACTCATGCACACTGTCAGATAAATCCTCCAGTCTGATCCCTGTGCACCTGTGCTTCTGTTTTGCTATAGTCTGATCTTTTCCAAGGCAAAGTCCACCTAGCAGTTAAATAAATAAGGAGACCATTACTGTCTTTCAGACTCTGACTAAAGAACAAGTTAGGAACACACCCACCCACACACACACATGCAAAGACCAGTGGCAGTGAAGATTTCATCTGCCTCTGACAAGAAGATATTTAATTAATGCTTGTACCTGTCTCTCCCTGCATGAAACAGACAAATCAAGGAACTTTGGAAGAATAATTAATTCAGCTGTAAAAGCAGCATCAGATTTTTTTTTTAAATCCCAAACCAAAACAAAACAAAATAAAAAACCAAGGGAAGGAAGCAGCAGGTGTGAGGAATGTTTAATTATCAGGAGTTTGGAACCTTGGGACCCTGACAAGGAGTTTTGTCACCAAGCATTCTTCCTTCTGAGGTTAAGATCCAGCTGGTCCTGATTCACCAAATATATATGTACAATTAATCCCAGGTTCCTAAATTAAGGTCATCTCAAAGGGTAGAATGTGTGCCTTTGAAAAATGGGTGTATTTCACAGCATTAAAGTAGTTTTCCTATCTCACTGTCAGGAACATGTGTATTAGGAGTTGTTTTACCAGTGATGAAGAGGGGTTTATAGCAAAAGAGAGTGATTATTTCCCACTGTAAGCTTATGCTGGATGTTAGCCTCTCTTTCTAGATCTAATCACTAATGTCCGAAAGAAAAGTAAAACACTTGCCTGGTGCTTTTGGAAGAAGAGCCTGAATGTGCTCAGCTCTATCCCCCTGCATTCCACGTTCAGATTGAACTTGTCCACAAGAAGCTTCTGTTTCCTGATAGGCAGCTCTTCACAAGGGAAGCCTTTGATTTTCCTCTTTCTTCTGTGATGGAGATGAAGCATTAACAAGATAATTGTATCAAACTCTCTTGAGCTTTTCATTTGCTTTGATTTTGAGTAGTTCAGATGTATTTGATATTCTGTCTCTCTGATGTCTATGTCTTTCAATTACTTTAAAAATTGAAAAGGGAGGATGAATGTATTTATTGGTACATCAAATTCTTCCTTCACCTTGAAGAAGGAATGTTAAGGTACTGTAAAGATAATTCAATGATATTCTCCTTTCTTTGCTGTATTAATGGACCCTTAACATCTTTTTAACTTAAGAAAAAAAACAAAATAAAATTAAAAGAAGTAATCACACAGAAATTATTCACACAGAAATCATCCTTTTAAATATGTATCCATTTGAAGTTATAAAAGTTGGAGAATTGTCTTAGGGGATAATTCTCAAACAAAGGATGTGGGTCAGGGAGCCCTGGATGCATTAACAAGAAATGTCAGACAGAAAACAAACTATCATTTTACTTCCCACAGCCACCATCTATTACATTTCCATCAATAATAGTTCAGAGAAATTTACATTTTTAAAAAAAGAAGCTACCCTTGACACACCTTCTGCAGTGAAAGAAATGTTTCCTTTGTGAAAACTCTAAGGTTAGTTTGTTCTGCCTACATTGAATAGGAATCCATTCGTTGTGGCCTCAGGATCTCTCTTCTGACTTTGATTTTTCTTTCCCTGAACTTCTTGATCCAACGGCTTTGCAAATACTTTATGTGAAGCTCAGCATTCCACTCTCTTCCCCATAGACTTAGGGCTCCAGACCAGTTCCTGATCCTCTGCTTTTTCAATCTGGTTTACTTCTTTTTCTTCCTTTATGTACATCTGCCATGCATAGCCCATAATAACCTCCTACTAGAATTGGCTACAAGCACCTCTCCATGAGAGCTAGGCTGTTTACAAGTTTGTTAGAATCAGTAACTAATTTTCACTATGTAACCAAAGCTTCTAAAATATTATAATATGTCTAGCAATACAAAAATACATGCGCATGAAGTTATTAATTGAAGCATTCCTTGTAAATGCAAAGTTTGACAAACAACTCAAGGTCCACACATTGCAGAGGGCTTGAAAAAACTGTGGTTGTCTACTCAATAGAGCAATGTGCCTCAGAAAGAATGGGAAGATCTCCATAAAGTGAAATGAAACTTTTTATATATTATTAAGTAAAAAAACCAAGAATACTATGCTATATTTTTAAAGAAAAAGATGTATATGTATATGCATATATGTGTACATATATATGTATATGTATATGTACATAATAATTTGCACAGAAATAGATATAGGAAGGGACTACTGAGATTGGGTACTTAACTTAAAGAGTGGTTTAGTCAGCTTTTACACTGCTGTGACCAAAAGGCTTGATGTATTTGAGAGGAGGAAATGTTTGTTGGGCTGATGGTTTCAGGGACCTCAGTCCACAGTTGGCAGACTCCATTGCTCTGGACACAAAGTGAAGTAGAACATCAATGCAGAGGGGCGTGGAGGGGGAGAACAACTCAAGACATGGCAACAAGGAAGGAAAGTAAAAGAGGTTTGCACACCAGAGACAAAATGTATACCCTAAAGGTGTGCCCCCAGTGACCCAACTGATCCTAACATACCCTGCCTGCCCATAGTTACCATCCAGTTAATCAGTGTCAGTGGATCAAGGCACTGACTTGGTTAAGGTTCTCAGAACTCAATCTTCCACCTTAAACTTTCTTGCATTGTCTAACATGAGAGTTTTTTTGGGGACACCACAGAATCAGACCAAATCTGTGGTGAAGGCGACAGATGAACAAATGAAGGCGACAGAAATGGGATAAAAAATGTGAAATTGATAATGGGATAAAAGAGTTGGAGATTACCAGGTGCCGTGGCACATGCCTGTAATCCCAGCAGCTTGGGAGGCTGAGGCAGGAGGATCGTGAGTTCAAAGCCAGCCTCAGCAAGAGCAAGGCACTAGGCAACTCAGTGAGACCCTGTCTCTAAATAAAATACAAAATAGGGCTGAGGATGGGGCTCAGTGGCCGAGTGCCCCTGAGTTTAATCCCTGGTTCCAAAAAAAAAAAAAAAGGGTTGGGGAAAGTCACAGGTCTCTGAGTATAACTTTGATTATAGTTCTGACATTTAGAAGACACACAAAAGTGAATGAATGAATTAATTAATGAATAAAATTACTAATTTCTAGAGGAATCCAAAATGGGATGTAAACAGTAGTAAATGAACCCCGCTCTGTCACAGACAAATTATATAAGTGCATTGAAATAACATAGGCAAAAAAGCAATGAATTTAAATGGCTTTGGCAAATAGGTTTTTCATTATATAAGGCTGAAGACCAAACAAAATATATGAAAATATCATCATTCTCTGGTTAGTTAATTTGATTTTCAGAGTATGGATTGGCAATTCTGAAATTTTGCATGTGTACAAAGATTGAGCCAAAATATAAATATACTATGGCTCTCAAGAGCCACCTTTCTCATTGTTGGAGAAAAGAAGTAATACATAAGGAAAAAAGAAAGGATAGACTGAGCTCTCTAGGATTGGATTGGTTTTCCTACTATAGAAGACAACAGGAATCAAGACAAATAGGTTTTCTAAAAATATACATATATATTTATGCATATACTATGTATATGAGAAAGAATATAAAATGTAGATGTGTATATATGTTTGTGTGTGTGTGTGTGTGTGTGTGTGTGTGTGTGTACACATATTTCCTGGCCCTGTCTCTTGAAAAGGATCTTGAAGCAAGGATATCTTAGTAAGAATTAGTACTCCTAACATCCATATCTTGATTTCTGAATGAAATTCTCCCATAAAAGAAACCAGGGCTCCATATAGAAAAATAGCAGATTCCAGTGTTTGAGAGAAGATAATACAAGTTGAGATGAACACTTCGCCATGCCAAAAAACAAGTAAGTGCTCAAAAAATGATGTGAACATGTTCAAAAAGCTCAGAGGCCAATTTGATGTGATTCCCAGTGGCCACATCTATGAAACCTTCAGAAACGAGATATAGTAGTTGTTTTTAATTGAGAGAATGCAATAAATATGTATGAATTCATACTTATGTTAGAAAACAATTGTAGAAACAAATGAGGAAAAATAGGTAGCTCTTATTTATAGTAGAATTTCAAATAATAATAAGCAATTATGTAATAAAAATCATTAGATAATCAACATAGTAAAAATTGTTGCTGGCAAGATTCAAAGGCAGGTGATAAAATTAGTGGACACAAATATGATGGAAAAATAACTTAAGCAAAGTCACAGAATATGTCCTCATAAGATACTCATTACAAAGGGAAGATCAATCATCTTCACAGTGGTAAAATCTGGCAGGGGTATCTTCACTAAGTAATTGAAATTAACATCAACAATAATAAGACAGCAATATCATGTGTCCATGTTACAATGCACTGAGTAGGACTCGGCACTTGTATTGCTTTCTTGCTGAAAATGTGCAACCTCAATCTGATTATGAAAAAATATCAGACAAGTCCACATGAAGGGAGATTCTAAAACGTAACTGTCCAAAACAGTTCCCAAGTGTCAAGATCATGAACGACCAAGAAAGAGAAACTATTACAGATTGGAGGTCATTAAACAGACTTGAAAAATAAAAGTGATACTAAATCCTGAAGTGGATCCTGAGCCAGAAGAAGGACATTGGTGGGAATATTGATGAAATTTGAATGATGTATGTTTATTATTTAAGTCTCTAATTTTAATTATATTCATGTAAATTTCTTGCTTGTGATAATTGTCCTACACCTAATATAAGGTGTTAATATTCATCAAAATTTGATGAACTCTGCATTATTCTTACAACTCCCTAATAAGTCTAATATTATTTCAATATAAAAATTTTAAATGCTATGCTTAATCTTCTTATTAACACTATTGTGTAAATATTATCCTTCCCACTTGATAAATTTTAAAAAATCTGACATGCATTAAGGTTACTAAATAAATGATATGATAGATCCCAGTCTGTTTAACTACTACTAATGTGTTTTTCCAGTATTGGAAAAACTTCTAAGTCTTTCCCTAGTTATTGAATTCTTAATTTGAATGAGCTAACCATCCTCTATTTCACCCATGGCCCAACACACAATGAACAACAATAATAAAACAGGCCTACTTTAGAGGGACAGTATACGGCAAAAATAATTGTATACATTACAACAAATTGAAGTGATTGAGGAAGTAAACATTTCCAAATTTACCTAGAATCAAAAGCAGCTATTCAAATTTACCAAAGAAAATCATAATGTCTCTGCATCTTTATATTCTACATTAGATGGTCAGTTCTTTGAGTGCAGGGGCAGTGGCTTGTCTACCTTGCCTGAAATAGCTAACGTTTTTAGGGAGTTAGAATATGCCAGACCTTGTGCTCAAAGCTTTATATGCAGTATGTCATCTCATCTTCACAATTCTCTGTGTATTAGGAACCATATAGTCTCCATGATCACAAGAAGCTATATGATAAACTGATCTTGATGGCACATGCTTGTAATCACAGTTAGTCTAGAGCCTGAGGTGGGTGGATCACAAGTTCGCAGCCAGTCTGGGCAACTTAGTGAGACCCTGTCTTAAAAAAAAAAAAAAAAACAACGAACAAACAAAGAAACAAAAAATAATGTCTGGGGAGGTAGCTCAGTAGTACAGCAACCAGTGATCAATCCTCAGTTTCACGAACAAGCAAACTTTATTACCATTAAGATCAGTGATAGGGTTGGAAACTTGCTAGGGGAGGGGGGAATTTTGAAACCAGGCTTTCTCCCTGTCTGCAGATCCCATGCTCTTCCCAACTACACATATTGTCCTGTGTAAATGAAGGGTAAGTGCATTTGACTGTACTATGCTGTCCTCATCTCTTCTTCCTTGATCTGTTTGTGCTTCTGGTACATAATTGGGACCGATGGTTTCTTGAAAAGGTCAGGGAGTGCCCCTCAAGGTGCATTTTCCATCACACCCTGCAAGCTTATCTCTTCCTGCTCTGTCATTTGTTGCTATAGATTTCCTATATTTTCAATTATGTTCTTTTTGGGAAGGTTAAATCAGATTGGAGGACAATAAATGGTTAATGGAATGATCTTGGTATAATTACTCATTATAAAACATCTCCCTCTTAGTTGTGGCCTTAGATGATTTTATTTGGGGGAAAAAGTATCTCCTGGGGCAGAAGTGAAAGAGCAAAGTGATAAGAAAGGGAGAGCTGCCTATTCTTCAGCGATTTTGATCACAAGTGGAAAAAGGATGTTACTTGTCAAAGCTGCTAAGATGCTATTAGGAAATTCACTGAAAGATGAAAAGTGGAACCAACCAGCCAACCAATAAACAAAAACAAAAACTAATCCCAACAACATGCTTTGTTTTCCCTCTTGCTCAGGAATGTTTGTATTTGCTCCTTTAAAACAACAAATTGAAACAAGATGGAAAATGCCTGGCTGAAGCTTGCTTTTGTTTTCTACACTGAGACTATTGCCTATGCACATATTGTAGATGTGTAACTCTAGCCAAATCTCCCTCTCCCCTCTCCAAAGAGGCTTGATAATGACATGATTAGAACCCTTGGAACCCAAGCAAAGTTGGTATTTTAATTGAAAGAAAAAAAAAGTGAAGCAGAAGGAACAGACCAATAATAAATATGTGGAGTTGTCTTTTACCTAAAGCAAAATGAATTTGCTTTATACTTAATCTTTATTACATAGCCATTTTGTAGATGTGGTTCTGGTTGATGCTTTGCTTTTCTGAAGAAAAATGCATTTTTATATCTCAAGCCGTTAGAATCCTGGATAGAAATAACAAGTTTTTTCCCCCCAGTGTGGAGGCAAAGTACATCACCATCCTTAAGCCCTAAGTCACCACATCCCCTTTTCTACTGATGAATTGATGTTGAATAACACTGAATACAAAGCAAAGATCAAAGGCAGAAGTCTCAATAGATGTGTGTGCATGACATTTGAGATAGCTTTCTACATAAAACCACCAAAAATGAATGGTAAGTAGAAAAAAATGATTCCTCATTCTATCTCTGACCTAACCAGTGGGACTCTTTATTAAAAAAAAAAAAAAAAAACCTTTGATTTTTTTTATTCTTGATTTGCATGTAGTAATTGTACATATTAGTGGGGTTCAGTGTGATATTTCCATACTTCCATATAGCATGCACTGATTAAATCTAATCTCCCTTTTCAACTTTCCCCAACACCCTTCCAAATCTCTAATATTTGCTATTATACATTCAGGTCAATATTTCAGTGTTGAACCCAGGACCTCACATATGCTAGGCAAGTGCTCTACTACTGAGAGACATCCCCATCCCAGCTCAGGTGAACTTTTTTGTTTTTTATGTTTTTTTGAATTCCACACATATCCACACATAAAAAATAAAATATCCTTTATTTTGTTACAAACACAGGATTGATTCTACTTTATGGATGAATAACAGTACATGATATATGTAGACCGAATTTTTTTCACCCATTCATCTCTTAATGGGCACCTATTTTAGCTATTGTGAGTACTGCCATGAAAAATATGGGTATTTATTTGGTATGCTGATTTCATTTCCTGTGGATATAGTCCCAGAACTGGGATATCTGGATCATATGGTAGATTTATTTTTAGTTTTTGAAGCAACCTCCATACCCTTCTCCATGTGGCTATATTCACATTCCCCCCCAAAATAAATAAGTGTTCCTTTTTCTCCACACCCTTGCCAACATTTGCAATTTTTTCTTTTTCTGATAGAATCCATTCTAACTGGAGAGACATGGAACCTCTTCATAGAGTTGATTTGCATTTCCCTGATTGCTTACCATTGAGCATTTTTTCACATATTTGTTGGCCATTTGTATTTCTTCTTTTAAGATGTGTCTATTTAGGTCATTTGCCCAATTTTTAATCGAATGACTTGGTTGTTGGTTTTTGAGTTCCTTATATATTCTGAACATTAATTTTCTGCCCAACTAGTAGTTGGCAAATATTTTCTCCTACTTTTTAGGTAGTTGCTTTAGTCTGTTGTTGCCTTTGCTGTGCAAATGGCTGGGACCCTGGCAAAAGTTCTTGCTTATCCTTTAATCATCAGTTTCATTGCATCTTTGTCTTCAGTTCTATAAATGTCATCCTGAGAAGCAAAGTTAATCATGAGAAGTCCCTGTGTAAAAGTATCTTTTATTTACCAGTAATCCAAAAGGTAAAATTAGAATCCTCTAGCCAGAAATGCGATGTCTTCATTCACTATATCGCCAATTTCTTTTGGAAAGCTGATCATATGGACATGTTCTGCCTCTCATCTTTTTCCTAAGGACAGCCTTGAAAGATGCCCAGGATGATCAGTAGCTTATGACATGGCTTGGTAGACTATTAGATAAGCCTGTGTGATTGATTTCCCGTAGTCGGCACTCGGAAATATGGTGTGTGGGAGGGACCAGAAAATGTTATGAGAGAAATAAAGAGAGAGAAAGAAAAGAAAGAGAAAGAAAGAACCAACAGACAGAGGGTGATTTGAATCAACAGTAGAGAAAAAGGGTGAAAACTGGGAACTTTGCTGCCAGTATTTCCAAATCTACTTGGGATTCCTAATGGCCGCCCTGATCCAAACTCAGACATCCTAGTCTTGTTAGGATTCCTTTTCCTCTACAGCCTGGCTTCTGGATTTTCCCAGGTTACCTTGATCCACAGCCATGTGACTTATATCCTTCTTTCTTTTTGATATTTCTGTTCATAAAATAATGTCTGCATAATTTTTATTTATTTATTTATTTATTTTTTAATTTTTTTATTGATTCTTTTTACTTGTACATGACAGTAGAACCCATTTTGATATAATTATACAGCAGGGAATATATCTTTTTCTTCACAATGTAGATTCACAGGATTCATAAAATCTTACATATACATAGGGTAATACTGTCTCTCAGTCTACTATTTTTCCTTCCCCCACCCCCTCCCAACCCATTTTCTTCTACACCATCCATACTTCCTCCATTCTTTTCTTATCCCCACTGTTACCCACTCCCCATTATGTATCAGCATCCACTGATCAGAGAAAACATTTGGCCTTTGGTTTTTAGGGCTTGGCTTATTTCACTTAGCATGATATTCTCTAACTCCACCCATTTACCAGCAAATGCCATGGTTTTATTCTTCTTTATGGCTGAGTAATATTCCATTGTGTATATATACCACAGTTTCTTTATCCATTCTTCAATTGAAGGGCATCTAGGTTGATTCCACAATCTAGCTAATGTGAATTGAGCAGCTATGAACACAGATGTGGCTGCATCCCTATACTTTGCTGATTTTAAGACCTTTGGGTATAAACCGAGGAGTGGGATAGCTGGGTCAAATGGTGGTTCCATTTCAAGTTTTTTGAGGAATCTCTATACTGCTTTCCAGAGTGGCTGCACAAATTTGCAACTCCACCAGCAATGTAAGAGTGTACCTTTTTCCCCACATCCATGCTAAGACTTATTATTGCTTGTATTCCTGATGATAACCATTCTAATTGGAGTTAGATGAAATCTTAGGGTGGTTTTAATTTGCATTTCTCTCATTACTAGAGAGGATGAGCACTTTTTCATATATTTGTTGATCACCTGTATATAATCTTCTGTGAAGTGTCTGCCCAGATCCTTAGCCCATTTATTGAATGGGTTCTTTGCATTTTTGGTGTAACATTTTGTAAGTTCTTTATGAATCTTGGAGATCAGTGCTCTGTCTGAAGTGTGTGTGGTAAAGATTTTCTCCCACTCTGTAGGCTCTCTTTTCACATTATTGATTGTTTCTTTTGCTGAGAAAAAGCTTTTTTAGTTTGAATCCGTCCCATTTATTGATTCTTCCTTTTATTTCTTGCACTCTGGTGGTCATATTGAGGAAGTCTGGTCCTAATTTAAGGTAAGTTTGTTGTCACCTAGACATCACTGCCATCTTTGCCAACAGGGTGTAAGTGTAATCTGACCTTGAATCAATTTTACCTAGCACATACTTTAGTATTTCTCAAAATTGCACATAAAACATCATGTCCATTGGAAAACCACACTGCCCACAGACAGAGCTTGGCTCAACTTTATTTTCTCACATAATTTTGTTGTCATTCTTTGTTTTTCTTCAGTGTCAGGGTTCAGACTCAGGGCCTTGTGTATGCTAGGCACATTCTCTACACACTGAGCCATATCTGTAACCCACATATTTTTGCTTGTTAGAGCATATATGAATGTACTAGGGTTGCTAAAACAAATCACCACAATTCATTGGTTTCAGATGGCCAGAAATTTACTATCTTATTGTTTGGGAGGCCTGAAGTCCAAAATCAGCATGTTGGAAAGATCACACTCTGAGGACTCAAGAGAGAACTCTTCATTCTCTGTTCTGGCTTTGGTGGCTCCTACTCTTGCTTGGTTTGAGCAGTATAATCCCAATCTCTGCCTTTGTCTTCATGTGACCTTTATACCTATATCTTCATTGTTTTTCTCCTTTTCATTCTTGTGTAAGGATACTCATCATTAGATTTAGGGACCACTTTAATCCAGGATGATTTCATATGAAGAGCCTGAATTTAACTGTATCTGCAAAGACTCTTATTCCAAATAAAGTCAAATTCTGAGGCTTTGGGGAGACATATCTTTAGGAGATCACATCAACATAATGCAGCATAGTTACCATGTCATATTGTCGTTCAGTCCTTGTCTTTATCTTTGTCCTAGATGAGAGTCCCTCAAATATAAGATGCCTTCCTTTCTCATTTTGTAATTAAGTAATGTGTTGAATAGATACATCAATGAAAAATATTTTCTTAGTCTTTCAAATGAAAGGATTAATTAATTAATTTGTTCCCTTTCAATACTGAATGAATAGCACAATAGGCAGAATGCTAATATCTGGATCTCTTGCACATCCAGCAAAACATTCTAAAAAATATTCCATTTATTCTTTGATGATTAAAAGTAAATGACTCTAAAAATGGAAACAGTTGTTTTCTTTAAAAAAAATGCATTCTATACAATGCTTGCTCTGGAAGTTAAACCTACATGCAAGGTTAGTAGTATATACTCGGTGTGTCACAAATTGAGACTATGACCTGACAGGTAAAAATGTGTTCATGATAACAAAGCAAAAGAGTATTTTAAATCAAGTGTAGCTGATGTCATTTTATGCAGCCCTGTTAAGACTGGGGCAAATGCTCTCCCAACTGCTGGGAGTGTTGGAGGGTGACAATGAAAGTGCTCAGTGGAGTCATTTTCTGGGAAATGCCCTCAGGGGAAGAGAACACCCTTGCCAAAGTCACGATCATCCCTGCGAGTAAACATGAACCAATGTCAGGTCAACGTGGTGGGGAAGGTGGAGGATTGAAAAGTGCTGCCCCTTGCCCCATTACAGCAGGGATCCGGTGAGATCACTGCTTCAGTTCAATTCCTCCTTCTGCCTAATCATACTTCCCAGTCAGGTGTCAACATTGAGAGTAAAACTTTTGCTGCTTTCCTAATATATAAATCTCAGTCCCAGAATCGGTTTCCCTGGGGATTATAACTAGGACACCAAGCTAGTTCTAGGAAATCATCTCATGTGCCTTCTGTGTAGCCTTCCTTTTAAGGTTGACATGGTAACCATTAGCCACATATGGCTACAACAGTTTTAATAAAATGACATTGGTGGAGACTTTTTAAAAATCAGTTCTTCATCCACATCAGCCACATTTCAGGTACTCAGTTACCACATGTGACTGATGGCTTTGATATCGTGCGGCATCTACAGAACGTTGTCATCACCGGTCATGACTATTGGCAGCATCTTAGTTTTCTCAGGCTGCCATAGTAAAGTACTATCTTCAGAGGGGCTTAAACAACAGATATTACTTCTTACGGTTTTGTAGTTTTGGGAATCCAAGATCAAGGTGCCAGTGTGGTTAGTTTCTGGTGAGAACTCTCCCTTATTTTCAAATGGTGTCCTCTCACTGTGTCCTTGCATGCAGAAGACAGAAAGTAAGCTTCTCATAGACACCCCATTATGAGATCCCCACTCTCATGTCCCATCTCTTAGCTGTCACATTGGGGGTTGGGTCTTTAACATTAATTTTTGTAGGGAGACTATTATTTAGTCCACAGTAGACAGTCTTGTCTTAGGGCACAAAGAAAATCAGCAACACTTCTCAGTCTTCTCTCCATCCCTAATTTGCTCCAGAATTATCCCTACATTCATTGATTGCTTTCTTTGTAGATTTTCACTTACTTTCCAAGGCCCTAATTACCTCCAAGATTATAAAAGGGTAGTGATTATTTTATGTTATATAACAAAATGGTTTTAACATTCATTTCCCTTATGATAGAGGATGCACTAGAAGGAAAACAGAGAATTCAGAACCAGGATATTCTCAGTTCCCTAAGCATATGGTGTTCTATGTCCTCTCCACCTGTCCTTCAGAAGAAAAGCTGATGCCTACAGCCTGGCTAAGGATGCACAGTCACTGCCTCTGTGCTGGGCTTTTCCTTTTTTTTTTTTTTTTTTTTTGGATCAGCTCCTTATTTACAGAAATCTTCCTCAATTCTTCATGATACAACATATGTGTAGGGTAACTGGTGGGACTTTGGAAAGTTCTGAGGAAACAGGAAGGAAAGGGACATATTGGAAGGCCAAAACTTACAAGTCTAGACACATTTATGGAAAAAGGTAAGGAATTGAATGAAGAAGACATTAAGTTGTTTTTGAGGACAAAGCTTTTCATCTACTGCAGGGAAAACTAAAATGTAAGAGATATGAAGTGCTGGATTTTAGTCTTGGCTCTGTCACTTGTAATATACAACCTTAGGTGATTTTTCTTAGTTTCTTTGAGTCTTAATGCTTTGCCTGTAAAAGAGAGCTATGATGTAATTTGAGAATGAAATGTAACAACAAAGTAAATTGCACTTAACCTTATAGTTAGCACAGTGTAGTATAGCACCAAATATTTGTTCCCTCTCTCTCTGTTAGTTTCCTTAAGCTGCTGGAACTAAGTACCATAAACTGGGTGGCTTACAAAAATATCAATTCTTTTCGCACTACCCATTTTGTCCTTGGATCTCTGTCCCTGTGTCTTTCTCTCTTCTCATTAGGGATACTTTATGTTGGATTAAGAACCTACCTACTCCAGTATGACCTTCTCTCAAATGACAGATCAGCAATGACCTTACTTCCACATGAAGTCACATTCTCAGGAGCAGGGGTGTGTGTGTGTGTGTGTGTGTGTGTGTGTGTGTATTTTTTTTTTGAGGGTAAAGAGGAGGGAGCACAAATCAACCCATAACAGGGATCAAAATACCTGGGAATGAATTTTAGTCCCTATTACCTTCACTTGTGTTTATTTGGAGAGTTAATTTTAATTGAATCCTCCTTTCTTCTCAAAATTGAGAATTAGAATGCCCATTTCACAGGGTTGTTGTGAAGAGTGAATAAATTGCTTTATTTGGTGTTTGGTATACAGCAGATATTCAGAAATTTTGATATACACAGAATTAACACAAGTGAATATTTTCTCCCCTTTCTTAACCAGCTTGCAAATTAGAAAATAATTAGCATCAGTTAGGACCTACGATGTTCGAGGGACTTGGAGAAGTTATTTACAAGTTATTTCATTCACACAAAAAGTTTTAAAACAAGAAATACACAGTTACCAATGAATGCTCCTCAAAATCAATTTTCAAACTAATATTACTCAAGTGGATATGAACACACACACACAGGCACACACAATGTATACATAATCATTCACACACAGAAACCCAAACACGTATGTTTAGTAACATATCCTAATTATAGAGTGTACCATTAAAAGTACTGAAAAGAATGAAAACATTCTTTCAGTTAAGAGAATATTTTTATATTATGATTTTGCCCCAAATGAGTTATTTTAGAAACTATATGCATTCTGCTCTGTTCAAGTTGCTTCACTAAGATATTAGAAACAAAAAGCCAGACCCCTCAAACTTTGGCTCGCTTCATGGTTCAATAGAAGCAGGAACCAAAGTAAAGCAGATAAAAATACCCTACAGGCTCAGTTTGGGATTCAGAATATTTGTGTTGCTTGCTATGGCTTTTAGTTCACAGTTTAGCCCCATTTAAGTCCTCAGTAATTATTACAGCCCTTTTGGTTTGTGTAAAGGATGGGTGGTCTTCTTGTTATAGAATGATTATTTATTTGCACTCTTGCTCGGAGAGACTACTGGCATAGCACTCAATTGAAATCAAAATGACAATTTAAAACGTCCGCTTTGTTGTTGATACATCTTTGACTTCCAATGAACTGTGACAAGCCCTGCACCCCCATCCATGCCTCCTACACTTGTGTCTGTCCTCACAAGAGAAAAATGTCCCCACATTCAACTGGTTGCTCATAAATTGGATCTCTGTGTCATTGTTAAGTGAGGAGGTAGGGACACAATACAGCTTAAGATAAGAACTGACTTGTACCAGATGCCTGAATGAAGGGAGAACAGTAAAACCCTGTCCTGTTTTCAGTGAGATGTGAGAGTGTCCTACATACAGCTTTTTTTTTTTTTTTTTTTTTTTTTTAAACAAAAGATCATTGATGAAAGGCACTGCATTACCGAAAGCAAATAGCACAATTGAAGGAAAACAAACCTGCCTCAGGTACTAATACCTATCTTACCCTTTAGGGACACGAAAAGAATGTTATTGCAGAGTTTTGGAAAAATGGTAGCTTGGTCTCTTTACTAATTTTGTGAACAGTCAAAATTTTAGGAATTGTGATTTTTAAAAAGATTCAAAGTTAGGTTTTCCTTTGTTCTTTTGTCATGTAAGTTAATTCAAATATCATGTGTGGGAAGCCATCCATGTTTAGCAGAATCAGGCTTGGCTGAGCCATGGTACAGAGGTCTGACTCCCAGGAACTGGCAGTCATGAGAGACTGTTTTGGATAGCTGGGGAGTAGGTGGCCATGTACAGCGTTGACTCACCATCTGAGGAAATGCTAATTCCCTAAGCAAATGACTTCCCTAATTCCACCCCATCCTGTTCCTCACAGAAGCAGCCCCTCCCAGTCTTGACCCCTTTACCTATGTGGCTATAAATAAAGGTGAAGGTGGGCTTCTCCATTTTGTTGGAGGCTCGATCAGTCACACCCCCTTCTCTTTGAAAAGATTATTGACTCTTGTGTTTATTGTTTGGATAAATTTTTCAGTAACTAATTTATAGACGGCACCATCTTCGATAGAAATCCCTTTCCTTGTAGATGCTGGACATGGCTGAAACCCCCACAATCATGAAAATTTATTTCTCATTAGTCTGTCTCCATTCTTTGTTTATATGCACTGGGTATATATGTCATGTCTACTAATTCCCCTTTGACTTCTTGGATCTATTGGTACTTTGTGTTTAGAATTTTATATTTGCTATTTCCTCATGTTTCTCTTGCTATATGCAGATAACCATTTCTTTCCTTAGTTCTCTTAAATTTTTTGTTTCTACCTAGATCATTTATGATATTCTATACTTACCACTACACTTGTAAGAGTTGGATTTGCATCATCTGCCCTATTTCTTTCTTCTAGGGTTTTCTAATTCCATCAGGAGCTCAAAGTTAGTCATACTGGTCAGAGTTAGAGGGAAATGCCTATAAATTGAAAGCACATGAAAGTGAATACAAAAAGAAAAATAAATTGGAGGGAGACCTCATGGACCAGCAATGAAGATTCAGCACCAGATGGTCACATCTTCAGGGGCAAAATGGCAGTGGGTCATTGTGAGGGTTTGGGTTTTATAGGGTTTAGCAGAGGCAGATCATGGGAGGAATTACTTTGGTGGACACCACCAGGAATGAGAAGAATTTAGGGTGGGGCAGGAGGACGGGTAGGTAACATATTCTTTATAAATAACATTAGCATAAAACAAAAGAATATGATAGAAGATCCTCAGGGGTTCTAGATAATTCTGCCCTTCTCCAGGACGAATCTCCATACACCACCTGGTAAGAAAGATTATCTCGTATTCTCTCAGTTGTTGGAGAAGTTTCTTAACAGAAAGATGGAGAAGGCAAATCAGAGGGGCTTAGTCCTTCAGGTGAGAAACCACTTGGGGTATTGTGAATCATAAACTGAAGGAACTAGCATGAATGAGATAAGGCTCTGGGGAGTATGTACCTTGCAGATCCTTCCAGACTATAATAGAACTTTGGAATCTATGAAGAGCACAATTATGTAGAAGAAAGTCTTATCCAATTCATTACCTTTAAAAAGAAAATTGTTCTGAGTGCTATGAGGATAATGGATTGAGGAGAATGGCAAGGATAGAAGCCAGAGGATGGATGATCAAAGAAACTTAAGGATCGTTTGAGTAAGATGAAACAAGAAAATGTTCATGAGTATTTTGTGAGCATTTATAATGTACTCTAATAACGCCTTCATATCACAAAGCAAAAATAGAAGATCAGTGTTTCTGCTTTTTCATGGAAAGACCGATATTTTGGGGTACTGAAATTGCCAATAAAATAAAAATGTTATATTGGTTGTGACACAATTTTGTCACTTTTATATTCCTCAAAGCTTGGTGTCCTGCAGTAATTTGTGTCCTAAGGATTCTCTCCTCCAGGTGTCATCTAGATTCCTAGTTCCAGGACTTGCCACTTTACTAACTGCTGTGTCTTTGTATTTTAGGGGTGCTCACATAGCGTTACTATATTCCCACGCTGGCTTAGATCACACTGGACTCCTCTTGTGCTAATGAAGCTTCCTCAGCCTCCATCTCTCTCTGAGGTCCCTCTGTAGGCTCCATTGCTAGTGTTTCCCTGGCTTCCATTGCCAATCTCACCCCTGTTGATTTAACTCATTTCATCTTGATTCTAACAACACAAAGTGAAATTTCTTTCTCTGTTACTGCAGTTTTGTCCTTCTGGAACTTTTGGTCCAAATCATCCCACATGGTTTTAAGCAGCCAACATCTAAGGTGTGGGAATCCAGTAGAGTTGGTTTTGTTACACTCTGGCAGAAGACAAATTCTTTCCTGTTTATTCAGATAAACCATTCATTTCTTTACAGGTGCTTATTCATTTTACATTGCTTATGTTTACTTAGGCTTCCTGTTGTAATCTGACTCTCTTTTTCTTATTCTTTCATTGGACACCAACTGATGAAAATCAAAGGCAACTATCAATAACTCTTCCCCAGGTGAAATTATATTTCGTTGAAAATTTCTACTAGGTACCAATTTGTATGCAACTTATGTCTTTCATGATTCTTTTTCACAAGCTTCTGTGTTTTTACTGTTGTTTATCAGATTTTGATTAACTTAAAATGACATCAAAGAGAAAGATTTAGAGAATTTTTTTTCATCTCAGCTTCCAGATCTATGATAGTTCTGGTATATTTCCAAAACCCATTGTGGGTCTTTCCTGTGATGTTGTAGATTCAATATGATGCAACTACTTGTTTCTCTTGCTTTTTAATTTTCTAAGAAGCGTGGTCGGTACAAATCTTGAGTTCTATCACCATCAATGTTACCATTTTTACCCATCTGTCTAATTGCTATTGACCATGGAAAAGTAGTTTTTGACTGAGGCACAATATAAAGTAATATTGATTACAGTAAATGAACTTTTCTGCAGTCACTGAGTCAATTAAGGAAAAAAAAATATCTACAGTTGCATCTCATGTAACAAAGTCCAATTTTCATGTCACTGACTCTTTGCCCTGGTTCCATGGCCTACACCTAGATATTTGAAGTAAATCCCTTTTTTGTTTAATATCAAAATCCCATTGCTCTGAGCAGAAGGATAGTAAAAATAAGTATGTATTCCTGCTGTTCAAAGAAAACAGAAGGAAATTAGAACGAAACCAGATTTTACTTTTAATCCTTCAAATAAGAAGATTTTCCACCTGCATTTTTTATCAAAGCAATATACATTTTATTCTAGGTTAACAATCAAGAAATCCATATCAAGAGGATATCAGCAGTTTGCAGCTGCTGTCACCCTGGAAGGAGGCTCAGCTCTGATTTTGCTGAGATGACTGATAACGATAGCTTTGTGGGTGGATGAAGTACCTTTTGCCCTGAAATGCTTTGTAGAAATCACTCATGCCAGCTGCAACTGTGGATGTTTAGGCCTCTGGGGACTTACTGCAGAAGAAGAAATGCCATATGGAGGGGAAATGGAGAGAGCAAAAGCACAGGCCACAGGACAAATAGACACAGCTTCAGACCCATTGGGCAAGGACAAATTCCTAAAGTGTATAGTACTTCTGAGATTCGAATATGAACATCTGAAATTTTATAACATTGAGATCTGTTGTACTAATCTATCTTTAGAAGTTCATGTTGATTATTGATCTCATAGCTTCATTTTACCTGGAGTATAAAAGGGAAAGTCAGCAGCTTCAAACAAATGATTAATACATTTTTTATACCATTTAATTTCTGTTACATTTTCATAGCAATCTGAACTGTGAAAACAGAAAGACAAGTAAGTTGGAGTGTTAATGTGCATTTGGGTTTCAGTGCCTAACCAGTCTGTGTATAACTGTTCCCTAAAGTTCCTTGCTTACTTTTAATAATACATTGCAGTTCACAGTGTTACAACATGTAGTTTGCACTGGAGGCCAATACTGTTATATGTGATGTTAAAGCAAATTGTGTTGCTGCCTTTGTGTTACAGAAGTAAAAATTAAGGTTTAATTTAATTAAGGTTTAGAAATAATTGACTTGCACAAGCATGAAGACATCAATTGATTGTAATTCCAGAAACAATTTTCTTCTAGAAAATTATTAAATGATGATGAGGGCTGGTTACATTTCTCTGACATGTGTCTTCAGAATATTTCCCATTAAGAAACTTGCACTCCTAAGCCAATGAGTCTGAAACTTCTAATCTACTATACAACTCTACTTTTCAAATACGAATTTTCTTAGTAATCTTTATATGTATGAATATTAGAACTTAATTTGTGTTAGAGTTTATTTTGGAGTTAGAATTAACATTGTATGATTTGAGTGATTCATACTGGTTTTAATGACAAATTCCTTCCTATTCAATAATAACTGGACATCCTTTTATTAAAAAACCACAAAATTGTTTTTTTTTTTCCCTATGTCTCTATTTTATAGATCACTCAATGAATTTCAGCTCTCTGTTTCCCAGGCTAAAAGTACAGAACATCTTCATTATGGAATTTGATTGCTACTAATTTAGTATAGGACAATAATTAGTGTAATTACATCATCTTATTGAATAAATTTGCCACTTATTCCCTACCCTGCTTTTCTGAAAATGTAATAATTGCCATGATTCTAATGTGAGAGTTATCAAGACATTTGCCAAGATGATACATCATATAATCTTCAGCATGTGGGGAAAATTGATTTAAATAAAAACTTCCCACTCATCTCCTCTAGCTCTGTAACTGTCTTCTGAGTACTAAATCATGGTCATAAGAAAGAGCTGTGATTATTGTGTTTTACCCCTGGGTGGCTGCTTGTTTGGATGGCTGAGCAGGTTATGCATTGTGCAACCATGCTTAATGACCTTGCATCTGGAACGATGGCAGTAATTATTTCATTCATACACTGAATGTGCATTTTATGCCTTTCTCTTAAAAAGTAGAAATATTGTTAAACAAGATGATCTAAGTAATTTGTTTTCATAGAACAGACATTTCATTGTGCTCTGGGATGTGCATGTAAATAAACAATAAAATATATCAGTTATGTGGTGTGGGAAAAATAAAATGGGAAAATGTGAGTGAGGCTAACTCAAAGGCTCTTTTAGAATAAGTGATCAGGAAGGGCATCTCTGAAGAGGTGACTTTTAAACTAAGACAAGGAGGATCCAACTAAGCAATGGTCTGGGAGAGGGTGTGTTGGGCCCTGGGAACAGGAAGTCCCCAGAGGGTATTATGAGGACAATGGATGAGGACATGTGACTTGAGTTTAGTAAGCAAAGGGAAAGTGAGATGATAAAATCATGGGAGTAAAAAGTAGAGGAGCAGAGTGACAGGAGGAAAGAGTTTCGATTTCATTCTGAGTGCAGTAGGAAAGGACAGAAGGATTTTAAGCAGTGCAATGACATGATGTGTTTTTGAAAAGATGCTTCTGGGTATAGGTGACACATTGACGACAGGGAGCAGGGGACCAGTTAGAAGTTGCTTGTTTTCCACATGAAAAATGAAGATGGTGTGGTTGAGGATGGTTGCTATGGCTGTAGTCAGAGTATATTTTGAAGGTAAAGCCAAAAAGATATGCTAATAAGATACAGCTTTTATGTGCACGAAAGGAAGGCATGAATGAGAACCCTTGGGTTTTTATCTTGAGCAACTAAGAGGACTATGTATTTATTCAGTTGAGAAAGTCTGATGGCAAAGCAAGTTTCTATTGTTGAGTGGGTAGAATCAAGAGTTATTTTCTGGATAAATTAAGCTTAAGATTCTTTTAGAATGTCCAGTGAGATACGCAATAAGCTGTTTGTGACATACATGTTTGGGACTCAAGGGAAATCTGGTGTTAGAATTAAAAATTCTTTCAATTATTGATTAATATCTATTTAAAAATTCAATGGAAACTTCATGAACATTTATTCTGTTCAGGGACTATGCCAGTGATTAAGACAGAGAGAGAAAAGAATGAGTTCTTATTCTGATGGTAGGAAAAACAATAGAAAATCTGAACACAGCAATCAAGCTGTGGAATAGGTATATAATGGATGCTATGGGCATCATGATGTTTGGTAGTATGGACTAATTCCTAGAAAACATGATGAGTAGCTGAATTCTAGGGGTAAATGATAGCTAAATAGTTAAATTATGCATGATCAGGATATTCCATGTGCAATCACATGGAGACAAATGGGAACTTGGTTTCTAAAAGGAATGCAAATTAACCCTTTAATGTCAGCACAGGTGATATTTGGGTAAGGCTTTGGATATTGCATTGTTCTTCTTATTAAGAAGCAAGGATCACAATCATGTTTCTGGTTTAGAAAGAATTTTGTGGAAGCAATCTGGAGCCCAAATTAGAGGATAATAATACCATTGTGTTAATTTTCTAATATGCATTACAAATCTTAACAAATAGAGTGGATTAAATAAATCCATTCTTTTTTAGCTCACAATTCTGTACTTCAGAAGTCTGAATGGACTTGGGTGGGTTAGTTGCTCAGGATCATACAAAATTGAAAACAAAGATTGGTCATGATATGCTCATATCTGGAGGCCCTGGACATATGTAAACTTGGACCTTCCTGAAAAGCATCATCAGAGATAGAACACTAAAGGGGGGAAATCATGACACTAAAATAATATCACCAGTCACCAGAGAAGGAAGCTCGAATATCAAAACCAGAAAACTATATCACAAGAAATTAAAGCAACACACACACACACACACACACACACACACATAGAGCAAGCTATAGGCACACTGAATCCAGAAACATAAAATGAATTATCTCTCTGACAAAGTGGCTTTAGCACTGAAATGAAAGACTGGTTTAACATCCAAAAATCAGTTAATCAATTAATGAAACTTACTAACTCAATAACAGAATAAAGGGCACAAACCTACATGATAATCCTAGTAGACACAACAATGCGCTTAACAATCCAACACTGTTTCATGATAAAAAATAGTTAAATTATTAGGAATCAAAAGGAATTTCTTCAGTCCAAGAAATACCTTTTAAGAAAACTGTACAAATGAAAACATACTTAACTGTAAAGTACTGGCTTTTTTTCTTCCTAAAAATCAGATGACATAATCTTGGATATAAAGAAGTCCTTAAAAATGCACTCAAAATCTATTACAAAGAATAAACAAACTAAGCGAGGCTACAAAACACGAGATCACTGTTCAGAAATCAACTCTCTATACATACATAAGCAATGAACAAACTGAAAATAAAATTAAGAGAAGAGTTTCATTGATAATGATAACAGAAAGAATAAAATACATAGGAATCAATTAAATGAAAGTTCAAAACTGAAAATTACAAAAAATATTATTAAAAGAAATTAAGATCTAAACAGAGAAAACATCCAATGTTCATAAATGGAACAAATTTATATTACTAAGATGGCAATATTTCTCATATTAACCTACAGATTCAGTCTGCTCCCTGGCAGAATAAGTGATAAGTGGTGAAAGAATTATGAGATTTGTGCAGATAATGGTTGAATACATTAAAACCTTGAGTTCTTCACTTTATATGGGTGAATTGTGCAGCATGTAAATTTTATATGAATGAAGGAAAAAACAAAGGAAAGTAGGGGGGGAGGGTTAACACTTATTCCCAAGAATATTTAGTTCTAATATTTAAAATTATACAAATTCTTTTTTAAAAAATAAAGGTTAAAAATAGCGAGACAATTATAATTTCACCTAACTATTAATATCTTTTCATGTCATGTTACTTTGAAACTGTCCAATCTTCTGATATACCATTAAAATTATTATTATTTTAGTTGTACCTGTTTAGGGGAATCTGTGTGATAATTCAATGCCTGCATGCAATGTGTAATGAGAAAATCAGTGTAGTTAGCATTTCCATCTCCTTAAACATTTTAAAATGTTTTATTAACTCATAATAATTGTACATATTTATGAAGTACAGTGTGATATTTCAATACATGTGTAAAGTGTGTCCTGATGAAATCAGGATAATTAACATTTCCATATCTTTATCATTATTTTGTGTAAAGCCTTTGAACTCTATTTTTCAAATTATTCATAAAACATAGAGGAAATTATTCTATGTTAAACGACCTCCAGATTATCACTCTACAGTAGTCCCTGAAGTGAACACATATCCCAGCTGGCACAGCTCTTCTCTCTCCTCTTTCCCTAGATAACCTCCTTCTATAAACACAACCTCATGCCTCATTAAATCCTGCTTCTGTTTCTAAATGCTCATCAAACACCCTGTCATGGAGATTTCTAAACCATGGACCAGAATGAGCATCAAACTCTATTAGTAACTTAGAAAATTTGCCTTTTTCCGCTTCTTGAAAACTGGGTTATATGATCTCTTCCAATCTTCTTGCATTTTCAGTTTTCTACTCATATTTCATATCTCATATATTAGTATCTCAAACTCATTCAGAACATGAAATATTCTCTTAAAAGCACTCTGCTCTCTAGGACTTCAACTCCCCCTTAAGAATCTTTGCTCTAGTTTTTGTCTATCTACCTATTTATTTGATTCGTTTTTTATTTGTCTTAAAGTTCATTTTCTTTTAAAGCTAAGGAGGAGTTCCTGAATTTGCCTTTCTAGTTCTCATTACCTATTATCGTGTCATCAGTAGGTCCTCCTTTCATCTTTCCCTTCTGGAAGCAACCCTGAAGACCTTCTTTGTTTTGAATTTAGAAAACAACATGAGTTCTCTGGGAGTCTTTCTTTCCTATTCCATTTCATAATAATAATATAACCTTATTTTCTTCATATTATTTTGGAAACTATGATTCTACAAAATGTTCTGTGTAATTTCCTCCTATTTTGTTGTACAATGTTTGAGTTTT
This sequence comes from Glaucomys volans, assembly GCA_020662805.1. Lineage (NCBI taxonomy): Eukaryota > Metazoa > Chordata > Mammalia > Rodentia > Sciuridae > Glaucomys > Glaucomys volans. The sequence goes on from JAJEJO010000845.1 coordinate 817,303, forward strand.
GTCATATCAGCTAGTCCCACTGAAGTTATCCTTCCACTCATCTTTGCTGTGTAGTAGTGCGTGGCAATGTTAGTTAACATTTTTTAAAGTTATATTATGTGCCTGCTTCTTTTCATCAACTTAATATAGATCATCACATTTAATTATGATGTAAAAGGTCTATTACAATCTCAGCTCTTCAGAGGAAACTGAAGAGGGGGGCATTACATAACCTGTCTAATCTTCCTGGCTGTAGAGTGGTGGAGTTAGGATTGAGTTGAGGGAGTTTGCCTCGTTGCCTTGAGAGCTGATGCTTTGCTCCTGTTATACATGATGACTGATGCTTTCCTTCCACCCCATGGAGCTCAGCCCTTTGTTCCAGGGTGTCCCAGGAGTACTGTGATATTTTTTTCTATCTGATTTTCTAACATTCACACCAGATGACCTTTTGCCACTGTGTCATTCCTATTTTTCTAGCTTATTCTGAGATACCATAAAACCTACATGGACGAGGTTCAGAGTTAGGAAGACTTGGTAAGCATGTATCTACATCAGCTATGTAGATGTCAGTTGAAGTTTGAAAGGTAAGTTGAATTCCATGGGAAAGACCATCCTAGTGAAAGGAGTGCAAAAACTCTGCTAGTGGCCTGGTAGGAAAGAGAACAGGATGTGTGGGAAGTGGGCTTGATTGCTGGGGGGATCTTGAAAGGGGGAAGCAAGCTGTATAAAAGAGTTTGTGATGTTATCATTAAACTTTTGACAGGGGATGATCAAATCATATTTGAATTTGAGAAAAAAAATATTCTGCCTCTAATTTTTCTTGGTTTTAAAGAGAATAAAAGATGCAGCAAATGTAGCCAAATGTTACTATTTGCTATATTTGTTTGCTAGCAAAATTAACTATATGTAAGTAAACATGTACGAGTGAATATTGTACATATTTAAAATGGGTTTTTATTAAAATAATGATAAACATTATTGCGGTGGAAGTGAAGGGAAACATTGTAGACCTAAAGTAAGAAGATTAGAAGAGAAGGAGTCTTGTTGTTATCAGTGGAAGGAAGAAATGAAGAAGGAAAGAAGAAGGTCAGGGAGGGTGGTAAGAAGAAAGGAAGGAGCTGAAGCAGAAATCATAACAGAAGAAATAGTGGGAGGTAGATTGGATGGGACCACAGCCTAGAGGGAAGAATCAGAAATGACTCCAAAATTTCTGATCAGGAGACTTTGCAGATAATGACTCATTCACAAGACTGGAAATACATAGGAGTCTAGGAGGGCTGGATATAAAGAAAAACAATAACCTCAAATTTACACATATCAAAGATGAATTGCTGAATGAAGATGTCAGATTCCAGGATATATGGGTTAAGGGTAAAAGTTGTCATTTTTTCTTATTTAGAATCTAGATCTTAGATAGTAGCTGAGTATGTGGAGTAGATGGTAGGGATAAGGGAGATAGTTGAATAAGAGGAGTAAAGTGAGTTCAAACTGCAGAAAATGTGAAATTTAAGAGGTGAGAAAAAATCCATTTATTTTAGAGTAATTGAGAAGATTTTGGGGTTTTGCTTTTTTGTTTATTTGCAGGGACTGCATTGTTTCCCAAATGTTGGGTTGACAATTTTTAGCCACATTCTAAATCAGCTAGCCAAAATCTGTCCCCTCACATACAGTTATTACTGTCTACTTTCCTGCTTGCAGGGGTTGACATACAGTGTGCCTGAAAGTGTCCCTGCACTGTTTGTCTTCGCTACATTACTCAGCCCTGACTTTTCAGATTTCATTTCCTTCTAAGTTTGGCTTGGATATGGTACAATTCCAGGATTTTTCTTTTACTGACCTTTCTCACGTATTTGCCCATTTTCTGTAACAAAAAATTCAGCTCTGCGTTAGCTATATGAAATGCTGAACATATTTTTTTAGTAGATTACTGGGAAGGAGTCACCTATTTGATTCCATTTGCTAGAGTTAGATCTCCGTCATTGCAATCTGAAGATCAATAATGTAACAGGCAACTTAGTCCACTACATTATGTTGTTGTAAACTAGAATAGTGTCAAAATGAAAACTAAAACCATACATTCTTCATCTTCATTTCAGTCCTTCAAGTTATTCCAGACTTAAATTAGGTAAATAAACTTGGAGCATCCTTCAGAATTCTACTGAGCACACAGCTTCCGGATGACTACACTTACCTCTCCGACTGAACTCACTCTGTTTATTGTCAGCGATGTGTGACTACCAGGGTATTGGTTTGGTCCTTTCTTTAATTGTTCTACAATGTTTACTGAAATAACTTACTGATTCTTTGCTTTCTCTCAACACTTAGTATAACATTTTCTTTAGGAAGAAAATATGTTTTATATTTCTCTTGAATACTGCCATTTTTGATATAATGCGGGATACAAGGTATTCAATAAAACTTTTTGTCAACTGATAGGCTGATGTCTATTGCCACTATTATTATAAAAGCATGATAGTTAAAATAGAAAGACTAATGATGCCTTTGCTGGTCGCATATGGTTGTTGTGAGGATCAAAGCAGGTATGAGCATGAGAAAGGAGGTTACTTCAATGGCACACTACTATTACAGAGATGGATTAGATCACTAAAAGAAATTCAGTTGAATTTCTTGTTTTCTATTTCATAGGATACTTCCTTGACTTCAGCTTTTGAGTTTTCATTGAAGCAAAGAAAACAAGCCAGCAAACAAATTAAGAATATACACTGAATGGTTTGAATCTAGTTAGTGCCTTAGGAGTTTTGTTCCAGATCTAAGATAACTCACAGCCTAAAGACAACCCTGCTGTCTAGTGAGGAAATTTTTATTTAACTTATAAGAGACATAAAAGGATTTTTTTATTTGTTTCCTTGCTTGCTTGTTTTGCATAACAGAATAGAGAAGAAAGCAGTTTTGATTTTGTTTTGAGGATTTAAATCCTTCCTCTTTGTTGTCCATAATAAAGACCAATACTCCTTTAAGACCAAAAAAAGGGCTTTGAGCTGTGCATCGCAAACTCTCTGCTGAGCTGCCCCACACCAGATCATGCTACTTGCCATTTTATGACATTCATCTTAGTTAAGTTGAGGTTGGGGTAGTTGTGAGGAAATGCAGATGTGGGTTGAGAACTGATGGCCAGCAGGAAGGAAGATGGAAGTATGTGAGATGATTCCAAGATGTGAGGAGTTGTGAGGTGCTCAGCGGGTGCACATGTCTCAGTCCCAAGTATTGAGGTTAAGAATGAAATAAGCATAACTTTTTATCCTTCATTTTATATATATTGACTTTTTATAAAGATAATAAATTGCTAATAGATAAATATTTATTATGTTGTTTGAACTTATCTTTTCAATAAACTGAATGATTCTGTATATCTTATTGCCTGAGAGTGCTGTGAAAAATCACCGAGACAAAGAAGGCACTGGAGGACTGGGGATGTAGCTCAGTGGGTAGAGTGACTTCCTTGCAAGCAGAAGGTCCTGTGTTCAATCCCTAGCACCACCAGAAAAAAAAAGAAGGCACTGGGAACCCAGAAAGTCTGGGAACTGCTGACTGACTGCCATGAAATATGTTTGACTTTTCTTTGTAGCCAAGTATACAATGATTTTATAATCTGAATTCCTTCACTCTCCTATGAAGTTTTTGAGAGACATTTTTGTACAAATGCATATAAATTAAATATGGTATCTTTTAAGCATTTCCCAAAGATAACCCATGCAGGGATTTTCATATGTAAGTGTCCTATTCTGAATTAAGAAAATCACATCATCATAGCTGTTGACCCTGATCGCCTCTCAATGTATGAAAACCAGGTGTAGATTATATAATAACTTCCACCCCATTCTATTCTAATGTTCTACAATGCTAAGAACGTGGATGATTCTAAAATGTTCTGAGAGAACCATCCTGGTGGTATACTGAAGAGAGCCTTCATCATGGTTAGGTAGAAGTCAATAAGCCTCCAGCACTGGTACGTATGAGAGAGGTACACAGATTGGGGCATTGTCCAAAATGAAGAGTACTCATGGAAAGTCCTGGATGAGCAGACATCAGCAATCAAGGTACTGGACTCAGGGAGGCTTGGATGCTGGGAAGCAGGCAATTCTTTATAATTGTGCTTGGATTTTGGAACTGGAGGAAGGGTACTGTGGATGCAAATCACTACACTGTTTATACAAGCAATGCAGTTAGAACTCACTCCTGTTCTTCCAAATGTCCTGAAATTAATGGCCGATGTACGAAGAAAAGGTTCAAATCCATTTTCCATTGATACTTAAATGCAAAAACCCTCATTCCTCCCTTCAGGGAGGTAGCTAAATTGTGCTTGCAGACAGCCAGCGTTGGCTCTCTAGGTATTCACTGTGACACAGTGATTTTCTAATATTGCAATAGTTGCCTTTATGCACACATAAACTCTTAATTACAATTTAAAAAATACCTTTATCTTCCTGCCAATGCTATTTAAAGCAATGAATGCTTTATCAAAGATTAAAAAAATAAAATGAAAAGCTCTGCCTGGGTGCAGCATGCATTTTCTTTCACACCCGTCATCACCTTCGCTTTTTTATGCTTGGAATAGTGCTCATGCCTTCTGTGTATTGTATTAATATCTGTCACTTACTCATCCCTTTTATCCTTTTTATCTCCATCTTCTTGGTTCCTCTGTGGACTGAACTTTAAATTATTTTTCCTCTTTTATTTTACTCGCTCTGAGGTTTCTCTCTGATGTTTTCCTCACAGTACTTTCATGATCTGTAATGTATTTATTGTTCTTTGCAGAACCCTCCTTGTTGCCATGTTCAATTATTCTCCAATAATCTTTATAAGGTCTTTTTTTTCAATTTTTAATCTCTTTTTATGCAAATTCTATCTTTTTTAAAAAAAATTTGGCTGCCTTAGTTTGCCTCATCTCTGATCTTCCTTTGATAATTTTGTAATAGTGTGCTCTCCTGATTTTAGTTTCTTCTTTTCTTAATGTTTCTGAAATGTGATCTCCCCACTGTCTTTCACTGTTTCCAGGATTCTGTTCCTCTTTCCCATTCTCAACTTGATTATTTTAGATAATTCATTCTCTGAGCTCGTTTGCCTCCCCCATCTTGTTTTGTTTGGAATTGTTCCTCTACAAAGTAATTGCTCATCCAGAATGGCTTTTTACTTCTTTAAAGGAGATTTATACAAATAACCCCAAACACCCCAAACTTTACAACAACCAAGGTCTAAAGGATGAGAACTTGAGGAAAAGGGTGGAACTCACCAATAGTGTTGAAAGCAGAGGTTTCGGTCAGGTTAATTCCATCATTTCGTAGATCACTTGTGCTAAGGCATTCTGTTGTTTTCTACACAGACCCAATAAAGGGCCATTGCCTGATGAGTTTCTGGCATCCTTTACTTTCTTTCTGTTCATTGGAATTTATTTATTTATTTATTTAATTTATTTATTTTGATTCATTGTACACAAATGGAGTACAGCTGTTGCTTCTCTGGTTGTACACAAAGTAGAGTCAAGGCCAAGTTTGGGATTTGGACGTAAGACCTATATTTAAAATGAAGATGATCTTTTCTCTGACCTCTGTAGTATGGTGTGGGAGAGGAGTACCAAAGAGATGACAACTTGTATTCAGACATTTTGCACCTATGTTTTGAAGGCTTGACTGCTTTCCTTTTAGTGAGGCAGAATAAATATAAAGTCTATTCATCTCTTTCTGTAATAAGGTGGCTCCTAAATAATGCATACGTGTTTAATAGTCGCTAGTAAGTATTCTTCAAATTGGGCATTGCCATTTTCTTCATCATTTGCAAAGCATCAAGTTAGCATGCTGTTTCTCTAAGATGAAATGCGTGAGAGTCTGGCTCCTGAGTCCTGGGAACTGGAAGGGTGTGGAGCTGCTGTTGGCTGTGAGTGTTATGCAGGCAGACCAGGGTGTCTTTTTTGTTGGTAGTGAGGTAGCTCCTTCTGAGTCCTTCTGCTGAGCATGGCATGCTTGGCAGAGCAGAGCATTCTGATGTTGAATGTAATAATCTGAGTCCTGCCTGAGTTATGGACCTTGGGCTGTTGGGCAACACCTGCCATTTTCCTCTCTCTGTTCAAGCTTCTCATCCATAAGATGAATTGTTGCACTCAGTGAAATCTAAAATTCCTTTCAGCTTCTCCCTTGTCATAATGCTTCAAATACTACCATTAAACATTGATTTCTTTTGGTTCTTAAGGCTTTTAGGTTTTCAAGGATTCCCATTAAAATGCGTACCTTAAGGGAGGAATAACACTTTAGAATGTTTTTAGCCCATATATTTGAGGAGGTTTTGACTGCTATCCTAAGGGCCAGGTCAGTTGGGAATAAGATATGGGGTGATAAAATTGTCCAAGGGGCTTACTAGGATCAGAGAGAGACATAATGGGTTGCAGAAGAGCCTATGGTGGACCAGAAAAAAAAGTCCGAAGTGCTATTTTCTTATACTTCTACTTTTGCATTTCCTGCAGAAAACCTGGGAGGTGTTCATTATAATTCCCATTTTCATATGAAAGACTAAAGTTCAAAGATATGAAATGACCCACCTACAGTCAGTCACACAGAGACGGGGAACCAGCATAGAAGCTGAGGCTAGAGGAAGCCAGAGTCCATGCCTGCAGTCTTCCCACTGCAGCCACTTAATTTTTGTTTATTTGTATTATTATTCATGACATTTCCTAGAATGAGTAGTATAGAAGTGCATGACTGTGTATAGATTAGCACATTCAGTGCTCACTATTGGCATCAGCTGCCACCAGTATTCCTCCCCACCCATCTTACAACCCAGATCGTCAGTCTGCAAACATCCTTGTCATCAATTGGCCCAATCGTCTGTCATTAGCCCGTGAAATTCAACTACTTAAGAGAAGCTCCCCAGCCATTTTCTCTCTCTCTCTCTCCCAGCCCTAAGAGCGGACACTCTGATCATCTGTGCCTTTCTCTCTATCTCTCTCTCTCTCTCTCTCTCTCTCTCCCTCTCTCTCTCTCTCTCACTGTCACTGTCTTACTTTCTGTCCCTCTCTTACCCTGTGGGCAGATACTCTGCCTGTCCGCTTAATAAAATCTCTTGTGTGAATGCCGGCTTCTGGAGTGGTTTTCTGGGTGCTTTCACTCACAAGTAGCTATCAATATTTTTTTCCAGCTTCCAGAGAAAGATCCTGAAGTTTTAATGTTCAGTAATATAATAGCACTGGAATAACAGTGCATCTCAAGCACAGTTAATATAGCTATGGTTTGGATGCAAGATGTCCTCCAAAATCTCATGTATGAGACAATGGCAAGGTTCAGAGATGAAATGATTGGGTTACCAGAGCCTTAACCCAATCAGTTAATTAATCTTCTGATGAGATTAATTGACTGGTAACTAAAGGCAGATGGGGTGAGGCTGGAGGAAGTGGGGACATGATGTTGGGTTATATAATTGTATCTGGCAAGTGAAGCTCTCTCACTCTGCTTCTTGATCATCATATGAGCTGCTTCCCTCTGCCATGCTCTTCTGCCATGATGTCCTGCCTCATTTTGAGTTCCAAGAAATGGACCTGGCTGTCTATGGAGCTAGACCTCTGAAACCATAAGCCCTGAAATAAACTTTCTCCTGTACAATTGTTCTGGTCAGATCTTTTAGTCACAGCAGCAAAAAAGCTAACTAAAACATACATATATTTATGTTTTAGTTAGCTTTTGTATATGGAAAGCTGCCTTGGAATTTATGACAGAGGCTTCAGTTCACAGCACAGTGAAATACACCTGCCAAAAAAACTCTCTTTTGCTGCCTCTGTATTGATTTTCTATACCTTTCTATTTTCTAATAATGTAATACCTAAGAAATTGACTGTGTTAATTGCTGTTATTGTGTAGAATAACATTAAAATAATTTATTCTCTTCCTCATCCTTATTATTATTTTTTTATTTATTTTTTGTGAGTCTTTTTCAATTCCACCTGCCCCAATCTTTGATCTGAAAGTCAGGTTCTGCAACCTAGTTTGTTCATTTTCAATTCCATCAATTCAAAATTTAAAGAGGCACTTTTTCTAGTGTCACGTGTCACATTTCAGTGTCTTAAATACTTGTTATTAATTAATTGAGTCACCTCAGGAGCCAAATCTTATGACGTATGTGTACTTTCAATATTGCAAGGTGGTATTGTACAAATGATGTCACTTCTCTGAGCCCAATTTTCTAGAATCATAAAACAAAGATAGTCTTGAAGATGCTTGTCAGCTCCAACTCGCATGGTTCTTACCATGCCAAAATCTCTATTAATTTATTTGAAAAATATTCTGAGCCTAGATTATGCCACATACTATGAACAAACATTGTAAATATAATAATGAATTATCACTGGTACTAGGAAGTGAGAAACTGCTAGAAAGTTAGAAGAACATCTATCATGCATATTTGTAGATTTCTTCCTATACTTTTCCTATACCTTGCAGTTCCATCTTCCCTCACAGTCCATCCATAGCAGCATGCATTCCTATTCTTCTCACTCACCATCAATGGATTTATTCTAAATCTGTCCAGCTTTCAGGCTTCTTTAGCTTCCCTTTCCATGTATTTGAGCATGGTTAGTGGTAGATTTCATCATAGATTGAGTATATTTCTTACTTCCTGAGAGTTCAAGGGGGACTTTCTGCTTGAATTTTATTTTATATTGTTTTTATCGTGTTTTAAGAAATAGATAATAGAGATTTAGGTTAGAAGAAGATAAGCTAGGGGAAAAGTAATAGATAATAGATGTAATGAAAGGGATGCTCTGCTGTGATGGATATGCCCATTCAAGGTCTGCAGGTTGCCCCAATTCTTTCTCAGGCTATGGTGTCTTTGAGCCATTTGTGTTAGAGAGCCATAAATTGGGATAAAGTTGTCAGACACCTTAGAACTCTATTAATGCCTTGATATTTGCAGTTTTTCATTCCTTGGTGGAGCATTTCTCCAGGTAGCTATCTTGACCTAGACTCTCCTGACTCTACCATAACCACTGCTCCTTTGGTAGATCCTCTTCCTCTTTTTAAAATTTTCATGGCTTAGAATAAGCTAATAATTGTAAAGTTATCTCATAACTACCTCTTCACCCTCTTATGTTAAAGTACTTACTTAACATCTGGGTGCTTAGTATTATTTTGAATTAATATGTCAAATATTCAACCTTTGATACTCCCTATCCTTCACTCATCTTTCCCATTTTAACAATGATAATTGGGTCAAAACTCTACAAGACATCCTTGCTTCTTTTATTTTTCTGCTTTATTCACCACATCAAAGCCATCAGCAAATATTGTTGGCTTTACCTGCAGAATATATTCTGAATATGACATATTCTTACCTTCACTTCTACTACTTCAATCCAAACCATCCTCAGAATTAAAGACAAAAGCAATAGTCTCGTAAGTGGTTAATTTATACAGAAAAGCTTTTTTTTTTTTTTTTTTTTTCATTATAGCCTAAATAGTCTTGAAAATATACCATTGGGGCTGAGGGTGTAGCTTAGTAGTAGAATGTATGTTACACATGTATGAGGCCTTGAGTTCATTCCCCAGGACCACAAAAATACACATAATTTATTGTTTTCTGTCACCTCTTACTCAGAAACCACCAATATTCGTGCACTTCTCTTGGAGTAAACTATGAACTCCCTACGATGGCCTTCAAGGCTTGTGTGATCTTGCCCCTAAGCATGTCTTCCGTCTTCCACAACATTGATGATCACTCTCCCTGGCTTGCTTCACTCTGACCTCACTGGTCTTTTTACTGTTCTTCCCATTTTATGTCATCCCACTGTGATTTTATGTATCAGCTCAACTGAGCAATGCTCTCAGCTAGTCACCTAATCTAGGTGGTGTTGTGAGGTATTTTGTAGACAGGATTAACGTCTACATTCAGTTGGCTTCGAGTAAGGGGATTAGCTTTGATAATCTGTGTGGGCCTGATCCAATCAGTTGAAAGGCCTTAAGGGCACAGTTGAAGTGTTCCTGAGGAAACGAAAATTCTGACTGAAACCCGCAGTATCTGCTCTTGCCAGAGAGTTTCCTGATGGCCTGCCTTATGAATTCCACTCTTTCCCAGCCAGGCCTCAAAGCTATTCTATAAGCCAATATTTTGACATAAATCTCTCTATTCTTCTTTCCTTGCATATTCAGAATAGCTGGTTGTGCTTCTCTGGTAGAACCATATCTGATGTACCATCCACTTCATTCTTCTTTCAGAACTTTTGCTTTGTTGCTCCATCTGCCTGGAATGTTCTTTTCTAGATATTTTCATGACTCATGTCTTTATTTTCCCCCATCTTTAATAAAATGTCAGCTCCTTAATGTAACCTTCCCTAATCACTGTTAGAAGTGACCCAACTGACTCCATATAAATTGTATTTTGTTTCTCTCACTGCCTTATTTTCTAACATTTGTTACTACTAAACTACTAAACTCATGCACTTGTTTATTCATTTGGGCATTGTGTCACCTCTTCACTAATTCTAAGCTTCTTGATGATGGCCATTTTTCCTGTTGTGTTGGGTGTTGTTTCTCAGTATCTGTAATAGTGCCAGACACGAGAATGGATCATACATGTTTATTAAAAAGTGAGGGAGCAAGGTACTTAGGGGTTTATTGGAGTTAAGTGGTAGTCCTCAGGAAGAAAAAAATAGCTGACAGAGCAGAATGAAAACTCTAAAAATAGACTTCATTTCTGCCAAATTTCTAATGTTAGCATTGCTTGCCTCTTAGAAATCAAAAATAAACTTATTCTCTGCACTTCACTTCCACATGTTATTCTATACCTGTCAATTGTCTTTTATTCAGCCAAATTTATGTAGGGTCTAGTATGTGCTAGGAATGGTTATATAAGCCAAAAGCAATAAATCACAGGAAGAACTTCTCAAAGGAAGTGATTCATAAGCTATGATGTGATGAAGTCAATTGGACAAAGAGTGGAGAAAATTGAACCAGATAGAGAAAAGAACTTGCACAGAGGTCTGGAAACGAGAAAGAGCACACTGTTTAAGGAAGTCAAAGAAGATCAGGGTGGCTAACATGTAGCTCTGGAGAGTGCATGTGTGGTATGAAAGGGAAGAGATGAACCGTGAAGACACCTTCACTTTAGTTACACATTTATGCATGTGGAAGATGAGAACATAATGGAAATGCTAAGGAACTAATATGTCATATTTATAATTCAAGAAGATAATTTTTATAGAAGAGTGGAGGTAGCAGTATGACATGGAGGTTTTGCATGTACAGGTCCCTTGAACCTCTGACACTTAGTGGTGCTGCTTAACACTTTGTCCCACACATTTAAACTTTGGGGCAAAAAACAAAACCAAGATAAAGTACAATGACAGCAAAACCCAGCAAAACATATCCACCAACAACAAACAGAAATGGAGAAGGCAGACTTAATTCATTTAACTAGATTTATTACTGCCAATATTTATTCTGTCTGGAAATATCAGCATATTCATATATAAAATATAAATAGATAAATAAGGTTAAAACACTTGGCTTCAAATCCTAGCTATTCTTTGTATTTGTAGAATTTTTGAAATTTTTGCTATGTTCTACAACTTATGTATTAGAAAAAGTAAGCAATAATATCTTTTTCATAGGATAATTATGTGAGTTTAATGCATGGCAAATTATCTTGGGAAATATAAAAGTTCAGTTAGATGGGTTATAGTAAATGTACTAGTCAGTTTTTCACCTCTGTGATAAATACAGGAGGAAAAAAATAACTTAAAGGAGGAAAATTTTAATTTGATTTATGGCCTCAAAAATTTCAGTCCAGAGTCAGCTAACTCCATTGCTCTCGACCTGAGGTAAGGCAGAACATCAAAGCAGAAGCATGTAGTGGGGGAGAAACTCAGCTCATGGCATCCATGAAACAGAGTGAAAGTGAATGTGAGAGAGAGAGAGAGAAAGAGAGAGAGAGAGCGAGAGGAAGAAGAACAGGAGAGGAGGAGAAGATGGAAGAGGAGGAAAGGGGAAGAGGAGAAGGAGGGAGAAGAGCATGGGGGGAAAAGAGTAAGAAAGAGAGAAAGAGTAAGGGACAACATATAGCTCCCAAGGGCACAACACCAGTGACCTACTTCCTTCAACCATGCCCCATCTGGCTGCAGTTTCCACTTCCTCTCAGCAGTCCATTCATATTAGGACTCCATCAATAAAGAAATCCACTGATGAGGTTAGAGTCCTCATGATCCATCCACTTCCCAAAAGCTCCACCTCTGAACATCGCAGCACCAAGTCTTCAAAACATGAGCTTTTGGAAGATAAACCATAGAGCAACCTTTCCCTTGTGAATTCATATGGTATTTTCCATCAAATGATCACCTGGTCTTTGGAAGCTACTGCTTCCAAAGCTGTTGAATGGGTGGAGGGCATTTAATAGTATCATACAATGTATCTTATAGCACTCTGAAAATAGGGGATTCAAACAGGAAGTGAGGCCACCTCAAAAAAAGGAGGAGGACAAAAGAAGTTTAAAATATCAATAATCATCATAGGAGGCGTTAAGGATGTTGATCCTACAGAGAAGATGTAGCTGTCATAGGAAACATTTTTTTAAAAAAAGCATTTGTGTTTTGTGTGAGAGAGGTACAATATTCTACTTGTGCTACTAGCATTTTGGTGATTATATCAGAGGATGTAACTCTTTCCATCCAAAATAAGTTCAAAAGGAGAAGATCATACGGAGTTCATCTTGAGCAAATGCATAAAACTCATTGGTAGAGGCCTTGATACAAGAAACTCAGTCTTCAGATAGAAAATAAGAAAGAGGCAAAAAGAAAGACCCACTGAGAAAAATTCAGAATGGGCCAGACCCATTCCCTTTGCAAATATAATTAAATAACTGGATTTTCCAGGAGGAAGGAGCTTGAGAGTGATATAAAAACCAACAAACAAAACACCAGGATTATTTCCTTCTATATTTATATCACTGAATATGAGATTATTTCTTTTTCAGGAAATGTTATTAACTTTATGATGTCATTTGGTAAAGAAACCCCAAAGGAGGAAGAGCTAGAGAACCATTGGGGGCAATGAAAGTGTGTGTTTTTATGGAAGTGGTATACAGTTGTATATATATATATATTCATCAATCAAGCTGTATAGTCAGGGTTTGTATATTTAGTACAGATTAACTTTCCTAACAAAAGCCCTCTCTCTCGTTATGTAAATATAAGTACATAGTTAGTTTTCTTTTTTCTATTTTCTCTTACTGCCGTGCTGTGCTGGAAATTGAACCCAGGTCCTCACTTAAGCAAGTGATCTATAACTGAACTACTTTCCCTGCTTTATGTTTGCCTTTTAGACCGTACCTGTCAGAGTCAAGAATCTGGTCAAATCAGCTAGAACCAAATAAGTCAGTGCTCCCCTTTAACTCCCACTTCAGTGTCACAGGATTCTTCCCATAGAAGCCTAATTTCTGTCTGTTTGGGCAACATATTTCTCTGTAAACTTGAGAAAAAACCCTGATACAGTCATGAAAATCAGTCCTTTCCACCTGCCTTTGCCCAAACTTTCAGCATTTATTAAGACTCGGAAGCAGTCTTTTTGTCTCATAAGTCTCCCTCCTTTCACCAATGGCCAGCTTTCTACTTCTTTGTGGTTCGTGGCCCCTGTGAAGTATGCACACTTGTGCTTTGGTTAAGTTGCTGCTGTACATATATCTTCGAATGCCAAGAAACACAAGTAGCTTCTAGGGCTCTTGTGTCCTACTACAAAGTCCTTCACACTCTGTGATAGGTCTCACACTTTCCTAGAAATTCTTTTCCTCTCTCTTCAGCTCTGCTGAGACCAGCTCAAGGCCAGAGCCTTGTGTGGTGTGTGCTAATGGCAGATGGGGTCCAGAGGGAAAATGAGAAGGAGGAATGACAAAGATGATGAACTAGGTTCCAAAACACTGACTTTAATTACTTTTGCCTGTCAAAATCGAGCCATGTAGAAAGACAGGTAGGGTAAAAACAAAACACTAAGTATTACTGAGATGAGTCCAGTTGTTGCTAATTATTGAATCTTCTATAATTTGAATCTTCCATAGATTCCCCGAGTTATAACTTTATATTGCTTAAGTGTTTATTGGGGTCTTTTCATGATTAATGACTAGTATATATATTACACCTATAACACCAGAGTGTCTCTAGGTAGTTCCAGAATGATACATAAATTCAAATATATAAACTAATTATAGCAAATTCATCTGTCCTAATGAGATCTGGAGAAAGAATAAAAATGTATAGTAAATGCATCAAATTTAATGTAGTTGGAAGGGAAGGTATAAATATGATCTGACACCAATGTTCACAATGGAGTGTTTAAAAAAACAGCATAATGTCCCCTTTCCTTGGGATGTCAGTTTGCTTTTTTGGATCTGGCAGCAGATGAAGGAATCACTGCCAAGAAACACATGAGTTATCATGGAGTTGGTGGTAAGGTTCTGGTTCCTTCTGACAAGCAGAACCTAAGTGGTATTACAGCTGAATTTTGACTGGCCTGGCTACTTTTCTCAGCCTTGTTTTTGACTAGATCTTTGAATTTAGAAATATCTTTGCTCAGTGTTCCCAACTTGAAATGGATTCAATAATCCCAATTATTAAGGGTCGTGTAGAAGTCATGTAGGTGGCTAATTACTAGGAGTTCCAGTCTCACTTGGCCTTCTCTAACCTGTATGCTGAATTCATGTACCCCAAATGCACTTCTCTTGTTATAATCTTCACATATTCTTCTAAATGATCATCTGTAGTCAGTTTCTAAGCTAAGCCTGCCCCCACCAGTGCTAACTATTAGAAAGGAGAGAAAGAGAGAAAGAGGGAGAGCTGGGGTCCCATATCCCCTCAGGGCTGTGGAAGCCCTGTCACTCCACCCCACATCCTAAAGTCTCCACCACCTCTCAACAGCACCAAGCTGAGGACTACGGCTTTAACACATGGGTCTTTGTGTGTTGGCAGAGTGGAATTCTATATTCAACTACAGCAATGCCTAAATCATTTTAAATGAGTTATTCAGTTAACTATATTTTTCATGGACAAAGGAATTAAGATAATACAACATTTAAGTGTGTAGAATGTATTACAAGGATATATGGGGATATCCTTCTGGAAGCTGAAGTAGCCAGGCCGGAGGGAGAACCACAATTCTGATGACTGATCATTATGCCACTCTCTTAGGAGATCCTTGTTTTTTGTCTGTGAATGTAACAGGAACTTGAAAAATCACATGCAGACCATCTGATGCCAGGATAGAATTATTTTCAGGGTCTAACCTTTCCTCAGCAGAGCCTGACCCTGACAGGGGCAAACCATTGGAAAGTAAACCATATCAGCTATCATTTAAGGGCTAGGGGTTTCCATTTACCTCATCTCATGATATCCTCCCCAAATTTCATGATATGTGTATTATGTCCCTCTTTTTATGGACATGAGAAGGCTCATAAATATCCAATAAATTTTCTAAGCTTACAGAGTAATAAGTAATGGAATTATAATTCAAACCCAGGTCTGAAAATCTCTGAAGCCCAAGCATACATTTTCCTCCATATCTTGTTGCTGCCTCAGGGAAAACTCTTCACTTTCTATAGGACAAAATACCACTGAAATGGAATCTCATCCATCATACAAAGGAATGCACTTTATGTTTATATAACATAATATGACATGTTGGGGCTAAGGAACTCTGTGGGGTTGGTACAATTCAAGCGTCTGTCTGGGAACAAAGAAATGAGTCATCTCTTCATTTAGATCCCCAAAATCTGTCCAGAATTTTAGTTATTCCACCTGCATGGGAGAGAGGTGACTAGAGATGTGAAAGAATGATGGTAGGTCTGAAGTGAAGGAGATAATCTGGACCTTTCTAGTATGGCTATGTTATGCCCATCTAGAAATAGAAAAGAGAGGACCATGGGGGTAGCTGGGATAGTAGTGACCGATAGCATCATGACCTTAACACTGCACCCCTCACACATATGAATAAGGAGTTGTAACTTCCCAAATCACCAGTTCTCAAACAGACACTGTCTTGTAGCTGCCTGAATTTGATTGGAGAGTAGAATTGTTCAACCTAGTTTATTTCCTGAATATTCCCAGATTCATGTTGGATCCTGACAATCCAGGCTTTCATCAAAATATGGAACATATTTCAAAATAACTGAGGAAGGTAATAAGGCTGGGAAGGGGCTGACAATTCCTCTTGAGCATAGTGGTCTGAGATGTTATTGGAACCGTCTTACCTCCCTTTTCTGCTGGAGCATGAATTGGGGTGAGAGACTCCACTTCTTAAACAAGGTTAAATATTTTAGAGAATCCAAGAAGAAAGGTGGTCTATGATCACACTGTTTTTCCTTCTTCCCACCTGATATCAAAAGGTTGAAATGTTTCATTGTAATTTTGAAGGATGTACATGGTTGGTTAATTAATGGCCACTTATGTCAAATATACTTTCCGGCTTGCTGCTCTCAGCAGTCCTGAAATGATAGGGATTATCTCACTTATCACCTCCTTCTTTAGCCTAAACTTTAAGTTTTCATCTTAGAATATGTTTTTCCTGGTTGCTCATTTATTCATTCATCCCACAAAACATTTATTGAAACATGTTTTGCCCTGGATATGGTTCTGGATGTTAGAAATAGTAAGCATCATAAGATTCAAGATTCCTGTTCTCATGAAACTTATACAATGATAGGAAGGAACAAACACTAAGCAAAGAAATAAAAAAGCAAGATAATTTTAATAAGCATTATAAAGAATATAAACCTGGGACTAGGATATCAAATGAGGGAGATGGTGGTATAATTTTTTACATAGTGTTGACCGGAAGGTCCTCAACAGTCATATTTATACATATAAATTTCAGTTAATATGTTCACTTCCCAGAGACCCTGTGGAAATGCTATGAAAACGTCAATAGTTTCTACTTCTCCCTGGACTCATTTTCCTTATTTACAAAATGCTATCAAATGTTGACAACTCATCTGTGATTCATTTCCTGACATTTAATTATTGTTCACTAAATCATTTACCTGAAAAAAGGGAAGTAGTGTAAAGGGATTTTAGAAGTATTTTGTGAGGATATAATTATTTTCTTGATAATAACACAAAGTCCCTCAGTAAATAAAAGAAAATGGAAAACACTTGACAATGAGAATAGTTAAAAATTATTTTGTTAAAAACAAAAATATTGCAGCGACAACTTATTGATTACTTATTAAAGTCAAGCTCTGTTTGGGACATATGATAAGGTAACTTTGCCAAAAAAAAAAAATTATGCACATTTCACAGTTGGGGAAACTGAAGTTCCAAACAGCTTTGTGGTTGGACCAAGTTGACATAGTAGATGATGGAATTTTTTGTTTTGTTTTGTTTTGTTTTGTTTTCTCCTACTTGATACCAAATATGTGATGTCTTTTCTAGAGCCATCAGCCATTTCTCTGACACCGACAATTTGATTCCATTCTGACACTGACAGTTCAGAGTTATTCCAGGTCCCACAAATTAGGGACATAGTCCTACAACTCTTCCCCTTCCTTACTTTGGACACCAACTGCAAATTGGGTGCCCGGGTACCCACATTACTGCCCAGCTGACTACAAATTGAGTTCTACACTTCCCGCCCCCCAGGTTCAATAATTTGCTAGAACAATTCTTGCAATTTTTGCTATTACCGTTTTTAAATAAAGGATACAACTCAGAAACTGCCAAATGGAAGATTCATAGGGCAAGGGATGGGACGTGGGACTAGGACCTTCCCTGCCCTATCCAGGATATCCCAGCACCTCTATGTGTTCACCAACTCCTAAGTTCTCTGAACCCAGTTGCTTAGGGTATTTTTTTTCTTGAGGTTTCTTTACAGAGCCACAATTGATTAATATTTGTCCATTGCTGACTGAGCTCAATCTCCAGTGCCTCTGCTCTCTCACCAGGGGAGGCCTAAAATTTTTCAACTTTCTAATCAAGCTAGGTCTTGCTGGCAACCAGTCCCCTCCTGATGCATTCTAGTATCTAAAAGCCCACCAAGAGTCACTTGTTAGGAATAATAAAGGTGATCCCAACATCCCTGTTTGTCAGGAAATTGTAAAGGTTTTAGGAAGTCTGTCAGAAATCAAGGACAAAGACCAAATATGCGTTTTTCCATTATAGCAGAGTAGTGGAGGTGGGACCCTGAGCCAAATACATTTTTATACTTTTCTCCTTCACAAATACACTTTCACACAAAAGTATTGTTTTATGCTTAGATTAAAAAGTGATTTGTGATCTATTTTGAAGAAGCTCATTAATCACCTTAAGTGAGTAGAAATTTGTCCTCAAATCTAGTTCCTTTAAAAAACAATTATTATCCTATAGTTGCTGCAGGTCAATAGACCAACAGCTTAGCTGCGTCCTCTGATCAGGGCCTTCAATAGACAATGGCCAAGAAGTCATCTCGGAGATCCCCTGGGCCAGGATTCCTCTCCATGTCACATGGCTATTACAGTTGGACCATGGCCTCAGTTTTCACTGGCAGCCACTTCCAATTCCTTAATATGCTGGTCCCTATAGGACAGCTCATCACCTGGAAGTTTTCTCATCAGAACAACCAAGTGAAAGCAGCCAGAGAGAATGTATGAAGAAATAGGAGTCATAATATTCTATGATGTAATCTCAGAAGCAACATTCCATTACTTCTGTCATATTTTGTTAGAAGAAAGTCTGTTAGTCCAGCCCAATCTTGCTACCATGAAGCAGAGATCATTGGGGATGTTTTAATAATCTGCCTACCACATCATCCAACTCATTCCTAAAAATTCTGTAGGGCTTGATGTGCCATTTTCAGACATAGAGACAGAGGGACATTGGGAGAGTATGTTGGAAAGGGAAAGATCAGTAAGTCAGACCTCAGGGTACAGTGTGCATTTTTTGCTTCCACGTGCCTACCTATGTAGAGTTGATAATTAGGCAAAGGGACTCTGACTAACTTGATTTGAAATCTTTACTGTTTGGAGGTTCTGCAAAAGAGCACAGACAACTCCTTCTACACCCTTGACTAAAGAATAGTCCTCCTCTGTCTGAGAAGGTCATCCTCTTCTGTGGAGTGAACAGCTTCAGGAGGGAGGTACGTTCAAAGGTGAGGGAGGAAGGGGACATTCATCCAGCCATCCACCTCAGCCAAATCAACACCGGTGATCAGCAGAGTGACAGATGTCACAGAGAGATTACTCTTACATGATGTACATGTGAGGTAGTGCATGTTAATTAGATTGATTTAGCCAGTCCACTATGTTTACACATTTCAAATGTGTATACGTTAATAATGTAGAACACAACAAATACATATGTATATGTATATAGATATATATATAAAATCTAATGTAAAAAATGAAACATTTATTTTGCTAGTTGGATTCAAATACATCAAACCTCATAAAAATTCTCCCCATATCTCAAATAATATTGCCATGTTTGGTAATTCTTTAAGACGGCTCTTTTTACATCCTACTTGATGTGCGCCCACCCTGTACTGAGATTTGAGGAATGGACAGGAAGTTCATCTCGAGCTATTGTCCTTCCACTACTCTTTTCAGAGCCAACTAGATTCTCTCTACTACTACCTAAAGGACAGGAGCATTTCCCAGTATTTGATGGCTAGCTTTCCACTTCTCCAAGGTTAGAAAAGAAAAATGTCAAAGCTTCCCATTCTGTCCACATAATCGAATGTCTATCAGTTGATGTAATTACCCCCTTGTCTGCCTGACTTTGACCTTGGCTTCCCCATCATTTCCATTTTAGGCCTGTGGAATAAAACCTGACACAGGTGCCACTTCTGTATGTTTGAGAGACAATTCTACACACCTCTAAGCCTGTTCTAGTTCTCCTTTGGGGATGTGGTAGACTAATTACTTCTAGAAATCTATCAAGGGATAAAGAGAAGGAAATGAGGGAAAGGGGAAATACTGGGGAATGAAATGGATCAAATTATGTTAATGTGCTTATACACATATGTTATAATGCAATCCACTATTATGTGTAAGAACAATGTACTAATAAAAACTGGAAAGGGAAATGATAGAAGAAAATAACCTGAGGGATTAAAAAATCAATTATCATATTTCTTGAAAATATATTAAGGTTTTTCCAAAACTGCTGTCCATAAACAAATTCACAAGACAATCTAAAGAGAGAAATTCCTAAGAGGTCATTCATTCATTGATAAATCCTTCCCCTTTATCAGGCCCTAGCAGCAGGCTAGCTATCCCCTGGGCATTGAAGTACTGAGCAGGGTCAGTCTCTGAAGACTTGGAGCTTCACATCAATGGTGGAGGATTTGAGGAACATAATAACAATAACAAATAGAAGATTTTTTTCCCCTACATTTTAATCACCTGACCAAATGTTTATACTTCCAAATACGTGTGTGTGTGTTCACACACACATGCAGATGTGGCAATGCAGAACATTATCTTTTTCCATCTCCACTCAAAAGTGGTTAGTCAATACTCTTCTTACCCACAATTCAAAGATAATAAAATAAAATTGATCTTCATTGAGTGACTCATCATAGTTAAATTAAAGAAACAACTTGAGATACTTTTGCAATCTTTTCCTTTGTAGTGTGAAAAAAAGAGTGCAACAAAAATTAAAGTTACTTTAAAAATAAAAGAAGGAAGGAAAGACCAAAAAATACAGACAGTGGGAGACAAAAACAAGAATTCCATCCCTCCACCAGCAAATTATATGATCTCATCCACTATTGTTTTTGTAATCATACCATCATTTTCTCACCCAGAAAGGCTCTTGTGAAATTTAGTCTCCAACACATACAAGGTCAACCACTTTAACATGAACAGAGCACACCTATGTGGAAGGATGAGTGTGGGAGCACACATCCAGACACCCGCTTCCTTAGCATCCTTGGCTAACTGCTGTAATTGCTAAGACCACACAGGTATGGATCTAATGATATAAGAAGGAAAAACAAAAGTGTCCTGAGTAAATTGAGCAGAAGCATATTTCCCTTGAAGAAATCCTCCTTCTAGTTTTGGCTCAGTGGAAGATAAACCCCTGATAAGCTAATTGCCTTTGAAATCATAGGACATTGTTCAAACCACAGCTACACTCATTTTCAGAGAGCACATGCTGGGGGCTATCATCTGATAAAGAATTCATTCGGCTTAAACATTTCTCTCTTCTTGGTCACTGGTTGGCAGCGATTAAAAATTCTATGTAATATTCCCCATATCTGCATCCTATGACAAAAAGAAGCAAGAGAGAAATCCAGGAGTATTTCAAAATCATTGGAAGAGCATGGAGGGCAGAGAGGGTAGATTAAATGCCAGGGACGTTCGAGATGTTCTGAGCAATGTGTGACTTTATCCAAGCAAAACATGAAAATGAAACAAAACAAAACAAAACAAACTTGCTTTGGTATTGACGTTTCTAGGAGCAGCTAGGCTTCGTAGCTGAGAAAGTAGGCCAGGGTCACAGAAATAATTCTATGTGTTTTCTCATAAAATAATAATATTTTAGAACTAGAAAAGTTCTTGGTGATTTATAGTCTAACCATCTTATTTTTTTTAAGTAATGGAATTCTTTCTTGACTTTTTCAACATTCAACAAATATTAATTGAACACCTTGTTTGTTGGAGGCACTATTATAACTACTTAAGATATATACATCAGAAAAAATAGGAAGGGATACCTTCAAACATGAAATTTATATTCTAGAACATGTATGTGGGTAAGAAGTAAGAGAAAATAAAATTTATAAAATGACAATGGATAAAGAAAAACAAAAGAGTGTAGGATAAGAGGGACAGGATCAAACTGGAGCCAGTGACGAATTGAGTTTTAAACCAAGGAGTCAAAGCAGTCCTCAATGAAACTATAAAAAGTTAACAAAGAAAATTTTAGCAAAAACTTCAAAGAGGTGAGAATGGTCCTTTGATATGTAGGAGTAAAGCTTTCTGAGCAGTAGAAAGACTCTGAGCAGGATTGAGTTCACCTTGCTCAAAGAATAATCTGGAGTAGCTAAATGATGGAGATGATGGAAGAGAGACGAGAAGCCAATGTGGCAAGGTCCCCATCCACCTGCAGCACAGATCATTGGGAATTTTATTTCATGGTATTAGTTTTACTTTTTTTCTGAGTAAGATGAGAAAACACTGCAGAGTTTTGAGTAAAGGAAGAACATAATTTGATTAGGTTTAGAAGTATCCATTTGGCTGCTGTTAAAAGAATAGAGGGGTATTAAAGGTAAACCAGAGGAAGGATGCATTCACGTAATTCACATGAGATACTCTGGTGGCAGCCTCCAAGGAGATACTGGGACATGGTATGACAACCAGATTTCCTCAAAAATTGAGTGTGGGTATTGAGAAAAAGAAACAAATGGAGAAACTGCTCTGGCTTTATTTCTGAGCAGTTGGGTGTATTATGAGCAGTTGCCATCAGCTGATATTCAGAAAAAACAGAATTGAAGTAAAGATGGGAGTTTAAGTTTGGATTTGATCATCTATTCAACATCTGTGTGGAGATGTCACGTACACAGACTTTTCTGAAGATCTTGTGAAAACTCTTCTAATAAGATCTTCAGAAAAATCAAAAGTAAAGGATAAAAAGGAGATTCAAATGGGAGGGGTTAGTGGAGAAATGTGCTTTCCACATGCCAGCACCGTCTTCCTGTCGTAGGGCTCTAGAGGCAGCGCTGTACCATCCCAGGAAACTTCACAACAGATCACAAAAACCAACAATCAACTGCGCCTTCCTCATTTATAAATGTGGAAATATGGGTTTTCCATAGTTAACCAAAGCAAATTACAAACAACTGCATATTCAATTAGTAAGAGAATCAGGGCTTAAACTGGCCTCTCACCTCCCACTGCATTGCTGTTCCAATAACTGTCCACTGGTTCACTCTGTGTTCTTGAGAATTCTCTTGTTTTCAGACTTTGGCTTTTACAGAACAGTGAAACTTTTATAAACCTTTTAAGTTCCACAAGAGTATTTCTAATGTTTAACTAGAAAGACTCTTTTAAAAAAGAAACTGAAACTAACAATAACAACAAAAACCGAAGAACAAAGAGACAACCAAACATATAACATACAACTATCATTATCATCGTTTCTTCTAAACCAGGAAAATAAATAGGAAGAATTCAGAAAGAATTTAATCTCACAATGAAGCATCAACCCTTTGAAGAGAGGACAGTGGCAACTTTGGCACTGATTCTTAGGCATAAATATCTGTACCTGAGTGCTTATATGTTTCTTATGTTTCTTAATTTCCTATATTTCTGCAAGGTCATTAAAATTTAATCACACAAAATTTTGTCTGCTGGGTTTTCTAAGCCAGAGATTTCCACTGAGGAGCATGAGGAAAAAATAGTGTGGTAAGAAGATAGCTTTCTCTATTCCTGGATGCTTTTCCTATCATCTTACCCATCCACTTTTTTCTGGTAAATCTAACTTATTTTCCTGTAGATGAGGGAGCAACTGTGCCTGTTGGCAGACAAACTGGCTGCTGAGGAGACAGTGTTTCTCTGGGAAGAGAGAAAGAGTGATGCTCTGTTCCCTTGTGAACTCAACAAGGCACATTGCTATCATTCTCCAGATTTTAAAAAGCCTCCTGATCTTTGATACTCAATAGCCATGGCTGTCTCTCATCCTTGAGTTCAGTTTAATTCAGTCGGGTTCAGAAGAATTCAAATGTCCCTTGTTGCAGGCCAACAGCATGCCAGACTCTAGGTAAGACACCATTGGTTCAACCACACAGGCCTTCTGGAAGCATCTTCTATTACAGAAAACCATGCAGTGCAAAAGCAGCTGGAGGAGAGATGGAGTGTTTTGAGAGCTCAGGAAGAAAAGAGCTCTTGGTGTGGGAGCAGCAGGAAGTATCATACAGAGAGAAAGGTAAAGAGGAGTTGGAGTTTGAAAGATAAGTGAGAGTTTACTAGATGGAAACCCTGTCAGGATTAAGACAAAGCAAGACAAGATGAAGAGGAATGATAACATACATGGGAGAAAAGAATAATATGGTTTGCTGGGAAGTGAGTGGGAAGGAGATTGACCTGTCTAGTTCCTATGAAAACATCTCAACCTTGACTTTGGGGATTTTTAAGCAGGAGAGTGGTGTGTTTAGAAAATTTGATAAGGTGGCAAAGGTCATGTTGGATTTGAATGGAGACAGACTAATGATCCAAAGAATAGCTAGAATGCTATTAAAATAATTTGGGCAAGATGTATTATGGCTCTGAGCTATGCACTATGGATAGAAAGGAAGGTAAGATTCACGACATGTGATCTTCTCACTAACTCAAAGTAGCTGTAAAGGTCCAATAATCCTATCCCTCTGGCACAACTGCCATTCATTTGAAAACAGCAGTATTAATTTTGGTAAAGGGAAGCACCCTAGTAAAATATAAAATATGAGTAACCACCTCAGGCTGCATTCTAGAATCACTGCTATGGGTAGTAAAAGCCATTCTCAGCCAGTCGCTAAGTCAGACTCCATAGAAATTCTTAACAGCAATAATAAAAATAATATAGCCCTCTAGAAAGTTAGAAATGTATTTGAACACACAGATTTTTATTAGCATCACAAACTTTTCATCCGGTTTCCTGCGTTTGATTTGTCAGAGTGGTGATGTGATATGTCAATAAGCAAAGTGGATCATTAAGATGGAGAAGTAAGTCCAGGGCTTTGTGCATTACCCTGAGGTTCACCGGTGAGATCTTCATATTTATCCAGAAGACACTGTCTTCTGTCTTCAAATCTGTTTTGACTTACTTATTTTTCTTTAGAATTTTAGAGTTGGAAATGCCAGACATGCAACCTAAAGCTTAGATCCACTTCCACTCCGTCATTTTATCTATGAGCATGAGATCACGTACTAAGGTCACATGTCAGATCAAGGCTGACTTAAAAACAGTGGTAGTTCTCTGGATTCTCAATCTGGAGACTTCTCACGCCATTCTGCTGTTTTTTTCAAGGAATTCCTCCACAAAATTTCCTCCCTTTGAAGACTAAAACCATTATGGGATGCACCACTTAATAATTTATTTTCTGATGGGCTTAATCCCGTTTTCTATTTCCTCATTCTTCACCTGTTACTTTCTCCTGCAAATTCTTGATCTAATTGAATGTAGCTCCCTTAGGTTAGCATTGTTCTTCCTTAGCCTTTTCTTCTCTTACCTTTAGTGTTTATTTTGTTTGATTTTTGATGTTAAGGGGACCTGCTTTTTTTTTCCCTAGCTCAGAAGTACTTTTGTTGTATAATTTTTACTGCTTTGCAAGCACAAGATCAGATAAAGCTCTCTGTATTCCACTAATTTAACCACTCAATCCCCATAAGGCAGTCTTTCTCCAACCCTGTTATCACCCAAAGGTTTTACATCGTGCCAGCCGTTCCTCGTTCTCCTCTTCAGATTTTTAATAATCTGAGGTTTTTGTCCCAATAAAAATCCTAGACAATTCAACATTTCCTTCCCTCCAAATTTGAAAATAGGTCTCTTGCATATATCCAACAAATAATTTAATAACCTATGTGTTAGGAAAAAAATAGATATCTGCCTAAATAGATGTAAAGTTTATGGGCTAGTGAGCAAGATAAGAACTGAATAATAATGACACAAACTAAATAATGATAAACTGAAAAAAGCAAAATAAAATCAGCATGTATAATAACTAATTTACTTGTTATATGGGATGTGATCAAGAGGAAGATTTGTGAGAAAGTAATATTCAAGCAAGACCAAAGGAAGAAGATCTAGGTAAGAATGGAAACATGTACAGGAACATTGCAGGCCAAGGCAACAGTATGTGTGAGCACATGATCTGCTTGCTTTCATGCTGATGTGGTTAAAACCGGTGCGAAAGGAGAAATGGAGCAAGATAAGACTGGAGAAACAGGACTCAGATCTTACAAGGCTTTGGACAGTATCGTGAGATCTTGAGATTCTATTCTAAGTGTAATTTAAAGTTTACTAAGGCTTTTAAGCAGGAGGAGAACTAGGTCTGTTTTTCATGTTAGGAAATTATTTCTAAATTCTTCTTGGAGAATAGACAAAAGAATGAGAGTTAGTTGCAACAGCGGGGAGACCAGTTAGGAAGTTATTCTCTGAGTTCTTTCCAGAGATAACAGTGGCTTTGCTGAGAAAGATGAAGTCCCAGGACCTCCTTACAGCAAAATGCTGGAGATATAGTTCATACTGTTTGTACAAATGGTGCCCCCTGGAGATTTGCAATAGGAAGACAATTTTTTCTCTTCTCTCCCTTCCTTTCTCTCCTTCTCCTCTTTCTTCTCCATCTTCCTCTTTCTCTTCTTCCTATTAAAACTCTGAACTGATTCCTTTTGAACTTTGAGTCTGCTTTAATTATATAAACTGAAACAACAGCACATGATGGCTAATTAATTCTCTAGATATGAAACTGCTTTCAATAATTGTATGCTGGTGGCAACAGCCTCTGGCATAAGTATTTATTCAATGTTTCATGTTATTCCAGTTCTTCTTCTATCCACAATTTGAATTTTAAACTTTTTATTTTAATTTGTCTTTAGAAATGCATGCCTTTCTGTATGCACAAAGTAACAACAAACAATGAAACAAGTGAATTAAAACAAAATAGACAAATGCATAAAATAATTGTGGAGGTTTACCAGCCAGAACTTAAGATGCCATGCTAAGCTACATTAGAACTACCTATAGGTAAATTGTAAATGAGAAAGTTTAGAAATAATATATCACCTTCAATTTTCAAAGTCAAGGAAACTGAAATTCAGAGGAAAGGCAAGTAATGTGGCCTAAATCACTTAACCAAAAATGGCAAAATCTAGGACAAATATATGTGTCCTGACTCCTATGTCAAGTTTTATTCAGCTATTATTCATTCAGTTTTTCATTGCTTCCTTTCCTTTGCTCCCTTTGAAATCTCTATCTTTTCCACAAACTGTCACTGTCTTTTAACCATTGTGATTTTCACTGCAAAAATCTAATAAGATAAGCAAGGCAATCTCCAACTAGTTGACTAATGTTCCAGACTAATAGCTTTTCCCATTATCAATTGAATTGGAACAATATTTTTCCATTCTAAGCCCAGACATGTGTTTGTACAGCCATATTTGACAATAAAGAAGCTTCATTCAGAATATTAAAATTAGTTTATAAATTCTACTGTCATATGCTATTATTTATGTAAAAGAAAAAAAATCCCTAGTTTCTTGTTCATTCCTCTTGTTGTAGGAGATAGAAATATCATTCTTGTAGTCAATGAGAATTCAATCACAGCAATTTAAAGTCTTATATTAAGAACTTAATGGACTGTTTTCTCTCTCATTCAGGAAACTCAGTTCATTTCCCACAGGATAATTTAATGGGCTTTGTTGATATTTGACAAGTGGACTTTGTTTTAACCCTCAGACTTTACCCTTATACCATACAAACTCATCTATACTTTGTATTTAATTATATAAATGCTTCAAGGCAAATATTTTCCTTATTTTTAGGACATTTTGCAAGTTTTATTTTTATTAGTAGTGTATCAAAAAAATCTAAGCTACAAAGATTCATGTGTTTCTGAACTGGAGTCCTTGTTGCTTAGAAACAAAGTCTGAATTGCCAGTAGTGCTAGTTAGAACTGTGTGCACATTGCTGTATGTTGAATGTGTCAACCAACAGCTACAGGTAGAGTTTACAATACTCATGTATTGTCTCAGAATATATGCCAGAAAGGAGCTGAAAACCTTGCCAGGTGCTCAGTCTCAGCAGTGTCGTGAGTCCACTGTGACAGCCACAGAGTAGAAAATATCCACAGAGGTCATTTTTATTTCACTATTCCAGGCAGCCTAGGCTGCAATTGAGCCATTAGGCTCTAACTCTACTGCAAACCAATTCTAACTTTATACTCATTTCCCCGTTGGCTCAAATTTTGATTAAAAAACACCCAGTACATTCCTCCGAAGAGTTCAGAGTTTTTTTTCTGAGATAATACATGTAATTTCTAGGCAGTCAAAATAGCCGTCAAGAATCTGAGAAGTTTTAATTGGGACTTAGGACTGTAGGTGTCAGAATCTTACATGAGCATAATGGCATTGATCACCAATAGCCCACATCCCTCACATTCCATCTAGGCACCTAGGCATCCATCTAGGTGTCAGAATCTTACATGAGCATAATGGCATTGATCACCAATAGCCCACATCCCTCACATTCCATCTTGGTGATGCTGCCGTATAAAAGAGAAATTCCAAACAGAAGACCTAGTGATTGGCAGCCATGTAACCTCACTGTAGATTCTTACCCCATCTGATTTGATCACCACTGCCAGTTCCCCATAAATAATGGTGGAGGAGAGAAGCCAGGCTCTTTGGGAGCAAAAATATATCTAGGTATGTATGTGAAGCTACACATGTGGTAGGTTTTTTAATTGAAAGGGATACTTACTTTATTATGTCCATAGATACACTTATTGACTATGATTTTTTTATTAAAAGATGTAATTAAGGAAATCAATTTACTCATTGCTTACTCGTAAAGACCTTTTAAGCTAACAACACTTACACTCCTCCAGAATTATCATAACTGTGACTGAATTACAGCCTGAGGATATCGATTCAAGTGGTGTGTGCTCTTCTTTCTCCTAGTTCTTTTTATCTTAGCTTTTACATCTTCATGTCTTCAGAATCTGTGCATGTGGATTTTTGTCCATATCTTTAAAGAAATATAGAGAATTAAAATGATGATACCCATTTCCTCCTATCTTTTAAGAAATCTAAAGTACTCAAATTTAGAAACTGAAATGTTAAAACTTTGAAAATGTGGAATATGAATAGGAAGTCAAAATTGCCAGCTTTATTCTTCCACAGCTAAGTTTTAAGAAAGATGTCACCATGGAGTCAAATTCCTAAATAATGTTATTCCTTGTAATAAAATATATTCTTTTATCTAAATTAATGTAGATTATTTACACTTGTTCAAGTCTTAAATGGGTCTCAATGTCTTCTAAAATCAATGAGATTTCTTTTCCTAAAGGACAAATCTTTACTTCATGTGATCTTGTTTCCACTACAATGAACATCAGTGTTCATTGATACCAATCTGAGATTGATACCAATCTCAGAAAGACAGAATATGATTTCCATCCTTGCCTTATCATGAAAGACTCACACTGAGTGGATAAACAGATGAACCAGATTTAGAAATCCTAGGTTTGGGTAAGCTGTAGGGTTTCAGGAGCTGCTTATCTCTTCCCATTGACTCCCTGTGAGAAATGTATTACCTGTTACTAATTCAGCAGGTACTCTATATGAGTGCCTAAGGAATCAGGGAAAAAAAAATATCTAAAATAATGATTTAAGTTTCTCATCTGTAAGGGCTATTTACTTTCCATGAGTTATGGTTCCCTGAGACCATTTCTACACAGCAACTCAATATCCCAGTGGAAGTTCAAAGAATTAAATAAGAGAATTGATCACAGATGCCTACACCTCTCACATCCAGTCTCAGTGTTTTCACTGAAACCCAGATGATTTTCACACCAAGCACTCAGTTCTTCCATTTTCCATCCTATGCTATTTGAAGCTGTTAAAAAAGTGAAAGATTGCTTTTCAATCATTTGAGATTTCCTCTTGACCATGCTGTTGACGAATTTACGACAATTCACTCAGAAGGTCCTGCTCAGACTGTTGACGAATACAAATGTAAACCAAATTCCATTAGGTTTTTATGCTAGGTAAGGATTATTATCTCATGCCACCTTCACAGTATCTTGAGATATAACTGTTCTATTTGCATTGCAATGATGGGAAAACTGATGGTGAGGAAAAAGTGATCTGCCCAGGGCCTGTGAATTTGAAGTTAGATTCTCTCAGTGAGCGTGGAAACACAGAGTTTTTGTTATTATTTTTTTTTCTATTTTTCACGATTTACAGTTTTCTGAAATAAACACAGACCAAGTTAAAGGATCAACCATTGATACATGCATGCTTCATTTAAATGAGACCTGTTGTACTCATTATCCCCAGTGGTGATGATGTATGAAATCAGAAATTGATTAACTTTAAGTGTCCAGTGAGCATAAATGGGATTTCCGGGCTAAAATGTGTCAAAGAGAACAGCTATTAGTGATGGAGTTTTTCTTCTCTTCTTTATCCCCTCCCTTTTTCTTTCCTACCTTTTCTTTGGGGCATCAAAAATATGATTATTACTAAGACTCAAACTCTGATTTAGATTAGGTGTTTCCTAAGAATAACAGATGGAAATGTCTGGACTCTTTAACTGAGTATTTCCAAGATGCTCTCAACTAAGAACATTATCACAATAAAGTATGCAAATACAAAGATAAATTGCATTAAATGCACTCAAGTTCAGAATGAAAGGGCAGTAGTGTTTTCCATGTAACTCTACGGAAATGGAATGCCTAATTACCCATAGGTCAGGATTAGAGAAATATTATTGAAATAAACAACAATTTGTTATCGTTGTTTAAATTTTTATTAACAATGTACTAGGGGTTGGAGAGCCAAAAGAGACAATCTTGCTGTATAATTACCAAATAATAACTGCAGACTAAATGTGAGAAAAAGCTCTTGAAACTCTCAGAGGGGTTCACACTTGTATTGAGGAAATGACTTCATTATGTACACTATGATTTGTTTTCCTTTTAAAAAGTAGAGTAATTTTCTTTAATTTTTCTACCAATGATATTGCTGAAAGGACTAAGAAAAGTAATTTAGAAGCATAAACCTTTCAGCTGAGATTGTTAAAACTGTTTAACCACGGTAGTGTGGTGGTTAACCGCATATCTCTGCAGTTGTATTACCTTTCTGTACGTATTTTAAAAGGTATATACAATCTTTGTTCCAGTAAGCATTTGTTCTTTGTTTAAGGTAGGAAGAGGAATCATTGCATTAAATCTAGTTATTTATTTATTTTTGGATAGTCTGAGCTTTCCAGTTATTGGAATGAGATCTCCCAGTCACAGGAGAGACTTCACACAAATGGTAGGACAAGTTGTATTAATAGTAATATAGAAATAGTTAACACAATTATACCTGTGGTCACTTAGCATGAAATGTCCATGGTGGGCACGTCTCATGGCAAGGAGGGGGCTCTGCATGCACTTCCCCTTCTCAGAGCTGACCTGTCTCTGAATTAATGCCCCACCTATAGGAACCAACCTTCATCTCTGACGTGATACCACAAGTTTCAGGGAACAACCAGGTCATGAATGGTAGAGCTCTTAAATTGACCCCTTCTAACCAAGACAGGGCAACATTTGTTCTCACAAAATAAACATTAATTCTGGATCTGGATTTGCTACTTCTATGGTTCATCTTCTAGTAGCACCATATGAAAGAAACTTTCTGGATGCCAGTAGAATCTCAAATTACACTGACTCTTACCAAGCAACTTAATTTACAGTGAATGAAGCTAGACCATGAGTAAATGCCTGTGGGATTCACAGATCTAACCTAATATATCATCATCCAGAAGCAGCTGGTCTTATGGATTGTTGGAATAGCTTATTAAAGAAATGGTTACAGCACCAGCTGCAAGGTTATACCCATGAGTTTGCAGTGTTATCTTTAGCATGTAGCACAATATCTGAATGTGCCACCAATTTACACTCTATTTTTCCTATAGCTTATATGCAGGGACAGGAATAAGGATAGAATGGTTTAGAATTCTTCATAGTCCTACCTACAATAGCAAATATTTGCTTCCCATCTCGGTGACCTTATATTAATGACAAGAATTTGGAACCCAATGGAGGAATGCTATCATTAGGGAACACGTCAATGATTTCAATGAATTCCAATGAAATAGGAGACTGCTTTATAATTTAAGGATCCTTGGACCACTGGGTAAAAGGGTATGAATCTACATCATGCACAACCATAGAAATGGAAAGCTGTACCCCATTTGTGTACAGGGAATCAAAATGAAGTCTGTAAAAATAAATAAATAAATATTTTTTAGAAAGGGACAAGCAAAGAATGACATTGAGAGCTATGTAGATTCAATCTTACTATCAAGAGGGACTAGTGTTACTGTCACTACACAAAGACAGGGAAAAGCATGAATTGAAATCGGGTAATACAGGACCTCATATTATGACATGCCAGGACAAAAGTGTTTGAGATCATGTCACAACCTCAAACAGGTCACAACACCAGGGTCCTGATTTCTTTTAAGAATAAAATCTTGGGACACTTCATTGGCTAAAGAATACAGATTACCATAGACACCAACTAAAGGCTAAAGATGTGTAACAAAGAAGAGCTATGATAGATGTCAGTAGCTGACATGTGTCCAATTGCAGGACCGAGGACTACTGTAACCAAACTCTGTAGACTGCATTGGAACAATAGCAGAACCATCGTGTAGCAGAGCAGGTGAGCTCCAGTGACAGGAAACCTAGACTGCACACTGGCTTGTCAGCTCTGTGGCCTTCCAACCTCTCTGTGCCTCAGTTTTGTCCCTTTCAAAATATGAATAACAATAATATCTACTTCTTAAAATTGCTGTTAATGTTACATGAATTGATATAAAAAACCCCCCACAAAATTACGTTCTTAGGAAATGTTATTTTCTGATTGATAAGAGCTATCATTATCATTTGTCCACTGCTATCGTTCCTCTTCATTCTGGAATCATATACTTACATAGTTTTATTGAGCTGTCTTTCCCTCACTCTTTCTTTTCCTTCCTATTCAAAAGAGGATTTGTTGGTGTTTACTTTCTTATTTCGTCAGTATTGCTGCATATTCATGAGACAATAACAAAATTACTAGAGGAATGGGCATCCAGAGATTCTGGACCTGAAGCTACACACAGTGGGGGAATGAGACTTTAGATTTCTCCCTTTAGGAAAGGGGAAATATCACTAAAAGGTTAATAGCTGCATTTGAGAAGTGTTTGTTTTTATATGCTTAAACAAAGTGTAGAAAAAGGAGCATATGTTGATTTTGGGCTGTCAAAATACTGGATTTTAGTGAATGGTTGCTCTTTTATTTAATCTCTGTTTAAAAGAGTTTTCTCTTTGAGGGTGTCTTGGTGGGGTATCTGGAACCCTAAGTAGTCTAAGCTTTCCTTTCCTTGTTTTCAGGGGGTCATGCACTCCTAAGCTAGTCTTAAATAACAGATTATTCTGATTTGAAACTTTGACTCTTTTGAAATTGGCTTGGTAAACTTTTGAGTTGTTTATATATTCTGGGTATTAATCCCCCGTCAGGGGAGTAGACAAAGAGTTCCAACCACTCTGCAGGCTGTCTTTTCATGCTCTTAATTGGTTTCTTTCTTGTGTAAAAACTTTTCAATATGATGCCATCCCACTTATTGATTCTTGGTTTTATATTTTCAGTTTTAGGAGTCTTGTTAAGAAAGTTGGTGCCTGAGTCAATATGCTGGAGTGTTGAATCTATCTTTTCTTCTAGCAGTAGCAAAGTTTCTGGTCTAAAAGCTACGTATTTGTTTCACTTTGAGTTGAATTTTGTGCAGAGTAAGAGGGAAGGATCTAGTTTCAGTCCTCTACACATGAATATCTTATTTTCCCAGCATCATTTGTTAAAGGCTATCTTTTATCAAATGTATGCTTTTGGCACTTTTTAAAGAAGCAGATGACTGTATTTATTTGGATTTTTCTTTGTTCTAGTATATTCATTTGGTTCTCATATCTGCTTTTATGTGAATACCATGCTGTTTTTGTGATCATAGCTCTATGTTATAATTTGAGATTAGGTATTGTGATGCCTCCAGTATCATTCTTGATGCTCAATAGTGCTTTGACTACTCTGGGCCTTTTGTTCTTCCATATTAATTTTAGAAGCATTTTTTTAGTTCTGTGATGCTATTGGTATTTTGATGGAGATTTCACTGAAACTGTAGATTGCTTTCGCTAATATGACTATTTTGATAATACCAGTTCTACCTATCCACAAACATAGTGCGTCTTTCCAACTTCTAAGGTCTTCATCAATTTGCTTTTCAGTATTTAATAATTTTCATCGTAGAGTTTTTTCGCCTCCTTCGTTAAATTTGTTCCTAAGTATTTTATATTACAATTGAGGGGGTAAAATAACTAAAAAGACATTCCTCAAAAGGAAAAATAAAAAATGGCCAACAAATATTTGAGAAAATGTTCAGCATCCCTACCAATTGGGAAAACATGCAAATAAAAACTACATTAGGATTTAATCTCACTTCAATTAGAATGGCAATCATCAAGAATATAAGGAATAATAAATGTTGGTGAGGATGTGGGGGAAAAGTATACTCATACATTGTCATTGGGACTGCAAAATAGTACAACCACTCTGGAAAGCAGTATGGAGATTTTTCAAAACACTAGGAATGGAACTACCATATGACTCAGCTATCTAGTCCTCCATATTTGTCCAAAGAACTGAAATCAGCATGCTGTAGTGACAGACACACCAATGTTTATAGTAGTGAAATTCACAATTCACAAGAGCCAAGTTATAGAACCAACCAAGGTGCTTCTCTCTCTCTCTGTTTCTCTCTCTCTCTCTCTCTCTCTCACACACACACACACAAATGGAGCTTTACTCACCCATACAGAATGAAATTATGGAGCTCCAGCAAGGAGTTTGGGCCCTTTGGTGCCATTTTGCAGCTTCCCTGGCGGAGACAGACCATCTTCGGCTGCCTGAGTCCTTGGAGCTGAGCTCAGGTCTTCCAGCGGGGCCGCGGTGCTGTGACTCATGGTTGCCTCTGCCCAGAAGCATTGATCATTCCCAACCTGGAGGTAGTGGGAAAGCAGCTATCTTGGGTCACCGCTTGATCAAGCATCTCTCAAACATCTGGTGAGTTACTGGAAATCTGCAGGGAAACTTTAAGTCTTTACAGGGAAATCGCAGTCCCACTGATTTTCACTATTACAAGGGAAGATACATGAGCAACATGAGAAAACACGGGAAGAAAGTGTCCCAAACAAACCTAGATAATATATCAAGAGAACCCAAAGACTGCATGGTAGAAGGAATGACACAAAGGGAGTTCAGAATGTTCATAATAAAAATGATCCGAGAAGAGAATGATGTGACAAGAGAGCAGATTCAGGCTATGAATAATCAGCTAATAGAGCAATTGCAGGAAGCAAAAAATCATTTCAATAAAGAGAAAGAAGTTCTGAGAAAAAAACAAACAGAAATCCTTGAAGGAAACAAGGAAAAGAAGGAAACAATAAACCAAGTGAAAAACTCAATAGAAAGCATAATTAACAGAATAGATCACTTGGAAGACAGAACCTCAGAAAATGAAGACAAAATGTTTAATCTTGAAAACAAATCGAACAAACTGAGAAGATGGTTAGGAATCATGAATGAAACCTCCAAGAAATATGGGACATCATGAAAAGACCAGAGTTAAGAGTTATTGGGATTGAGGAAGGCACAGAGATACAAACCAAGGGTATGAATAATCTGTTCAATGAAATAATATCAGAAAATTTCCCAAATATGATGAATGAGAGGGAAAATCAACTACAAGAGGCTTACAGGACACCAAACACACAGAATTACAACAGAGACACACCAAGGCACATTATAATGAAAATACCTAACATACAAAACAAAGATAGAATTTTAAAGGCCGTGAGAGAAAAGCATCAGATTACCTACAGGGGGAAACCAATACAGATATCAGCAGATTTCTCAGCCCAGACCCTAAAAGCGAGAAGGGCCTGGAACAACATATTTCAAGCTCTGAAAGAAAACGGATACCAACCAAGAATCTTATACCCAGCAAAACTTACCTTCAGATTTGATGATGAAATAAAATCCTTCCATGATAAACAAAAGCTTAAAGAATTCACAAAGAGAAAGCCTGCCCTACAGAACATTCTCAACAAAATATTTGAGGAGGAAGAAACAAAAAACAACAATCTCAGTCAACATGGGGAGGAATTACCCTAAAGAAAGAGTCAATCAATGGAGAAACAAAGTTAAGCTAAAAACCCCAAAAAAGCTAAAATGGCAGGAAATACAAGTCATATCTCAAAAATAACCCTGAATGTAAATGGCCTAAACTCATCAATCAAAAGACATAGATTGGCAGATTGGATTAAAAAGAAAGACCCAACAATATGCTGCCTTCAAGACACTCATCTCATAGAAAAACATGCCCACAGACTAAAGGTGAAAGGTTGGGAAAAAAACATACCATGCACGTGGACTGAGTAAAAAAGCTGGGGTTTCCATTCTCATTTCAGATAAAGCAGACTTCAAGCCATAGATAGTCAGAAGGGATAAAGAAGGACATTTCATACTGCTTAAAGGAAGCATAAATCAGCAAGACATAACAATCATAAATATTTATGTACCAAACAATGGTGCATCCATGTATGTCAATCAGACCCTTCTCAATTTCAGGAATCAAATAGACCAAAACACAATAATAATCGGACACTTTAACACTCCTCTTTCACTGTTGGACAGATCTTCCAAGCAAAAATTGAACAAAGAAACCATAGTACTCAATGACACAATTGCTAATTTGGACTTAACAGACATATATAGAATATTCCATCCATCAAAAAGCAAATACACTTTCTTCTCAGCAGCTCATGGTTCCTTCTCTAAAATAGACCATATGTTATGCCACAAAGCTACTTTTAGCAAATACAAAACATAGAGATACTACCTTGTATACTATCAGATCACAATGGAATGAACTTAGATATCAATGATAAAGTTAAAAACAAGACCTGGAGATTAAATAATATGCTATTGAATGATACATGGATAACAGAAGACATTAGGGGGGAAATTAACAGATTCTTAGAGGTCAACGAGAACAAAGGTACAACATATCAAAATCTCTGGGATACTTTGAAAGCAGTGCTAAGAGGAAAATTCATTGCTTTGAGTGCATTTAATAAAAGAATGAAAAGTCAACAAATCAATGACCTCACATTACAGCTCAAAGCCCTGGAAAAAGAGGAACAGATCATCACCAAAAGTAGTAGAAGACAGGAAATAATCAAAATCAGAGCTGAAATCAATGAAATTGAAAGAAAAGAAACAATTCAAAAAATTGACGAAACAAAAAGTTGGTTCTTTGAAAAAATAAACAAAATTGATAAACCCTTAGCTTCGCTAAAAAAGAGAAGGGGAGAGAAACTCCAAATTACTAAAATTTGTGATGGAAATGGAAACATTACAACAGATGCAATTGAAATACAAAACATAATTAGAAGTTACTTTGAAATTTATACTCCAACAGAATAGAAAACCTCGAAGACATTAACAGGTTCCTAGAGACATATGAGCCACCCAAACTGAATCTGGAGGACATACACAACTTAAATAGATCAATTTCAAGCAATGAAATAGAAGAAGTCATCAAAAGCCTACCAACAAAGAAAAGTCCAGGACCAGATGGATTCACAGCTGAGTTCTACAAGACCTTCAAAGAAGAGCTCATTCCAATACTCCTCAAAGTATTTCATGAAATAGAGGAGGAGGGAACCCTTCCAAACTCATTCTATGAAGCTAATATCACCCTGATTCCAAAACCAGAGAAGGACACATCAAGGAAAGAAAATTTCGGACCAATATCCCTAAAGAACAAAGATGCAAAAATTCTTAACAAAATTTTAACGAATCATATAAAAAAGCATATTAAAAAAGTAGTGCACCATGATCAAATGGGTTTCATCCCAGGGATGCAAGGTTGGTTCAACATCTGGAAATCAATAAATGTAATTCATCACATCAACAGACTTAAAGTCAAGAACCACATGTTTATTTCAATAGATGCAGAGAAAGCATTTGATAAAATACAGCACCCCTTCAGGCTCAAAACACTAGAAAAAATAGGGATAGTGGGGACATTCCTTAACATTGTAAAGGCTATTTATGCCAAGCCCACAGCTAACATCATTCTAAATGGAGAAAAATTGAAAGCATTCCCCTTGAGAACTGGAACAAGACAGGGATGCCCTCTTTCACCACTACTATTCAACATAGTTCTTGAAACTCTAGCCAGAGCAATTAGACAGACCAAAGAAATTAGAGGAATACAAATAGGAAAATAAGAGCTCAAACTATCCCTATTTGCTGATGACATGATTCTCTATTTAGAAGACCCTAAGAATTCCACCAGAAAACTTCTGGAACTCAT